>CM035419.1:124809005-124891505 GCA_020310875.1 Ceratopteris richardii
TAAAGAGAGAGAGAGAGAGAGAGAGAGAGAGAGAGAGAGAGAAGGGGGAGAGAGAAAGAGAGAGAGAGAGAGAGAGAGAGAGAGAGAGAGACCAAAAGAGAAAGAGAAAGAGAGATAATCCAAAGAGAAAGAGGTAGAAAGGAGAGAAATATAGAGAGAGACAGAGACAATAAGGTAGAGATTAGACAAAAGAACAATTCAGCAAGTGATTGTTTCAACTCGTAAGTGCAATGCAATTGTGAATGTTGGAGAGCTCTTCGATTAGATGAGTGTACATGTCGATCGAAGAGCCTCCAAATTTTTTATCTTTTTGGTCAAAATGTTATCAAGATCCTCCCTCACATGCACACAGAGGTTATGAATGCCTAAAACACACAGAGAAAATAGATACACAAGAAGACAAGATAGAACGCAGTATTGGGTACAATCTCCCCCCCCCCATGCACTCTATTTTGAGAGTCCATAGAGTACATGTATTTATAGGATTTTTGATTATGTAGAAAATAGTAGTTACATGAGAGCGACTTCAAAAAGCATGCGTGAAAGTAGAAGTTGGTAACTTTTGCAAAAAGTCTTTGCTTTTAATATAAAAAATTATGGTCTACAATGACCCTTATTTAACCACTACTTTACTAATTGTTTCTAACAATAGAACCCTCTACATGGCTTTATTTACAAACTATATAAATTATAAATTGGATTATTGATGTCCACCCTTTCACTCCTTTCACGCCCTCACGAACCTTCAGCTGCTATATCAAAAACACCAAAACACATTAATACATTAAAAAATTAACAATCCAACAATTCTTTGTTCAAAACATTCCATAATTCATAATGTGCCCCTCAGTTGAAAAAGCAAATCACCTCAGTTGATAAAATAAAAATAAACATGGAGGGCCAATCACATGTTCCATCATTGAACGAGAATAAACATGTTCCATGTAAAAACACATGCATGGAAATGTTCATGGAGACGTTTAATTATTAAGATTATCTATTCGATGTTGATATAGTCTTTAAATATGTCAATAAAATAACGTATATTACTAACTATTCAAAATAAAAAATTCCAAGCATTCATGATTTAGAATATGCTCAAAATATTCTAATTTATTTTGGGAAGTGTAACTAAATTATGCTCCTACATACTAAATTCTATGTGTAAATGTATCTTAAATAATAAAAGAAAATTAGACTAGTGAAAAGATTGTTGTTGCTGACATGGCTACTTCAAACTGATCATTTTGATATGCAATTGGTACTCTTTCTTCGCATCATGAGCAAAGGAAATAGCTTCATCAAGTGATGTAGGTTGGCGTGAGTGAAGCTTTGCTTGAATCTCCTCCTCTAAACCATTGTCATACCTTCTTCATAGTGTCGTTAGAAACATCTTCAAGCAAGCAGAGAAATACTAGGTATTGGTAGAACCGATCCGTATAGGTTGTAAAAGTATCACCTTCCATCCATATAAACATAGCCCACAATTGTCTAACATGTAGGTTCAACTGTAGGGATAGAAAAGACTCCTTAAGCTTTTCTTGAAAAGCCTTCCATGTGTTTGGACAATTTGCACTATTACAAAGGTCATTCCACCAAAGCTGAGCTTTTCCTACTAAATAGTTAGTGGAAAATTTGACTTTTTCACTTTCGAAATGTTTTCATCAGTATAAAAATTGTCAAATTGTGACAACCATGAAAGAACTAAAGGGCCATCAAACCATAGAAACTGGTAATTTTTAACGTCATTAGGGGAAAAAG
The DNA here is from genome assembly GCA_020310875.1 of Ceratopteris richardii. Classification (NCBI taxonomy): domain Eukaryota; kingdom Viridiplantae; phylum Streptophyta; class Polypodiopsida; order Polypodiales; family Pteridaceae; genus Ceratopteris; species Ceratopteris richardii. The sequence continues at coordinate 124,810,767 of CM035419.1, forward strand.
TGAGCCCTGCATGGGCCTCATAAGGATTCCTAATTTTTAGGGATTAAATGGCTTAATCTATGAGTTTAATGGGTTGCATAAAACCACTAGTTGTATCATAAATATAATGGAACATTAAGTTCTTTGTTTTCTTCTCCAATTCGTCAGCATCTGTAGCCTTTCGATCTTCTAAATTGATGGCTTATAATGATGTTTGAATAAATCTACAGAGAGATGATGTGAGAAATCTTGGGAGCGGGGACCATAGTCTCTAATAGTTCTGTAAAAATCTCTACCATTAGATCTTGGAGGATCCAACTGATGCCCGCAAATGGGGCTGATCGATTTTCCCAGGCATGTGTAAGCCCTTAGATTCGCGATAGCATCTGAGGGCTGCCATTGAAAGGTGCCTTTCTCTTTTGACGGATCGATCTGATCCACCATCCATTCAAGCATGCATCCAACGAACAGAAATCTAAGCGCCCAAAATGTATCACAATTTAAACTTTGTATGAAGAGAAAAACACCCTCTTGCTAGATATGTAAATTATTATTTTTTTGAGATTGCTTGAATTAAAATGCAAAAGGAAGGTTTTGGCCACTTGCCTATGTACTTTCCTTGCTCTCAACCTCGGTCTCTTGAACCTAGTTCTCACCCATGCAAATTATCTTGGATCCTTCATTTAGTGCTTCCCTATCAGGATGTACCTTAGGGGAATGTACCCTAACAAGATGTACCCTAGAAGGATGTATCCTATCATGATGTACCCTAATAGGATGTACCTCGATGAAATGTACCCAGTATGTACCCTGAGATGCGTCACATCGCATCGTGTGGTTCCGTGCAGCGTTGCCCAAGCCTACTTGAAAAAGTAAGAAAGAGATGCAAGTTGTGTTAAATATAAGAAAAGAGAATTAGAGTGACAACACAAAGAGATAGTGTAGTGCTAAAGCACTTCCCTTGTGAGAGTGAGGTTGTGGGTTCAAATCTTCCCACTTTGGTGAATATAAAACTCCTTATTGCCACTCATATATTAAAATTGGTTTGCACGTAGCCAATGGCTACCAAGAGTCGCCAAGGGATCCTTGGATGCCAAAGATGCCAAAGTGATGCCTTGGTTATGCCTTAGTTATGCCTTAGTTGAGGCCTTGGAGTAAACGTAGGTATAAATGTAGGTATAAATGTAGGTTCTAATTCTAGAACTCGAACAAAAACAAAAACCTGAAACAGAAACAAAAACAAAAACTGGAACCAGAATTGGAATCGGAATAGGAAACGGAAACGAAAATGAAAAAGGAATCGGAATCGGGACGAATCACGAATAGAGAACAACGAAACAGAGATCAATCACCAAAACAAAAAAAAACAGACCACTCCATAGTGATGTGCACAGACGTCTGATACCAAATGCATCTCACATGCACAAAGAGGTTATGAATGCCGAAAACACATAGAGAAAATAGATACGCAACAAGACAAGACAAAACACAGTATTGGGTGCAATCTCCCTCCCCCATGCACCCTAGTTCGACAGTCTACAAAGTGCATGTATTTATAGGATTTTCGATTATGTAGAAAATAGTGGTTGCATGAGAGTAGCTTCGAAAAGCATGTGTGAAAGTAAAAGTTGGTAACTTTTGTAGAAAGCCTTTACTTTTAATATCAAAAGTTACGGTCTACAATGATCGTTATTCTAACCACTACTTTACTAATTGTTTCTAACAATAGAACCTTCTACGTGGGTTTATTTATAAACTATATAAATTATAAATCAGATTATTGATGTCCACCCTTTCATGCCTTTCACACCCTCATGAACCTTCAATTTCTATATCAAAAACACCAAATCACATTAATACATTAATAAATTAACACTCCAACAATTCCTTGTTCAACACATTCCATAATTCATAACACAAAAAAACCATCGTATAACTGATCTTAGACTGTCGTATATGTGTATTCAAAATGCATCACATAAATTTAACATCCTTTATGTGATGCAAAAAGCATCGCTTATGCGATGTGTAGTGCTATTGTCGCAATGCACGCCGCTTTACACATCAAAACTAACATCAAAGGTCTCATCATTTAACCAACACCGGGTGCTCGACGCTCGTTGTGATGCTTGATGCAATTATATAGCGACGAAATTCTGTCGCATTAACCATCAAGAAGACAAAAACATGAGAAAAAAATGCCTTGAAGCCATGCCAAGCCTCATATGGAGGGATGGAATGCAATTCTTTTGTGGGATACATACTAAGTACATTTGCTGCACACATAATAGCCTCAAGCCACAAGCTATGTGGTAAAGCCTATCTTTTGACCATACACCTTGCCATTTCCATCAGACACCTATTCTTCCTCTCATCAAATCCATAATTTTGATGTGTATGTGACATTTTACATTGATGTTTTAACCCATGCTCAACCAAAAAATGCATTAAACTTAGAAGACATATACTCCTCTCCTCGGCCAAATTGAAGGTGCCCATTTTGCATGCTTATAGATTCTCATCTTTAAACTAGAAGTATTGAAAAGTACATAAATACCTCAAAATTTTCTTTCGATGCATAAACTCATGCATGCTTGTAAAATTGATCAATCAAAGTATTGAAAAGTAGGTAATTAATGATGCTTGTATTGCCCTTTTTCACTTTGGTGATGTATCTTTCTCTGGATCCATTGATGGGATCTTTGGTAGGGTCTTCCTCCTTCCTTCTTGTGAAAGCCTTTATACATATTTTCTTATGTTGTTGGTGTAGCCTTTGCAGTCCTGTATTTAGAATCTCTTTGGTGTGGCTTTGAAGATGGCCTTGTTTGCCCACATGTCTGAGAGATTATATGTGGGGCTTTACGTTATATGCTTGAGAGAGCACATGGAGATATTTACCTTGTGAAATACAAATATGATGTGTGAGAGAGAGTATAGATGGGGTACATATTCTTTGAGAATAGAATGAAAGTGTGTTTAATGGCATTGGAAATGGCCTACCTTCTTGAATGAAGGTGCTGTCTAGTCCCTTATAAGCGTGGCCATTCATGAACATGTTGTAGATATGTGAATCATAATGCAGATGTCTAATCCAATACAAGAAAGTTTCTTTAAAAGACTTGTTATACTTATGAAGGCTCATGTATCACAAAAGAATAGATGAGAATAATCTTTCTCCTCTTACATGAGAGCCTTGGTCATATGCCTACTTAAAAGCTAAAAAATGAAGTTTTTAGATAAGAACAGGGATCGCAGTCTCTCTCTCTCTCTCTCTCTCTCTCTCTCTCTCTCTATAGCAGGGATTTCATTGTGCACATCATCTACTCAATGAGGTATCATGCGCAATGCATTGTGCATTTCATATGCACCGGGTGCAACAATTGTGAGGTGGCGTATTTTCTTTTGAGGGAACGGGTTGCAAACCCAACACGTCTTCCCTTCATTCCTCATTCAATCGCTATGAACATTGACAATAGTTCATTGTTGCTTCTTCATATCTATTTGTTTGAGTGAACCAGCCCGATCAGAAGATCTGATCATTCTTTTGTGTGCATACCTTGGAAATAGCGCAATTAAGCTGTGTGCTCCAGAAGACGTCTCTTTTGATAGCATAGAAGTTCATCTCAAGGGCACCATGATCATCTCTCTACCTCCATGTAGACTTGCATGATTGTTTCTCTCTATAGGTGGGTGATTGCAACGGGATTTATACGCAGGTGGTGAATCGGTGATGCCTCTTCTTTGTCAATCCCATGACAGCGCATCTATGCTTGCTCTGCGATAGGCTGGAGGTAGTAGTTCGCTCTCTGTTATATGATCAAGCCATTGTGCAAGCTCATGTGCAATGAGTTTGAGACTGGGAGGAAGATGACATTGCGGACATTATGTTCATTGCAATCCCATCTTCTCAACTAGCTTGGCTTCTAGAGTAATGGAAGGTGCATCATACAGTGAGGCACAGAAAGAAATGCATAACAGCTATGTCCGTTGTGAAAGCGTATAGGTCAGACAAAGATATGTTAATTTTATGAGACTAATCTATACTTCACAACCTCAATAAAACGTCTGTAAAGCACTTAAGAAAGACTTATTCAAGAAGGTGAAATGATGCCAATAAATAAAATAGACACAAAAAAAGTCTAATATTGAAAGAAGAGGATAGTGCTTAGAAGCACTTTATTGAAGGATGTGAATGGGATGGGGGGACGGATAAGATGAAAGAGGAATTGATAATTGTTCTACATTCACCAACATGGCAGTAGATTCGAATAGATTTGAATACAACAAAGAAAATATCCAAACTTAAGAACATAACCTATAACCTATGCTTTGATACCATGTTGAGAAACATGGCCCAAGATAACACACATGCTAAAACTAGCTATGGAAGATCAAAGTACACACAAAACTTCAAAATGATGAAGTGAAATAAAATGGATTAGATTATGAAATGAAAACTTACATAAGAAGCATATAGAGCTTCATCCTCATGGAGAGAGCCTCATGGTAGTACATGAAGGAATGAGGAGAGGTGAAGTGACGCCCTCTTTATATGGAGTCGAGGGAAAAATACATCTTATGTGAGATAAATGGTTTTGCATGTGAATGAATATAGACTTGAATAAAAGGGTGGACCATGGAACTCTCAAAAAAAAAAAAGAAACATGTTGTGAAGTGTTTCCCTTTGGCTTAACACCGAAAAAGAAGCTTGTAAGCTGTCATATTGTAAATATGGTTTTCCTCTTGGTAATATAACATAGAAAAAGGAAACATGTCATGTCATTACTTGAAGCCGAAGTTGAAAGATTGGAATTTGCCGAAGGTGAGGCTGAGTTCCATGTAAGCAATCATCTACAGCCATGTGTTCCATGGTGTACTTCACAACAGGCGCAGGCCGAGGCACAACCAGATTTAAAAAAAAAATAAAAAAAAATTTAAAGGAGGTTCGGCTGAGGTCTACTCCCTCGACTTTAACTTTGAAATTGCAACTGGTTTAAACCCCGTCTATTGTAAATCCTTCTCCGCACAACCAAATTTTCTTCCATAGCAACGGCACATATTTCATAATTTTGTCCTGGCCTTCTCCCCTCGCCTCTTGAGCGTATGGGTTGACAATTCATTTAAAAACAATATTTTATTGTCTTTTTAATTTCATATGTGATGTAATTACATAGTTTATATAAATTTTTGTTACTTTTTGTGTTCATAGATAGGGAGGGCACATGCATATTTTTTTAGGTGACCGGATTACACTTTTTGGGTGACCGAACGGAGTATTAGGGGCACATGTGAGTTAGATATGGTGACCTCCGGTCATCGGAATTATGGGCACATGTGGGAGGGTCACCTAACTTTCGATGACCGGTATTAGGGGCACATGAACTATCTTCACTTGACATTTCTTACTAGACACTTTACAATGAATTGCTCATTTAAGATTGTGCAAATTTAAGTAGTTATGCAAGATTTTATCAATGTTGGATTCAATGTTAGGAGCAAAGAAACTCATCACAACATCTAGATGCCTAATTTTTATTGATGAAATTTATTGTTCAGGGAAGCCTCATCACAACATCCACATGCCTTTTTTTATTGATGAAAATAATTGTTCATGCTTGATATTTTCCATTATAACTATAGTTATTATATTTATTTTTGAAATCCATACTATGTTTATTAATAGAATGCACTATAGAGTGCATAGTGAGCATACGTATTGTGTTTATTCTTAGTAACTCATACGTATTCTATGTATAGAGTGCGTGAGCATAAATTATAGTCACCGCAACGAGTAATAATCAAGCTATGATGAAGCACAAGGTACGTATTCTGTGTATACAATGCGCGAGCATAAATTATAGTCACCGCAGCGAGTAATAATCAAGCTATGATCAAACCTCATATGAGATGAACGATGAAGCACAAGGTACTCTGAATGCGAAGCGCAAATCAATCCAATCATAAGCAAATTTTTTTTGCCATTGGGTGACCCGAACGGACTGACCCAATCATAAGGCGCCAGTCCGTTCGGGTCACCCAACCATGAACCTTACACATCAGATTGTGAACGTACACATTCAATGCCAACGTGGCAAAAAGTGCATAGTTCACCGCACTTTGGGTGGTCGGATTATGCATGTGCCCCCCCGTAAGTGGGCGGTAGTCTTGAAAAAAATTCTGTATGATCCACCTTCCTATCTGAACACTTAATTGGCAGAAGTCTCATCTTTTGTGCTCTTTGATCTTATCAGCGGGCATGGTTTAGCCGATGTGCATTGTACTCCTAAGTAGATGGTCACGGTTCAAGTCCCGCTTAAGGTTGGATGCCTCAGAGTTCCTCAACATGGTGCTTCTTCCTTACGAGATCGAGTGTGTGTCTTTCCAATTCATTGTACTCTAAACAAAAAAAAAAATTGTTGAAAGTACAGCGGGGTTTGTGTGAACCCAGTTTAAAATATTGAAATTTGTGTTGGCTCTTTTCTGACACGTGGATCTCGTGTGTGATGTGAGAAGTAGACCCCACTACCCGAACGGCGTGACTACCACCCTCATGATTAAAACTTCTGATTGAAATATCGGGGTTAGCGATGCTTCTGTGGACGCAAGAAATGGCATCTCCTGAGGGAGGCGATGGTGGCAGCGCTGTCGAGCCGCGCGTGAAGATCCTGAACAAAGAGACTGTGTTGCCAGCATCACCTACTACGCGACGCGGTCCCTTCTTTCTGTCGTGCCTGGATATCATGTGGCAGAACATGAGCTATAGCCGTGGCCTTCTCTTCTACCAGCGACCTCGTGGCCTTTCTTCCCTGGGTTCCGAGCAGATCATCGACGGTCTTGGCGACGACAGCGCCTGCGATGAACATACATCTCGATCAGTGAATCGGCTCAAACGTGGCCTTTCCGTCTGCCTCGCTCAATACTTCTGCTGGTGTGGCCGCCTTGAAAAAGCCAGGGATCCTCCCCACCGGCTCTATATCAACTTGAACGAAGCAGGTGTTTAATTCTTCGAGGCATCTGTAGACATTCCGCTGTCCCTGCTTGCCCAAGACGGCTTCCAAATGAAGCCCTTTTTCAATGAACTTTGTCCAGAGCCGGATCACAGAGGAGAGCACCTCTTCTCTAGCCCCTTACTTGCTATTCAGGTTGTCTCCCATAGCCCGTTGGTTTCTCCGAGGATGATCGATTCTATGCATACATGCATGTTTGTGTTGGTCTGCGCTTGATTCGTGCATCCATGTGTTTGCCTGGATGGTTTTGCGCATTTACTCACTCCATGTTTGAGAGAGAGAGAGAGAGAGAGAGAGAGAGAGGGGGGGGGGAGTCTGCAGGCAACTGTCTTTGCGGATGGCGGGATCGCAATCGGGATTGCGAATAGCCATGTTGTCGCTGATGGACTATCTCTATGGCAGTTCATGGTATCCTGGGGGCAATGCACACCTGGATGGTTTTGCGCATTTACTCACTCCATGTTTGAGAGAGAGAGAGAGAGAGAGAGAGAGAGAGAGAGAGAGAGAGAGAGAGAGAGGGGAGTCTGCAGGCAACTGTCTTTGCGGATGGCGGGATCGCAATCGGGATTGCGAATAGCCATGTTGTCGCTGATGGACTATCTCTATGGCAGTTCATGGTATCCTGGGGGCAATGCACACAAGGGATTCCCTTGAGCGTACCCCCTTTACATGATAGAAGAGCGGTAACTGTCGTCAATCCCTCTGCAGAAGAAGCTAGCCAATGGAAGCTGCGTAGAGGCATCGATGAGGAAGGTGAGATCGATTCGGAACAGGAAACCGATACAGAAATGGAGGGCAAAAGTGATCCAGCAACAGAAAGCTCCCTCCATGACCCTCATCACAGCGACATTAGCTCTTCTCAGGAACAACGCCTACATGATACAAAGGCACAAGGAGATCTGGTGCAATATGTCTTTAGGATGTCTGCCTCAACAATTCAAAAGCTGAAAGGTGAAGCAGGTGGGAGCTACACCTCGCTCGAGGTCCTGCGTGCACATTTCTGGCAGAGGATTTCTGTAGCCAGGAGAGCTAACGCAGACGAATGGACATACGCCATAATCTCAGTTGATCATCGTCCTCGAATTAATCCTCCGCTAGCGCCATCGTATTTCGGCAATGTGCTTTCATCTTCGATCGCAGTAATCAAAGCTGATAAGGTACGAAATCGGCCACTACATTTCACAGTAAGTCGAATCCATCGTCAGCTGGCCGCCGACAAAGGGAAATCGATCAATCGTTTCATGCATTGGCTTGAGACACACGACAGCTGCGTGAGGCTGTCATCTTCGTTCCTGAAATACAAAGGCGTAACTGTGGGGAATTCGCAATGGTTCCCTGTGTATGAAGTAGACTTTGGCTGGGGCAAGCCAGTGGCAGCTCGAGTCCCCAAAGTGGGTAGAGATGGGGTATTGCTGCTCCTTGGTGGCCGTCCTGGCTCCAATCAAGGGGATATAGAGATATGTACTGCTTTCGGCAGTGATGTTCTGGAGCGCCTCTTACAAGACCCTGCCTTCGAAGCTGAGCCGCCTTGTCCCATTCCCCTCGCCTAAGGGTCTCTCTCTCTCTCTCTGCTATCTTCTCTTCTCTACCTTCTCTCTCTCTCCCTCTATTTGCTATCCTCTCTTCTCTACCTTCTGATTCCTCGAACAAACATATTGGGAGTTTTAAGGTAAATTATAAAGCCAACGGAAAAGGGCAGGAACGAGCATATGAGAGAATCCCATTTAAAAAATGTTAGTGAGGAGGAAGGAGCATGCAATGTGGATTTGGCATGGGTCAGCCCAATTGGTTATGACCTTCATCACCTCTGAAGATTACGGATCAGGGTTCAACCTTTGTGGGTTTGTTGAATACTCATCACCATGTGAGTGGTGAGCTCTTAAACTAGCCCATTCAGAGGATTGTTGAGCTTTCGATCTATCCTCTTTCGAACTAGTCACCTCTTCTTGTCTTAGGGTGGTTCCTTTTCAATGTCTACCTTACTAGGCTTTTTAAGGTCTCTTTTTTCAATATCCATCGTAGCATACCTTCACACCTTGTATCTTCATAGTTGTTGTTAGGTGTCTAACGTCTATTTTATGGGATTTGAGGGTTCCATGGGTGCTATGCTTGTTTTTCACTGTACTGTCAATTAATTCTAGCCACCTTGATAGCCTTCTAAGTCCTATCTTTCTAGTTTCTACTTTAATGAGACTTCAAAATTTGTATTCAAATAGTTGTTGTTAGGTAACTAACCTCTTCTTTGTGGGATTCAAACGTCCATGGATGCTATACTTGCTCTTCATTATACTTTCAAGTAATTCAAACTAGTATATATTTGAGTAGTTATTGCTAAGTATTTAATCTTTGCTTTGTTGGGTTCAAGATTATGATGGGTGCTATGCTTGCCTTTCACTATACTTTCAATTAGCTCAAATTAATCTATCCTAGTAGTTGCTAAGTATTTAACCCTTGCTTTGTGAGATTCGAAGAGCTCCATGGTACTATGCCTCTCTTTCATTGTACTTTCAATTAATTCAAGTCGATCTAAAAGATTGCATCTAAATGATCCAAATTCCTTTTTAAAAGAAAGCATGTGATGTGGATGTTGATGTGTGAATTGAAGATGTTAATACTTGCAATCTCCATATGATCTTTTTGAATTCATTTGGATGAACTTTATACTTCTTTCAATATGATATGCTATGTAAATATCGTATTTTTCTAGATTGCAAAACCTAAACAAGATTCATATTCTTTTGTATATATGCATCGTGTGCATGTGAAAATGAAGCACATTTTTTATTAGATTGACTATGAGTGGGTCTCTCTGTCTCCAATATATTTTACATGGTTTCGTTTAGTGAAGACAAAATTCATCACAAGTTTCGTTTCAACTCTCAATATTCATGAATTTAGAGGTTTTCTCACTAAAAATCAAGCAAGTTTTCTATTAGACTAACTAGGATTGGTTCTCTACTTCTTCAATGTATTTCATACGGTTTCATTTAGTAAGACAAGTTCCATCACAAGTTCCATCACAAGTTTCATTTCAACTATGAAGATTGATGAATTTAGAGGTTTCTCACTGATATCATTATTGGATCTTGCATATTATTGATATTTTGATAGTGATGTCATTTGGGAACATTGACTCACTTTTTTCCTTTACAGGATGTTTTTTTTGCTTGGCTTATATATATGCCTATAACCCTAATGTTTCTCTTATCTTTTGTACATTCACTTCATAGAACATCTTGTATTGTGTTATGTTCCAAGCTTCTTCTTCTTCTTCCTTGTGTTATTTATGTGATTTTGTAGATCCCTAAATCCAACAATTGGTATCAGAGCAGGTCTTTGCTTCATCTAGGGCATCATCAACACCCCATTGGACAGAGTCTCAAAATCACATCAAAATTGGTGACCATACTCATGCAATTAGGAGTTCAAAATGGTTTTTCTCTTTGGCATCGAAATCTCGATCTAGTCTTATTTCAACCTCTAAATGCACTATCATAGCGACTGTGCAAGCAATTTCATTCTTTTGTATCAAAAGTTCATTCTTTAGTAGAGATCGACAAGGTTTTTCTATTGAACATTTTGAGATACAATCATTTTTTTGCATTAGAGTATTTAGTCATTGGCCATGGTTGAAAGCAATGATGTATTCCCCATGTTTTTTTATTGGGGATAGGTTGGATGTAACTAATTACCCATTGTGGTCATATATGATGCATCACAAATTCTAGAGAGGTACTATGATAAGTCCCTAGATTCACATATTTTTATCTTTCTACTCTTATGGGATGCAAAATGGTGGGCAAGAAGTTATTTTGATGTTGTGCAAGGAACAAAAGAAGAATAGACTAAGGTGAAGGAAATAAAGAGCATCCAATTCATCCAAAAGGATGGAATCAATAATTTCCCAGTTACCCATTTTTTGAATTGCCCAATTTCTCAAGTTGCCTACTTTTCCTAGTTTCCCATTTTTCAACTTGCCCAATTTTCCGTTAGCCATTTTTGCATTACCAAATTTCCCAAGCTGCCTAAGTTTAGTCGATCCGGTTTCAAAAGTTACCTCTTTTTGAAAGTTGCCTAATTTTTAAAACTTGCCTATTTTTTACAAAGTTACCTACTTTTTAAACATTGCCTTTTCTTTTACAAAGTTGATGACGTTTTGAAAGTTGCCTAGATTTTTATGGAGTTAAATTTAGTTGACCAATTTTCACTTGTAAGAATGTAACTAGTTTTTCTAGTACAAAAATGTTACACTTATGTGTTCCTTGAGTAGCTTTGATGTGAACCTTTTTCTTATACATGGGTACTTTTTACTCTAGTACTAGCTAGAGGTTTTTTTCTATGTTAAAACATACATGATTCACTCATATGTGGTGGTACTTTTTACTCAGGGATATTATTCAACACTTACTTTAGTTTTGTTGATCATCAATAGAGAGCTATTCCAGCCATCTATCTTCTCTATGCATTTTGCTACGTTTGTGCTCCTTGTGTGTGTGCTTCTCCTGTGTCTCTTACACTTCTACACATCCAATAGTGGTATCAGAACAGGTTGAGCTTCTTCACAAGTTTCGATTTTTTGCATCACAACGTGCATGCAAACTTTAAACAGTGCAAGTCAACTTCATTGAAGTAAAGATCTTGTCACATTCTTGTTCTTCAATGAAATGGTGGTAGCAATGATTTGTTTGGTATGCTTTGAGTTGAAGATATGCTTGATGGGACCAACTACCCAATGTGTTCTTACATAATGAAACATACTCTTATTGCAAAGCAAGTATGGAACATGGTTGCAGATGTAGATCAAAGACCCACAAGTTCTTCTACTTCATAGTCTATTTGCCACAAGGAAGGAGATAAGGAATAGAGCTCACACACACACTCTCACAATCAAAGAGAAGCACACACTCAGATTGAGGTAAGGAAGAATGATTTTCTTCTTCTTCTTCTTCTTCTTCTATTACATAAAAAGGAATGTACAAGAATGACCTAAAAACAAGAATACAACAAGTGCAATATATAAAGATTAGCACATAAGGAAAAACCTAATGTCCATGGATGAGTGAGCTGGCAAGGAACAAATGTGCCATCGCTCTCGGTAGATAAATCTAATAAAGCTCAATGAGTATCCCTGACATATATCGGCATGACCACTATACATGTGAGAGAAGCGAAAAAACTGATACGTGTCATCTTGGATCATCACATGTTGAACTTGATATCTCAACACTCCCCCTCAAGCTCAACGCCATGTCCTCTAATCCAAGTATCTTCTGAAACTTCTTCAGGTTCTCTGCTCCAAGTGATTTAGTGAAAATATCAGCAACCTGCTCATCTGCTCTTACATAAACAAGATCAATATCGCTTGCTAATAGCTTCTCTCCGATGAAGTGATAATGTACCTTGATATGATTTGTTCTAGCATGAAAAATAGGGTTTTGTGCTAATTGTATATTGTTAAGATTATCACAATAGATAGTGATAGGCTTTTTCACTTCCACACCTAACTCTGCAAGTAGCATCCCCAGCAATGATGCCTCACATGCTTCCATTACAACACCTCTATACTCAACCTCTGTACGCAACAAAGCAACAATGAGTTGCTTCTTGCTGCTCCATGTAATAGCTGCACTCCCAAGTGAGAATAGAAAGCCACTAGTAGTTCTTCTATCTGGAATGCGACCAGCCCAATCTGCATCCGTGTATCCATGAACCTGCAATTCTACACCAGCTTCATAAAACAATGCATAATCCAAAGTAGCACTCATATAACATAGAGTGCACCTCATAGCATCTAAATATGGCTTCCTAGGAACTTCCATAAATTGACTTTCAAGCCCAATAGTGTAGCTAAGATCAGGCCTTGTAATTGTGAGATATATCAAACTTTGCACAATTTTCATGTACATAGTAGCATTTTCCAATGCTTCACCGGATGTAGTATCTAACTTCAAATTTTGATCTAATGGCATAGAAATTAGCTTACAATCAGCCATACCATACTTTTGCAACATATTCAAGGCATATTGCCTTTGCAACATCCATATACCTATTTCTGTATGTATAAACTCAATGCCCAAGAAATGGCCTAGCATACCAAGATCTTTCATGTCAAATTCCTACATAAGAAGTTACTTTATCTTTAATGCTTTCTTCATTATCACCACCTATAATCAAGTCATCAACATAAATAGTCACAATTGTGATGCCATCATCACCCTTCCTTGCATATAGTGAATGATCTGCATCACACATAGAAAATCCAATGGTGGTCAAGTAATTAGCAAGCCTTCCATGCCATGCATGAGGCACTTGCTTTAGCCCATACAAAGCCGTTTGCAACCTGCAAACATATTTTGGATGCTTTGAATCTTCATATCCTTGTGGGTGGTCCATGTATACTTCTTCCTATAACTCACCATGTAAGTAAACATTCTTCGCATCCATCTAATGCGAAGTCCATCCTTTTGTTGTAGCTAATGCAACAAGTGTTCTGACAATAGCCATTTTAGCTATAGGGCTGAATGTTTCCTCATAATTAATGCCATATGTTTGTGCATATCCTTTTGCTACCAATCCTGCTTTGTACCTGCTTATGCTACCATCAGCATTGTGTTTTACCTTGTAAACCCACTTGCAGCCTATGGGTTTCTTTCCTTGTGGAAATGGGACTAGCTTCCATGTATCGTTTCTGTTGAGTGCAACCATCTCCTCATCCATAGCTATTTCTCAATCTGCATTTCCAATTGCATATTCAAAACAAGAAGGTTCAACATCTTGTATTACCTTTATCACGTACGCACAATGATGAGCCATGTAACTATCATATATCAATCGTTGCATTGAATTCCATAACCTCCCAGATCTTCTTGGTCCTGGGTCACTTCTCCTTGTATTATCTGCATGTGCCTTTCTTACTCCTGGAGTCTTCACAGGGGGCAATCCAAGTCCCTCATTACTCTTTTATGAACCGCTTGAATCTCCATCAATATCTTCAAAACCTATACATGTTTTACTAAAAGCAAAAAGATTTTCTTTACCTTTCTTGGATGTATTTGATGGATTTGCTAAACTGAAATTTCCGTGCAATCTTCCACTCCATGGATTTGAATTGGAACTATTGCTAGGTGATGCATCTGGTCCACTCAAACCTTGAGATTCTGCACTTGATTTTTCAGCATTTTCTTTGTCATTTGGTTCAAGATTCAGTCCTTCTTTGGCATCTACATAGAAGCTTGACATTTCATCAAATACCATATCTCTGCTCACCTTTACCTGTCATGTGATTGGGTTATAACATTTTTGTCTCTTTTCTCAAGGGAGTATCCAATGAAGACACATTTTTTTGCTTTTGGATCAAGCTTCATCCTCAGCTCATCTAAAACATGTACATATGCAATACAGCCGAAAACTTTCATATGTGATAAGTTTGGCTTTTTACCTGTGAACTTCTCTTTAGGTGTAACTTGATGTACAACAGCAGTCGGAGTTGTATTCATGATGTATACAATAGTATGAATAGCTTCTGCCCAATAACAATGAGGCATATTCTTCTCAGCTATCAAGGCTCTTTCTATTTCTGGAATATGTCTATTTTTGTGTTCAACAACAACATTCTGTTGTGGTGTGTACCTACATGAAAACTGACATCGAATTCCATGATTTTTTAGAAAATTGTTGAACTCATTTGATATGTATTCACCTCCTCCATCAGATCTTAATTTCTGAATATACTTTCCTGTCTGCTTTTCCACCGTAGCTTTAAAATTTGGGAAGTGAGTGAACACCTCACTCTTCTCTTTCATGTTGTTTTATTTCTAGCACATTCTCACTAACATGCTTGTGATGCAAAAATGATGATCTTGATTGTTTACCAAATTGACATGTTGCACATACCTTTTGCATCTCTGCAACCTTGAAATTTGGTAGTTCATGGACAATTTCCTTTGACTGCATCAATTTTAGCCTTTGCAATTTTGCATGTCCAATCCGTTTGTGCCACATCTCTATATCAGCAATAATTGTTGCACCTTTTGCAAACATAGTTGCATTCATTTCAGGAATTTTCACATTTCAGGTGAACATCCTACCCACTTTGTTTCCTTTGGCAATCAATCTTCCATCCCATTTGTATTCTTCTACATATAACCCATTAGCATTGAACCGACTTGTAATCCCTTGTCAACCATTTGTCCAAGAGAAACTAGATTCTTTGTTATATTTGGAACATGTAGCACATCAACAAGGTGTTTTACCTTCCCATCCTCCATAGACAGTGCTATGCTTCCTGTATGCTCGATAGGGTGTGATGTGTCATCACATATGCACTTGTGGATGCATAGTTGTTTTGCTGCCTTTTGTTATTTTGATTCTTCAACCTGCAATCACGTTCAAAGTGTCCAAGTTTACCACAATTCCAACATCCTTTATTGTCATTACCTGAATCATTTTTTTGGAAATTTATGCGGCCTCTTTGGCTCCCCCTACCTTGAAAATGTCCTCTTCCTCTTGCATGATTCGGTTGTTGATTTTGGTCTTGGTTACTATTTCCTCTTCCACTTCCGAAATCTCTACCTCTGCCTCTTCCACTGCTAGAGTAGAATACCTGCTCAAAACTAGATTTTCCTTGGGAGTTTGAATCCCCACCAAGATTCTTTTCTTCAATAATCAACATAGATACTAGATCAGCAAAATTCGGAATATTTTCCTGGAATGTATAGAAGTTCTAAACTGCTTATATGCAGCTCCTAAACCACGAAGGCACACTTCCACCTTATCATTGTCATCTACATTCACGCCAATAGATGCAAGTGACTCACATATGCTTTTGATTTTCAGGGTGTAGTCACTTACCGGCATGCCCTTCTTCTCCAATGTATGCAACTCGTTCTTGAGTTGCAATTTCCATGCCTTTGTATTGGTCTCATACAATATGACCAAACTATTCCAAGCCTCTTTTCGAGTCTTGGCATCTTGTATGTGGCCAATCATGCTATCCTATATGCTGATAGATAGCCAATACATTACCTTTCATGCTCCTTGATTCCATTCCTCATATGCTCTTAACTGTTTTGTAGTCCAATTCCTCTGTAAAACAATAGCTACGCAATATATCATAGGAGCAATAGTAGAAAAGATAACAAATATAGGAGAATATCAACAATTTTCTACTAGCAGCAAGTAAAAAGATGATGGCATTGTCCACCCGTGCACTCTCAAGGTAGAGCTTAAATGGTGATCTAGACAACTCTAGACAGGGAGATACAAGGTAGGGCTATGCTGTCTCAACTCAATGTCTTAGGTAGTGCACAAGTCATGTATATATAGGATCATGGCTGGCCTTCCATGGACGGCTATACATGGGTGGTAGAGCATGGGCGGCCACCGCCTGCATAATGGCCATACACGGCTTAGACCAGTTAAACTGACCTAACAAATATAAATGATTTCTAACTCGGACAAGGAATATTCCATGGAATATTCCCTTTACCATCACGTTGGGGGCGCTGCCCCCGCACCCCCACCAGGGGGCCCGCTGGCCCCCTTGGACCCCCCCAGCCGGGGCTGCTCACCGCTGCCCTGGACCCCACAATTGGGGACCCTGGTAACTCCCTTTCCTTACAATACCTTACATGGTCCAATATGACCTTCATCCAACATACAAGTTGGGATTCCCATAAATTGGGCAATGCACACTTGGCTCCTCCTCATAATGGGGGCCTTACAAAATGTGCATACAATCATGAGGGGTAGACATTGATCATATATTAACACCTGTTGAGCTGGTCTCTTCCAAGTGCTTTAGTGAATATGTCAGCACAATTTGCCTCTATTGGGCAATATTCTAGCTCCACAATTTCACCTTCAATTAGCTCACGAATGTAATAGTACTGTACTTCTATGTGCTTGGTGCGAGCATGAAATACTGGGTTCTTTGCAATAGACATACAACTTTGATTATCACACTTGAGTATAGTCGCTATATTTGATGGAAAGCCTAGATCTGCAAGAATTCTCCTTAACCAGACTGCCTCACAAGAAGCAAAACAAGCTGCTTTGTACTCTGCTTCAGTGGAGGAAAGTGCGAGAGTTGGTTGCTTCCTACTTACCCAAGAAAATATTATTGAACCAAGTGAGAAACAATATCCAAAAACTTATTTTCTAGTATCACAATCTCCTGCCCAATCTGAATCACAGTATCCTTGAAGTGTATCACCTGTGGTATACAAAATACGAAAATCCAAGGTTCCTGCAATATACCTTAGAATTCGCATTCCAGCATTCCAGTGACTCTTCTTAGGTTTGTTGGAAAACCTGCTTAACACTCCAACAGCATAGCAAATGTCCGGTCTAGTGTTGCACAGAAAAATAAGACTTCCAATGAGCTTCCTATACTTCTTAGCATCTACATTAGGCATGTTATCATCCATAGATAGCTTATGATTTACCTCCATAGGTGTGCTAGTTGGTTTGCAATCCATCATTCCAAATGCCTTGAGAATTTCTTTGGCATATTTTTGTTGTGAGATGAAAATGCCATCCTTCCTTTGCCATACTTCAATTCCGAGACAAAAATGGAGTATACCTAAGTCTGTCATTTGAAACTCAGTTCCCAAGCTGATCCGAGTTTGATTGATGAGTTCCTGATGATCTCCTATAATGATCAAATCATCTACATATACAATGACAACAACTAGCTTGCTATCCCTTTTTGTTACATACAAGTTAGCATCAGAAGTACTTCTTTCAAAACCCATTTTTTTGAAAAAATTATCTATCCGTTGGTACCAAGCCAGTGGAGCTTGCTTAAGTCCATACAAAGCTTTCTTCAACCTACAAACTTTATTTTCTGAATTGGGCATCTCAAAACCTGGTGGTTGACATACATATACCTCCTCCTTGAGGTGACCATTCAAAAATGCAGATTTGACATCCATCTGGAAAATAGGCAAGGCCTTTTGTGCAGCTACTGCAAGTACCATCCGAATAGTTGTCATGCATGCTGTTGGTGCATAAGTTTCTTGAACATCAAATCCTTTGATCTGTGAAAAAACATGTGCAACTAATCTTGCCTTATACTTTTCTAATGTTCCATCTACTTTATACTTAGCTTTCCAAATCCATTTAGTACCTATTACCTTCTTCTTTGGCGGCAAGTCGACTAGATCCCATGTATCATTTTTGAGTATACTATCATACTCAGACTGCATTGCCACTCTCCAACCTAGATCATCAAGGGCTTCTTCAATGGTGGTAGGTTCCTTTATCAAGCCCATGATATCTGCCATTAGAGCCATGTTAACCATGTGTTCTGAGGCTCTTCTTTGCTCCTCTATTCTCTTTGATCTTCGTAATCCATCCGAGGATGATTCTGGTACATCTACATGTGGATTGTGATCATCAAAGAGCTGTTGTGCCCACTTTGGTAGTGGCTTACGCTGTGCAGCTACAATTGGTTGGCTTTTTATTGAGGAAATTTCTCCATCAGATGTTTCCTCCTCCTTAACTTTAACCTATCTTTTGATAGGCACAAGGTGAGATATTTCTCCATTTGATGAGATAGTAGATTTACCTTTATCTTCTACTAAGTGTAATCGTTCATCAAACACCACATCTCGACTGACAAAAATCTTCCTTGCCTCAGGATCCCACAACCTGTATGCTTTAGACTCTTCACTATATCCTAGGAAGACACACTTTTTGCTTTTTGAATCCAACTTTGATCTTGTTGAATCAAGAATATGTGCATAACAGAAAGAACAAAAAATTTTGAAATGCAAAACTGAAGGCTTTTTACTAGAATATTCTTCTTGAGGAGTCATCCCCTTCAGTGCTTTTGTGTAGCTTCGATTGAGGATGTAGACTGCTGTATTGACTGTGTCTGCCCAAAATGAATCAGGCATGTCTTGAGCCTCTAACATACAACGATCCATTTCAACTACTGTCATGTTCCTGCGCTCAACAATGCCATTTTGTTGAGGTGTATGAGCTGTGGTAAGTTGCCTTTTCACACCATGCTCCTTACAGTAATTATTGAATTCTGTTGACAAGAATTCACCTCCTCTATCTGTTCTGAATTTCTTCAGTTTCTTTCCTGATTCATTTTCCACATACTTATGCCATGTTTTAAATTTTTCAAAAGCATCATCCTTCTCTCGAATGCAATAAACCCACATCTTTCTACTATAAACGTCGACTAACTGCTGGTCTCTCTTGGAAATGCCTTTCGTTGTTGCTTGCACATCATACAAGCTTCACAACGTTCTTGCAACTACGAAAATGCAAGCAAATGAGCAACCATCCCTGTTCTTTGCATCTCCTTCAAAACTGCAAATCCGAGATGCCCAAATTGTTGGTACCATAACCTGCTTACATCTTTATCTTCTATAATAGTTAGGGCACTTAAGTCATACAAGTTATCACGTCTTATGCCTTTACCTACTACATTACCTGATGAGTCCATGGTTTCTACACCACTCTTATTGAAGTGAACTTCCAAGTCCACGGTCTGTTATTGCAGAAACTGACAACAAATTTCTTTTAAGTGTAGGTACATAGAAAACATCAGATAACTTTTTCTCAACACCTGGAGAACTGATAAAAGAGATGGTTCCAGTTCCTTCCACTAGACACTTGGAGTCATTTCCCACCACTACATTGATGGATTCTCGTAGAGGCATTAAGGAACTATACCAATCCTTTTTACTGGTCATATGGCGAGAAGCTCCACTATCTAAAATCCATGGTTCATCAACACGAGCTTGAGTAGATGAGCATACCTCTTCAATAGCTACCCATAGTTCCAACTCTATATTGTTTGCAGACTCTTTGCTCTTCCACAATGATTTTACAGTCCCATTCCATTCATCAGTTTGCTTCTTTCTACAATCCTTGATGGAATGGCCTTTCTTTTCACAATAGAAGCAACTTCCTGTGAACTTTTTCTTCTTCGGCTTCTTCTTTGATCCATCAGAAGAGCCTTTACCTTTTGCATTTGCTGAGAATGCAGCATCACTTGTAGTTTGCCGATTCTTCAACCGCATCTCCTCTTCTAAAAGCATAGCACAAAACTCTTCAAATGTGAGGGGAGTTGGTCTTACTTGAGTGTTAAGGGCTATTACTAATCCATCATACTTTGCTGGAAGAACACGTACACATCTTCGAGCCAACTCTTCTCATGTTATAACAACACCAACTGCAGTCAATTGGTCTTGAAGATGTTTTATCTGTTTGATAAAATCTTCAGCCTTTTTAGAATCAAAATGCTTTTCATTTCCAAGCTGATTTTCTAAATTCTGTATCCTAGTGTGGTTCTTGGTCTCATATTGTCGAGCCAATATGCCCCAAGCCTCATGTGCCTTAGTAGTATGTTGAACTAAAGTAAGCACATAATCACTTACACTAGTGACAATTGCACATAATGCATCAGCATTCCGCCTTTTCCAAGCTCGTAGAAGATCTAGATCTGTCTGAATCATCAATCTTGAATTAGCTAGATCTTCAACTGGTATAGGCTCTGGATCCAATCCCATCGGTCCCATGACAGTGTCAAGTAATTCATAGGAGTCCAAAATTGCAAAAAATTTGAACTTCCAGAGTGTATAGTTGGTTCCATCCAGCTTCCCTTTAGTGAATGCAGGTGGGCGAATTTGAATACGTGCAGCATTAACATTAGTTGAAGCACCAAGACAAGTGTTCAATGATGAAGCCATCATGTAATCACTCAAATAATCTAATGATATTCTAGTCTGCTAGTAGGCTAAAATAGTGATTCTTCTCAAGCTATTCAAAGCTTACGGCTCTGATATCACAGGAGCGATAGTAGAGAAGATAACAGATATAGGAGAATTTCAACAATTTTCTACTAGCAGCAAGTACAAAGATGATGGCGTTGTCCACCTATGCGCTCTCAAGGTAGAGCTTAAATGGTGATCTAGACAACTCTAGACAGGGAGATACAAGGTAGGGGTACGCTGGCTCAACTCAATGTCTCAGGTAGTGCAGAAGTCATGTATATATAGGATCATGGGTGGCCTTCCATGGATGGCTATACATGGGCAGTAGAGCGTGGGTGGCCACTGCCCGCGTAATTGCCATACACGGCTTAGACCGGTTGAACCGACCTAATAAATATAAATGATTTCTGAATCCGACAGGGAATATTCCATGGAATATTCCCTTTACTGTCGCGCTGGGGGCACTGCCCCCGGACCCCCACTAGGGGGCCCGCTGGCCCCTGGGACTCCCCAGCCAGGGGGCCCGCTGGCCCCCTTGGACCCCCTAGTCAGGGCTCCTCACCGCTGCCCCAGACCCCACAATTGGGGACCCTGGTAACTCCCTTTCCTTACAATACCTTACATGGTCCAATATGACCTTCATCCAACATACAAGTTGGGATTCCCATAAAATGGGTAATGCACACTTGGCTTCTCCTCATAATGGGGGCCTTACAAAATATGCATACAATCATGAGGGGTAGACATTGATCATATACTAACATTCTCTTTGGTAAGTACGGAGAATTTTTGTTTTGTCCTTCGGTATACTTCTAGTAGCCTTTTCCCATCATGGAATTTTTCATTCTAAATCTCCAAGCATGGAAGTTGTTCTTGTCCAGCTTATCACTCATAAGCTAACTCATTCCATCTACATTTGCCATTTCTATAGCAATTCACAACACTGCAAGGCACTACAAACAATACTTCTGCTTGAACATTGTCGCATTATGACGTGACAGTTTGATCTCAGAAAATATAGTTTTTGTGCATCACCAACACACAAAATCACTTGAAATTCTGGATATGGAATATATGAGTGTTCTCGAATAGGATGCAAGTTGCAATTTTGCAAACTGACTTGGTTTTTCTATGGGCCCCACCTTGCATGTTCGAAACGGAGGTCAAGATGGCCCTCAAACTCTGATATGACAAAAACAAGTGACATTAAAGGGATAACTCTCCAAAATATTTTGAGGTCTTCTACCTTCACACTAATTTTCATAGCAATATGAGGTCGTTTGTGAATCCCACTTTCTCCACATCTTCTCGCATACTCTTCACTGTCGGCCTTCTCCACGAGCTCTCTACAGCCACACTGGCTCTAATACCATGTCATGAGGAAAGAGATAAGGAAGAGAGCTCACACACACACACTCATAATCAAATAGAAGCACACACTCAGATTGAGGCAAGGAAGAATGATTTTCTTCTTCTCTTCTATTACATAAAAAGGAATGTACAAGAATGATCTAAAAACAAGAATACAACAAGTGCAATATATAAAGATCAGTTATGGAAAAACCTAATGATCACGAATGAGTGAGCTGGCAAGGAACAAATGTGACATCACTCTTGGTAGATAAATCTAATAAATCTCAATGAAGTATCCCTGATATATACCGGTTTGACCACTATACATGTCAGAGAAACAAAAACACTGATATGTGTCATCCTGGATCATCACATGTTGAGCTTGATATCTCAACTCTATTGTCACAGATTGAGCTTCTTCTTCTAGTACAGTGGTTACTCATTTTCCACCTACAGAGAAGCAACTTAGATGGGGCAAAAACGATGCTTAAACTCATGCATTGATATAGTTCCATACATTCAATCATGTTCTACATCAAGACAGGCATGGGACACTCTTGCTTCTTTGTATGTCATGTGTAATGAAGCATGTGTTGGATACTTGAGGATGTACATATGGCTGAAAATGAGTCTCTGGATGTGTACGTGACACACATCAAGGACTTGAAAGAGCAATTTGCAAACATAGATGAGATTATTACAGATGAATCACTTATGTCTACATTGTTGAAAGGGTTACCAAAATCTTTTCAAAGCTTTGCCACTACACTCTGTTTGTTGCAAAATTGACTCCAAATATGTGTGCATTTGATGAGGTTGTCTCTTCTTTTGCAAAAAGAGAAATTTAGAGTGAATAGGAGTGTTCGGATCGAGGGAACACTAGCACTTTCTATCTCACAAAAATGGCAAAGCAAGTATGGTTAAGCTTTGGGTTCATCAAAACCAAAGCCTCAACCTTCCTCTTCCACTCATTCCCCTAATGATGTTGAGTTGTAAACGAAGAAGAGATGCAAATATTGCCAAAAGATTGATCATACTAATGTTTTGAGTGTAGAAATCTTGCTAAGTGTAATGAAAAGAAGAGGGAATATTTTGCTAAAAATTCCTCAAATGTAAACAACGATGAGGCCAACATGGCTCAAGATTTTAGGGCATGTGTTCTTACATGTCATTATGAAGCATCATTGCATTCTAAATGTATGGTTGTGAGTGAGGCTGATTTAGATTGGTTCTTTGATATTGGTGCTTCAAAGCACATAACTTCATGCAAAGAGGGTTTTTCCATATCGAAAGATGCACTCAAAGGAGGACATGTAGTGTGTGCAAAAAATGGTTTTTATCCCATCATTGGAGCAGGAGAAATTCAACTTATGACTTCAAATGGAGGTGTGATTCTCTTGAACAATGCATTGTATGTACTTGATATCAAGAAGAACTCAATCTCACTTCTATTGATTACCAAAGTTGTACTTCATCTACACTTTGTTGATGATAAGCATATGGTTCAAGATTTC
Organism: Ceratopteris richardii; assembly: GCA_020310875.1. NCBI lineage: Eukaryota > Viridiplantae > Streptophyta > Polypodiopsida > Polypodiales > Pteridaceae > Ceratopteris > Ceratopteris richardii. The sequence continues at coordinate 124,834,353 of CM035419.1, forward strand.
AGAAATGGTGATATTATCGTGATCTTTGGTACATTATGTAATGGTTTGTATTGCTTGGATACATACAAGAGGGTTGCCTCATATGCTTTGGTTGCTCATACTTCTTTGAGGGTTGAAATTGAGCTTTGGCATGATGTCTTTGGTCACTTGAACTTTAATGGTTTGCTTTACTTGCTACTAAAGCACATGGTTATTGGTTTTCCAATACTTGAGTCCATTGAAAAGCATGCATGTGAAGGTTGCATTTTTGGAAAAATGCATTGGTGCTTCTTTTCCAAAAGACATTCTTACACACACTATAAGAAAATTATAGCTTTTTCATAGTGATGTATGTGGTCCCGTCAAGACTTCATTTTTTGTAAAGCATGTATATTTTGTTACTTTCATTGATTATGTTACTCACCATACATGGGTGTATCCTATGAAAGCAAAGAATGAGGTATAGTCTTGCTTAAAGCATTTTTATATATGGTCGAAAATTTTTCTTCAAACAAGCTTTTGACTCTTCACACATATCGTGGCGGTAAATACATGTCACATGAATTTAATGCATTTCTTCATGAAAGAGGAATTTCACACCAATGTATGGTGCCATATACACCTCAACAAAATGGTGTTATCGAGCATAAAAATAGAACACTCCTTGAAATGTATGATGTATTGTTAAAGGAAAGCACCTTTCTGACAACCTTTGGATGGAACCAATCATGTGTGCAAATTATCTATTGAATTTCTACCCTACAAAAGAATTGAACACCATCACTCCTTATGAGGCTTGGAATGGACAGAAACCTATGATTAGTCATATGTGCATGTTTGGTTGTTTGGCATACACTTGTGCCATCACAACAACATCAAAAACTTGATGACAAGGAAAATAAATGTATATTTGTTGAATATAGTGCTAAAAGTAAGGGATATCATTCATCCAGTAACAAAGACAATTATTGTGAGTCGAGAAATGGTATTTGTTGAAAATTCCATTTCCATCTACTTGAATGTAGAAAAAAAAAAGAAAAAGCCAATAGTTAGCTTAGAAGATGTATTTGATACACTCATGCCTTTCTTCCAAAGTGGTGCACTTGAATATGGCCATGTAGATCAGCTGAATGAGATCAAAGGGCTAAAGACCTCTAGAAAATTAGAGCTGAAATGGAGAGAATTTCCAGCCAAACATGGCTAAATTTTTTCAACCAAAAATGATTGGAACTTATGGAAATTTCTAGGCATATATGCCTAAACATTTGCATCAGAATATGGATGAAAATGAGCATGAAATTCAGCCCGCATATGATATACATGTTGATGATGTATTACATAATGAACGCATGTCATCAAGAATGCACAAAGTATGCCAAAGTGGTTGAAACAAACTTTGTAGGAATGCAAATTGAGTGCACCTTTACTTGGTAGAACAAGATCAACATCTCGCCATGCATCAAGTAATTTTGTGGATTATTCTCTTATTGAAACAACATGTCATGAAGACCCACTTAGTTTTGAAGATGCATGTGATGATCCACATTAAATAAATGCTATGTAAAGGAATGGTACTCTTGAGTTATGTTCATTGCCAAAATGGATAAATGCCATTGGTAGAAAGTGGGTTTACAAGATTAAGAGAAATTCAGAAGGTAGCATTGATCACTACAAAGCTAGATTGGTTGCTAAAGGATATGTGCAACAATATGGCATTGACTATGAGAAAATTTTTGCACCTACTTCATGCATGAGTACCATTTGTACTATGGCTGCATCAGCCGCCCAAGGAGATTGAAAAGTACATCAATTTGACATAAAATTATCTTTCTTGAATAGTGTTTTGCAAGAAAGGGAAAATCACTTGCATAAAGCCTTGTATGGTCTCAAGCAAGCTCCACGTGCATGGTATGAGAAAACCCATTAGCACTTGATTGCTCTTGGCTTCAGATGTAGTCCAATTGAAAGCAAACTCTATGTACATAAAGATGGGGCTGATCTTACTGTGCTTATTCTTTATGTTGGGTCATGTGATGCAAAAGTTGACATTTTTATGATTGATTTGCAGCATACTTTTGACGTCACTTATCTTGGTCTTTGAGCTACTATCTTGGTATCCAGTTTGTATCTGTTGAGAAGGGGATTGTTATGCATCAAGCAACATATGTGGAAAAATTACATCAATGTTTTTTACTTTGAGGATTGCAAGGCAATTTCTACACCAATTGAGATATATTTAGGTTCTCAATCGAGGATCCAAGTGATGCATTTGACACTTCTCTTTATTAGCAAGTTGTGGGATGTCTTATGTATATGCATGCAACACAAAGTCGGATATACAATATGTTGTTTCCCAGTTGAGTGGATTCATGCATAGCCTTGACACTAATCATTGGTAAGTGGTGAAACATGTGTTTAGATATCTCAAAGGCACTTTGAGTTTATGTCTCTTTATGGTAGAGATATTTATCCATGTTTGCATGCTTTTACAAATAGTGATTGGGCTAGTTGTTGTGATACTCGCATGTCCACTAATGATAATTGTTTTTTCCTTGTAGACTCATGCATACCTTGGTTGAGTAAGAATCAACTTATAGTGGTGACATCGAGTTATGAAGCTACATCCATGGCAATTTTTACAGTTATAGTGGAGTGTATATGGTTGAGCCGCCTATTGATGTATCTTTGCATGGAGATTGATGTTGCTATGAATATTCTCATTGATACTCAGAGTGCATTTATTGCATGAAACCCAGTGTTTCATGCATGGAGCAAATATATTGAGGTTCATTATCACTATGTCAAAGAAAGCCTTTATGCAAGAGATATTGATTTGGTATATATTCCTACACAAGATAATGTGGCAAGCACATTAAAGGAAAAAATGAACCCTCCTTGGGCCTTTTGGATTAAGGGCTAATTAGCAATGCACCAATGAGGAGAGTGTGGTGGACATAGTCTCCTCCCTTAATCACATAGACTAGGCATAGGCTTCCCTAGTTTTTGAGTGGTCAAAAAAGACAAAACCACCTAGAACTAGTGGGTTTGGTTGTTTGAATGGTTTTGAGAAGCTCAACTATCAATTATAGCCCTTGAATTTGAATAATCTCCAATGGTTGAGATGCATTTCTTCTTCAAAAATACACCATTGCATATCCATCGTTCGATTGACATTTCCATCGGAGGGTGTGAGCTTAAACTCGGTGCCAAAAACACTTACCATTGGATCTTTGGATGATCTAATGGTTGATAATCAATAAGCAGCATAAAAAGTGCCTTTTGATGTACAAGACTAGATGCACACATAATCGAATGGCTCCAATAGAATCTGAAAATTCACTCAGCTTGGATTGTGGGTGACCATTGGATTTCAGAGAAATATAATGGCTATAAACATTGCAAAAATGATCTCAGCCTGAATTGTGGGCGTCCGTTGGATTTCAAAGAGATCTAATGGCTATAAATGACTGTGAAAAATGATCTCAGTGCCACTCACGTTGTGCCATTGGATATCCAAGATCTAAGGGTGCATAAATCTATAGAGAATGTAAAAAACACAGACATGAGCTTCTCCTGAATTCAACACATGCCAGACACTCTCTCTCTAGAGTTATATCCCTTTTCATTCTAGCCATTCGATTGAAGCATCCAAAGGTGAAGGAATTTTCACTTTTTTATTCAAAGAAAAAACTGTATAAAATGTTATTTTATTGGAGAAAACCACTAGTTGTTTTTTATGCCCACTTAATCCTCTAGATTAAGCTTTTTAATCCCAAAAAAATAGGGATCCTTACAAGGCCCATGCAGGGCTCACTTTTCTCCCTAATGCATATTCACCAAAGCTCTTCCATGGGAAACGTTTGAAGCTTTTCATAAAGCTTTAGGATTATTGCCTAGTGTGGGTTGATCTCTCACCTCCTGTATGTGTTCATGTCATTTGGTCCAAGGGGGGTTTTTACACTTATGTGTTCCACAATTAGCTTTGATATGAACCTTTTCCCTATACATGGGCACTTTTTACTCTAGTGTGGACTAGAGGTTTCTTCCCATGTTACCACATACATAGTTCACTGATATGTGGTAGTACTTGTTGATATATTTTCGTGGTGATGTGTGTGAACACACTAGGACTACCGAGAAACTTTCTTCCCTCCTTTGGAGGTTTTTTTCCTCCCGGTTGTATATATGCCTATAACCCTAATGGGTGACTTATCTTTATACATTCTATTGGTAATACATTCAATATTGTGTGTTGTGCTCCAAGCTTCTTCTTCTTCCTTATGCTATTTGCATGCTTTTGTAGACCTCAAACTCCAACAATTGGTATCAGAGTAGGTCCCCTGCTTCATCTAGGGTGTCATGGACACCCCTTCAAACATAGTCTCAAAATTGCATGAAAATTGGTGAGCATACTCAAGGCAATTAGGAGTTCAGAATTGCTTCGGTTTGTGGTGTCAAAATAATGATTTGAGCTTGTTTTAGCTTTTGAATCCACTATTGGAGTGCCTGTGTAGGAAATTTTATCTTATTTTGCCAAAGATATGTACACATTTAGGCTTGCTAGTATAAGCTCCTCAAATTCTGCTACGTGTTTAGTAGAACTTGACAAGGTAGTTCTGTTGAACTTTTTGATATGCAATCATTTTTTTTGCATCACGGTATTTTAGTAAGTGGCCATGGATGAAAGCAGTGATGTATTTGGTATGTTGGATTTTGAGGATAAGTTGGATGGTCCTAATAACCCATTATGGGCTTATATGATGCATCATGTATTGGTTGCACAAGTTCTATGGAATATTATGCAGGGTGTTGAAAATTTTCCTATTACACTTGCAAAAACAATTATTGAAGGTGATGTAGATGGCATTGAAGATGGTGATATTCTTTAGGTTCTTGTTCGTGTTGTGGTTCCCATTGCACCTATTGTAGAGAAATTTCATTGGCATGGTAGAGATATTAGGCACATGCATTGATAGCCTTGTCTATCAAAGGTGCCATTATTCCTCACATTTGCTGCTGGAAAACAGCAAAAGATGCTTGGGATACGCTTGCCACTTTATACCACGCAAGGAATGAGGCTCTTGTTACTTACCTCCGAAAACAGTTGGAGAGTGCACACATGAATGAAGGAGATTCCATGGATAGTTTGTTGACAAAGATCAAAGATTTGAAGGAACAATTGATTTTTGTTGATGAAGTCTTGCCTGCCAGTTCACTTGTGCATACTGTTTTGAATGGTCTTTTAGATTCATATCAGAGTTTTGCTTATACTCTTTGATTGATGATGAAAGGCAATTAAAATACCTTGACATTTGAGGAGTTAGTCTATGTTCTCAATCTAGGTAGAATGGGTCCATTATTTGTATTGCAGATCAAGCTTTTCTTGCTAGTGAAAAGGTCAAAGTTAAATGGAGCTCATCTAGTAGTAAGAAAAAATTTGATGATTTTGCATAATCAAAGAAGGATGACAAAGACAAGAAGAAAATAGAAAACCAAAAATTGTTTTACAAATTATGTAAAGGAAATGATTATGTCATAAAGAGTTTTCCAAAACTTGCTGCAAAAGATGCAAAGAAAATGGTTTTTGTAGAAGCCTCTACACCCAAATCAGACTCTGCAAATCTTATGCGGAATAAAGAATGGGCATTTACTACAATTTGTAGTTATGACCCATCTTCTCATAAACAGTGTACGTCTACAGTGGACTCAGATGTTTGGTACTTTGATAGTGGGACAACCAAACATATTACCTCACAACACAGTTTCTTCACTTCACTTGATCCTTCCCCTATAGGGAATATTGTCACATGCACCAACAACTCCACTTATCCTATCATGGGAGTTGATAAGATCATTGTGACTACTATTGATGGTAGCTCTTTTACATTGTCAGATGCTTTATTTATGCTAGGGATCAAGAAAAATATGTTATTAGTTTTTGCATTAGCCAAGAGCAGCTTGGTTGTGAAATTTGTTGATGATAGATGTATAACTCATTATCTATCAAATGGTGACTTCATTATTCCTTCAAGAATTTTATGCTGAGGGTCATATAAGCTCATAGATTATGCAAAATCTGTGAATGATTCTCCATGTGAAGTTCAATATTCTTAGGCTTTGTTAGATGCAAAGCTTTGGCATGCACGCTTTGGTCATCTAAATTTTTCTATTTTGCTATGGTTGTAGAAATCTGAAATGATGTCCTCTATGCCCAAACTTGAGGCACTTGTAAACATGGTTGTGAGTTGTATTTTGGGAAAAATGCAACATTCCTCCTTCCCAAAAGATGGTTCACTATAAGCTACTCAGAAATTGGAGCTTGTTTACAATGATGTTTTTGGTTGCAAACACCTTCTTTTGGGAACTACCTTTACTTCGTGACTTTCATGATGATTTTTCCAAGCATGCATGGGTGTATCCATTCAAGGAAAATTCTAAATCATTTATGTGATTCAAACAATTTTTGGTTTTGGCTAAAAATATGTCAATATGTCAAATGGGCACCCTCCATTTTGATCAAGGGGGGAATATATATCTTCTAATTTTAATGCATTTTTGGCTAAATGTGGGATAAAACATCAGTGTACAGCTTCATATACACCTCAACAAAATGGAGTTGCTGAAAGGAAGAACAGGTCATTCATGGAGATGGCGATGTGTATGGTCAAGATTCAAGCTTCACCACATAGTTTCTAGTTTGAGGCTATTATGTGTGTAGCATATGTACTTAATCGGTGTCCTACTAAAGCACCACAATATATTACTCTATATGAGTCTTGGCATGGTCACAAGTCATCTGTTGATCATCTTCATGTTTTTGGTTGTCTGGCATATGCATTAGTGCTTGAGCAACAACATAGGAAATTGGATGATAAAGCAATGAAATGTATTTTATTTTGGTACAATAATGAAAGCAAAGATTATTGTCTATATCATCCACAAACTAAGCACATTTTGGTTAGTCATGCTATTGTTTTTCTAGAAGATGGAATTCAGCCATTAATTTCATATACTAAGGAGACATAGTTAGCTCTAAAGATGTGTATGAAACTTTGCTGCCTCTTTTTATATAGGTGGACAATCTAGTGCTCATCCAAATGAGGCAATTTCTCAATCTTTGCATGTTCCACATGATGATGCAGATCATTCCATTTTTTATGTAGATTTACATGATGCACTTGTTGATGAGAAGTTTGATATAGAGGAGGCAAAAACTATGCCTAAATGGCTAGTGCACACTTTGCAAGATAGCAAATTAGATGTATCTCTATCATATCATACTCGTTGAGGCTCTCATTGTGCTCCTTTTGCATTTGATTACTATGCTATGACTGCCTCTAGTCTTTGTGATGAGAATGAGCCTGTTTTGTTTGATGAAGCACAAAATTCCAAAAATTGGATGGTTGCTATGCAATCATAATATAATGCTATTATGAAAAATGGTACCTCGTCTTTATGTGATTTGCCTCCTGGCAAGAAGGCCATTGGCACTAAGTGGGTATACAAGCTGAAGCGTAATCCTCATGGAACAAATTGACAAGTATAAGGCTAGGCTTCTTGCAAAGGGTTATGCTCAAGAAAGAGGCATTGAGTTTGATGAGATCTTTGCTCCTACATGCCGAATGAATACTATTCATGGCATCTGTGCACTTGCAGCTCATCATGGTTGGAATGTACATCAATTGGACATTAAAACTACATTTCTAAATGGTGACGTGCATGAAGAAGTGTATGTTTTTTATCCCTGTGGTTTTGTGCAGAAAGGGCATGAAAACAAAGTGTGCAAGTTGAATAAGGCATTATATGGTTTGACGCAAGCACCATGTGCTTGGTATGAAAAGATACACGTCTATCTGATTACACATGGTTTTAAGAACAATCCAATTGAGAGCACCTTATATGTTAAGCATGCAAATGATGTGCTTATGATCATTGTTGCCTATGTTGATGACATGCTACTCACTAGTCATCATGAGAACCATATTGCTGATTTTAAGGTTGATTTGCATGCCTCACTTGAGATGTCAGAGTTGGGGCATTTGCATCATTATTTGGGCATTCAGTTTATGCAAATTGATGGTGGAATAGCTTTGTTTCAAATAAAATATATTGACACATTATTGCAACATTTTAGCCTTGAAGACTACAAAACTATTGCCACTCCTATGGAAATAGGTTTATAGTTGAATCTTCATGATGTTGGAGATCCATTTGATGTTGTTCTCTATCAACAAGCTATTGCATGCTTGATTTACTTATGCATTACTCAGTCAGATATTTAGTTTGATATCTCACAGATGAGTAGGTTTATGCATTGCCCATGTTTCAAGCATTGGCAAGCAGTTAAGCACATCTTTCACTACTTCAGTGGTACTCAACTAATGGGATTGTTTTATCCCAAGGGGGGATCACTAGCGCCATATTTACATGCTTTTCTTTACTCTGAGTGGGTGGATTGATATGACACTTATGTGTCCACCATTGGTTTTGGCTTCATGCTTGGTAGCTCATGCATATCTTTGTTGAGCAAGAAGCAGCCTACTATGGCCACTTCTAGTTATGAGGCTCAGGATAGGAAAGCTTTCATAGTGAGTATTGAGTGTGTGTGGCTCAGATGCCTTATGGCTGATTTGGGTGTTGATCAATCTATCACCACCACCATCTTCACTAACAGTTAGACTGCTTTGGTAGTTATGAGGAACCTTGTGTTCCATGCTCGCACTAAGAAAATCGAGGTGCACTATCATTATGTCAGGGAGATGTTCTTTGCTGGAGAGATCACTTTGGCATATGTGCCCACATAGGAGAACATTGCAGACCTTTTGGAAGAAGTTTCAAGCTTTTTGCAAAGCTTTGGGCTTACTTCCTTTTGTGGATTGATTCTACATAGCTTGGCATTTCTTTATACACGAGTGCAAGATCCTTGTTCACCACATCACTCCCAAGGGGGATTTGTTGATATATTTTGCTAGTGATGTGTGTGAACACACTAGGATCCCCGAGGTGCTTTTTTCCCTCTTTAGGAGGTCATTTTCCCTCGGCTTGTATATATGCCTATAACCCTAATGGGTCACTTATTGTTGTACATTCTCCTGGTAATACATTGTTGTGCTTTAAGCTTATTCTTCTTCTCTATGATGTTTGTGTGCTTCTATAGACCTCAAACTCCAACAACACTTTTTGCTTAGGGATATTCTTCAGCTCTTACTTCAGTTTTGTTCATCATCAATAGAGAGATCTATTACAATCATCTCTCATCTCTATGTGTTTTGTTGCATTTGATCTCCTTGTGTCTTCTTGTGTGTCTCTCACACTTCTACAAACACCAAAAAAAAAACCACGACAAATTTTTGCATGTAGATTGTTGATGGACTAGCTAGATAACATCAGATTTGATGGTGGGATTGGCCATCATAAAGGCACAAGAAAGACCTATTCTTTTGAAAGAATCTCTTATAAATACTAGAATTCAGAAGATAATGATGGTAGAGGAAACGACTAAATGGACCAAAGGATGAGCTTGCCAATGCTCCTACAAAAGGTGGAAACTGATTTTGTCCTTTTTGTCACGAGCCATCCCCTATGAGTCCCAAAAAAGAAATATATAAGAAGACCTCTCCATCAAAGAGGAAGGAAAGGAAGGAATGCACAACATTGAGCATGAGAAGCTAAAGCTTTGTACTCTACTTCTGTTTGTATAGTTCATAGCCCATCATTAGTACTTCATTATGAAGAATGAGCAGCTACTAGCTTGACATTATGAGTGTTAGTGGAGAAACAACGATTAGCTATTCTTCTCTTGGGTAAGCTAACATGGAAGGTTAGAGTCTTTGTGAATGTATACTCTATAGGATTGAGGTTCACCAAATAGAGTGTCTTTGTATCTGTATGCCTCTAGGTTGATTATGCAAAAGCTTGTACTAATTATCTTCTTGAGCTATGTATACACAATAATTTCACCAACTTTTCTCTAGTATCATTGTGTGTTACTTTATGTAATATTCTTCTCTATTGAGTCTTCAAAGTACAACCTATAGTGCATACTGCACTTAAGAGGACAAAACACATTGAACAGTAGAACAAGAAATTGATGTATAGGTGCTCATTTTGGTACATCTGATGGGACCTTGGATGCAATTTGAATGTATCAAAAGTTCAAATCTTTGTAGAATGAAGTTGGTGACGAGTGCTAGCGCAATATTTTGTGACTCATACTCACTCCAACAATAAGGATAGATCTCTTAGTCCCATAAGAGCTCCCATAAAGAGATATCAATAGAAAAGGTTCCACTACATCCCTCCTAGAGTGCCACCACATCCATTTCCACTCCTTGACACATCATCATCACAAGGCATACTTGATTGACTCTCAACACCCCCTCCAATAGACATGACAGACAACCAAGGGCCAAAACTAGTGGTGATGGGTGATGACTAGAGTAATCTGCTATCTCATATCAACATCAAATTACCTTCCTTCAAGGTAGCTCCCCATGAGGATGTAGACAAGAATGGGAAGGGGTTCTTGTTCCTATGTAAAGATAGGGATTTACATCAACAAGAAGATGCTTTCCTTGCCTTGTTTTTTACCACTCTGTCAGAGCTTGCATATCAATGGTACAACTAATATGATGGATACTTCACCTCTTGGGAAGCTCTTAAGACTACCTTCACATGTACCTTTACCCCAAGTAACTCCATAGAATGAACTCTTGATCAATTAGAAAATCGTAAATTACAAAATGGAGAGACATTCTCAGAACTGATGACAAGAGTGAGGTTTGTAGTTTCTCATCTTCTTGATCATCCTTGGGATTTTCTAGTTAAGAACTGCATAGAGAAAGATCTACCAAAAGCTTCCCAGCAAAAGATTAGAGAGTTATTACAAGCTGACGTGTCTTTGGAAGATTTTGAAGCTATATCCTCAAGGATCAAAGCAACAAGTAACTAGTTCCAAGAACATGAATGTACAGATGAATTCACATATGATCCGCACACACAATTAAGAAGAGAGTTACAAGTGTTGAAGTTACAAAAACATTGCAAGAGGAGAAGCGTGCTTGGCAAAGAAGCGACAAAGCTCTAGCTCAACTACGATAAGATACAAATAAGCTTAGAACTCAAAATGAGGTGAAGCATATATTTGGTGCACTATATGCAAAAAATCAGGACATTCTTCTCAAGATTTTCTTGAGAGGTTGGTGTGTCAATTTTGTGGAAAACAAAGTCATGGAGCAAGGGTCTATTATTTTTCTCAAAGGTATGCAGTACCACCACTTAGGTAAACTCCTCTAATGAAAGAAAACCTCCATTTAAAAGACTAGCCTATCCTTTTATGTGCTACAATGTGGGGAATATAACCAGTTTCAAGGAAAATGCTCTCTCTCAGAAGGATCTCCACCCTATATGTATCTCCACCCTATAGGAAAATGCTCTCGCTCAAAAGGATCTCTACTAGTTCATCTAAAAAATATGACCTGCATAATAGTGGTATTCTTGGGCACTTTCGATGATTTTTCCAAGTTAATGAAGTCGAATAATTTTTATAAAATGCGCAAGTTAATGAAGCTGCCTTGAAAACTGGTCAAATTAATGAAATTGATCATTTTTTTTTAAAAATGGCCATGTTTATGTAGATAATCAATTTTTAAAAAGTGGTCTAATCAATGAAGTCAATCCCTCGTATGTATTGCTTGTTGCTTCCCCATATGGATTGTTGCAGAGGCCTTTACACCCAAAATAGAGTTTTGTAATCTTCTTTTTTTTTGATAAAGGAAGTTTGGCTGATAGCCTAGTCTTGCATGCTTGATTTAATGATGAGAAAAAAAAATATATTGGAGGGGCCTAGTGCCCTTGGGATCCTCCATATCCCACAAAGAAAAGGTACTATAGCTTGAAGACACAACAAATTCGCGAATAGGGTACATTGGGAAAGCAATGAATTAGCACAAGCTATAGATAAGATTAATGGAATTTTGGTCCCCCTCATGGGAAGTGCACTTACTCTTGATCTTGTTTTTATCCACAAGAAATATTGTTGAGGGAGAATCAAGTAAAAAGAAGAAAAGAAGAAGACAACGAAAGAAGCAGCTTCACTAAAAAGAAATATCTAAAGATATATCTCTGCAAGAAGCCCCGCAGGGGTGCATTACCCATCTCTGCACAGAGCCCCGCAGGGGCACGCATCAGGCAAAAAGGCAAAACATCCAGGTCCTGCACGGTGGAAGAAAGCAAACAGGCTCAAAGCAATACAACAGGGTCAGATGTGTGCAACCAGGACAAATCAGAGGACCAAAAGTTAGAAAGGGGTAGAGGCTGAAAAGTTTAAGAGGGTGACTAAGAACAGCACATTCCTAGTCACTAGTGGCGTGCGTGGCAACCCAAGTCAACAGGCAAGACAAATGCAGCAGGCTCTCGAGTAGTAGAGCTTGAATCAAGAAGGCCATCAAATCTGCATGTCTGTTTAACTACAGACAAAACTGACCAAGGGATGCGTGCGGAGAAAAGAAGTAATCAGCCGACGAAAAGCTACAGCCTGTCAAGGGACGACAGAGACGAAGAGGGGGAGAGTGTTGCAGAGCTAAAGAAAGTACAAAGCAGAGAAAAAGACGGGCCACAAAATTTTTCCGATTTGGACATCCTATTTTTGTATCATACTCATTCTTGTAATATATTTCCGTTGTAAATGCACTAGAGGAGTCCTCTAGATGCATCCCCACAGGAGATTAGAGATTTACCCATGTAAACTAGTAGGAAATTAGTCATTTAGTGAATAAAGTGCCGGTCTCTTGTGTGAAAGGACCATTTTTAGGGCACTAGTATATAAGTCAAATGTGACTCTTTGTAAAGAACTTTTTGCCATTGTGAGAATAGAGAGCACAGAAATTCGAATTTGTGTCTTCTTCACTCTGTATCTTCTGCTTCGTGAGCTTGTATGCATGTGTATTGCTTGGAAAGAGTGCTTGTGAGTGTTGTCTATCCATGAAAGTGATTATTTGCTGTAGGTAAGGTGTGTGCGAAGTGTAGGAAGTGCTGAAGTGTAGGAACGTATTCCCGCGACTCAGTATTTTGCTCATAACTTGAAGTAGGAGCATCAGAATTGAGTGGAACCACTGCCATTGGATGCGTCTTCTCGAGAGCTTCGAAACGCATATGCTATTCGCTATGTTTGGAGCTTGGAGCTGGGAGAAAAGTCCAAAATACTGACGGCTGTTGCACCAAGTATCGTTTCGCCTTGACCAACAGTTGGAGCTTGTTTGGATAAGTCTTTGCCTTATTTACACTCTTTGAATAGTTCATTTGCATTGATCATCACATGATTGCATGTCCTCATACACTCGGCTAGGTTTGTATACTCTTTGGATTGATAATTAAAAGCGTGTATCCCCACTATATGCACTTGAGAGGGGATTGAGGTATAGTCTCTTTCTCCGCAAGTCCCTAAGTTGGTGCTTAGGTCAACACACTTTTTGGCGCCGTTGCCGGGGAGTGACGAATCAAACCGAGGCAAGCGTGTGATGGTAAGTAGCTTTTTTGCATTGAAGTAAGTGGAGGAGTGGAAATTTTCTCTTCTTTGGTAAGTCATTTTCAGCCGCACTTGCTACTTCTCATTCTTGGAGTGTGTGTAGTGAGTTGTTAGTTTAGGAAGAGTGAGGGAGTAGAGTAGAGTAGCTTTCACTTCTTGTCTTGTTGTTTCATTTTCAATAGATAGAAAATCCCAAGTATAAAAGCCAAAAAGAGTCATTTTGAAAATCACTTGTTTTTGAGCAAGTATCGTGAGAGAGACTGTCGAGTATCGTGAGCTGCGCCAGAGATCGTGAGAGAGCAAACGGGCAAGCTGGGGTTGCACAGAGCTAGGGGAAGTGACAAAGAGATCATAGGAGCTACCAAGGTGAGCTAACCCACCATTTTAACTAAAATTTCTCAGCAAATCAAGTTAGGAAAGAAAAACGATCTGCGTCAAGTATCGGTTGAGACTTTCAGAGGGTAAAAAGGAGTGAGTTGAGTGGTACAGAGAGTGAGGAGAGAGGAGAGGGTCTAGTAAAACAAGTGCATTAAACCAAAACTTAAAAAATCTTTCCCAAAAGTTGTCCAAGGGTCAAGTATCGTTTTACTCCCGCGGTCGAGTATCGCGATACTTAGCAAGTATCGTGACCTCCTGTGGTCGAGTATCGCGATATTTCCCTCCGATCGTGTATCGTTTCATACCGATCGCGATACTTGGTCAGAGATCGTTTTGCCAACGATCGTCGATTGTGTATCGTCTATTGTGTATCATTTCGTGCCGGTCGCGATACTTGAGAAGTATCGTTTTGATCAAAGATCGCGATACCTCCCAGAGATCGAGTATCGTTTGGTCTTCAGAGATCGTGATACCCAACAAGTATCGTGTATCGTTTGGTAGTCCAAGTATCGTGTATCGTCTTCGCTAAAGATCGCGATACTTGTTGCCGATCGTGTATCGTCTTGGCCAAACATCGTCGATCGTGTATCGTTTACCAGAGATCGCAATACTTACCAAATATCGTTGGTCGCGTATCGTTTGGGTTAAGTATCATGTATCGCTTCCCAGAGATCACGATACTTACCAAATATCGTGTATCGTCGATCGTTTCAATCCAAGTATCGTGTATCGTCACTTTCGTCAATCGTGTATCGTTGGGTCTTTAGAGATCGCGATACCTAACAAGTATCGTGTATCGTTTTGCCAGCGATCGTTTGTGAGAGATCGTGTATCACCTGTGCCCAAATATCGTGTATCGTTTTCTTCCAAGTATCGGTATCGTTTCACTCAAGCGATCGGTATCGTCTATCAGATATCGGGATATTTGTCAGGGATCGAGTATCGTCTAAACCCAGAGATCGTGTATCGTGGAGTTTTGGAGACAAGTATCGTGATCTGGAAAAAATTCTTTTTCAGTCATTTTTTCAGCCAAAGTCTTCTGGAAATTTTTGACCTGTAGTGAAGAATCCCAGAGGCTACAAGTTAGCAAAGGCTGATCAGAGTTTAGAAGTGGATGAACCTAAGATCCGGAAGAACCCTAGGAAGCCAAAGAAATGTAATTTCTTCTGTAGGTAGTGTAGCAGAGCCAAGTAACCGTTCACATTATTCTGAGACCTCCAGTGAGTCAGAGGAAGAAATTCCCATGACTTCAGAGGATATGCAGAACACAGTACCCATGATTGGCATGATGTCGATCATTGAGGGAGAGTACAGGACCTCCTTGGAGTATGTGAACACCAACCAAAATGAGGTCCCTATTTATTTGGATGGTCTAAACAGATCAGTGGCCAGGTTAAAGAAAGCATCTGAGGCTTACATAGTGCCTAGACCCGCAGTCAAGTACGTAGGAGGACTTTACATGGACAAAAGAGATATCCAATATGTTGTCACAGAACACCCAGAAAACATTAATGAAATTGGTGAAGAAAATAATGCTGCAAACTTAAATGGAGGAGGGAGTGAAGAGCAAGTAACTACACCTAGAGGGAGATCTACGATTGCGAGGATATGGAGAGGAGATCTGATTCCCCAAGATGACACCTTAATGGATGTATATTTGATCAATGGGATGGAGCATCTCCTTAGAGCACATTCCTCAATTTGGGAAGCTGCTCCTAATCCAGTCACCATCTATGAGTTGCAGGATCCTGATTTTTCCACCATTATCACATATCTGGATAAAAATCAGAGAAGATATTGGCCCATAACAGAAGCTGAAAGAGCTGAGTTGAAATACCAAAACATCCCAGTGTTCCCCCATAGGGACCAAGCCACTACATCAAGAAATCCACTTGGAACTTCCCATCATGATTCATACCAACAGTCAGGCCAAACACAACAAACACAACAGACACAATAAACTCAAATCCCAGTCAGACCTCCCGTGCAGTTCGCAATGCTTGCAAATAACCCTAACTACCGACCTCAGCCAACTATTGACCCCAGACATGGAATTCATGATCCAGTCAGACCACCGGTAGTAAGAGGACCAGGCATACCAATAGGAAGACCAATTTTCCCAGTGATGCCTAGACCACCCGAAGCGGGAAGACGACTAAGGCCAATCCAAGTTGCCAAATGTATGAGAAATCACTATGATGGCTCTAGTGAACCTTACAATCATATAGCGGAATTTAAACAAGTAATCAGAGCCGAACAGGTAGAAGACTTTTTGATTCAATATGAGTCCTTTGGTCTTACACTGTCAGACACTGCGTTAACATGGTTTCAACCATTGGACCCTAATACCTTTCAGAACATGGAGCAAGTATACCAAGAAATGATTGAGGAATTTACTAAATCAGGAATTAAAAACAATTCTTCATCATTGATCCATAGCTTCAAGCAAGTCCCTACCGAATCAGTGAGATTGGCTGCAAGAAGATTCAAGCAATATGTAGACAGATGCCCAGTAGAAGAGAGACCTACACAAAACAAAATGGTGTCATTATTTTTGGAAGGATTATTGAACGGATCCTTGAGATCGTTGGTGTATATAAAAAGGGTTCAGACTTTGCAAGAATGCATGAAGGAATGCATAGATTTAGAAGACAACCTAGCAGAGGACCTGAAAATACCTCAAGGAAGCTTGAAAAGTGAAGATTCGGCCAGTAACTCATCAATTCCTAAAAACAATGTAGAGGAAATAGCCGAATTGTTAGCGAAAAAGTTGAACGTTCAAGGACAGAGGAACTACCCCAATAACCCTATAAGAGTTCGATGCTCAGAAGATGTATGCAGTGCGGAGGAGATCATCCTTCTCACTTGTGTACTAGGGGAGTAGTCCCACCGCCTGCTTATGCCTATAATAGACCCACTGTCCCAGGACCTCTACAATATTGCAGTGTGGAACAAAAATATACAAATCACAGTACGGAAAATTGCCCTTACAATAGGCAAGCAAGACCAGCACAGCCATACATGAGACCGTACGGATACCCTCAGAATCATCAAGGAGGTGAAGCCTTTAGGTATCCCTCTTATCAGTCGCAGACACCAGCACCACGACCATATGCTTATCAGGGATACACCCAACCACAGCCAGTACTAGGACAACAACCGCCCCATCCTCAGAACGTTGTCCCAGTCAAGCTAGCTCAACCTGAAGAAAACCTAGAGAGAGCTATAGTCCCAGCCACACCTTTGGTTGGTAACGAACCATATGACTCGTTTTATGACCCTAGTCAAGGAACATACCCTAATTATGAAAGCTCAATGATGGAATATGGACAATTGTATGAACCATATGCCTATGGCATGGAAGCATCAGATAGTTCATACGGATATGAGCAGGACTATGTGTCATTAATGTATACAGCACCTAGAGCTACCATACCACCCCGACCCATGAACAGACCGCCTGTACCCAGAGGACCATGTTATAGGTGTGGAGGTGATCATTATATCAGAGAATGCACATTGCCAAACCCACCACCACCACAACGAGTCTGGGAAGGCTACTGTAGTGATTGTGGTAAGGAACACCTTTTCAGAGACTGCCCCAAGAATCCCAACAAGGTTACATCTAATGTACAAATCAATGTAATAGAAGTAATTGAGTCATCAGGGAGTGATAAAGAGTACACAGTACCATTGAAAGCAATAACGAGAGCCAAAGCAAGAGAGACCCCTGATAAAACGGAGGAGAACAATCAGAGTGACAAGGAGAGGGACACACCCATCCCTCAAAGAGTTGAAGACTCAGAAGAGCCGGAGAAAAGTATTGCAAGTAAAAGGTCCCAGAGATGGAAAAACCGGAGAGATAGGATAAAAGAAAAGAAATTACTGCAGAAAAAGGAAAATGAGAAGAACGAACAGAATCCAAAAGAGGAACAGAAAAAGAAAGAAGAAATTAAAAATGAAAAGTATCAGAAAGAAGAGGTAGGATCAGTATTAGCAGACCCTATGCCTGAAGAATTAGCCATGTGGATTCAGGCTTACAAGGCAAGAATAAGAGCAGGACCTACCATAGACCAACACGAGAGAGAATATCCAAGAGGCGACTTAGAAAAGGAAAGACTAGAGATTTGCAAGAAATTGATAGAAGTTGCACAACAAACCTTAGAAAAACCTGCATCGCCTTTACCCAATACCCGAATTTCTGAAGGAGAATTCCAAGAGTGTGTAAACACTCATGAAAAGCCGGAAGTAAGTAGAACCCAGAATGACGAATGTGGTGTTGAGAGAAGGGAAGGATCCATAGTCCCTGAAGTAGAAGGAGAATGGACTAAGGATCTATGGGCACGAGTTCAAGAGGACAAATGGAAGAAAGTGGAAGGAATTGAACCACCCTTTGAAGAATTAGAAGCAGAAAACGAAATAGATGGTTCAATACCTGAACTAAATTCAGAAGAAATTTTTCTGAGGGATGCAAGTGACCAAGGAGAGGAAGATGTAAAGGAACTACCCAATTACACAGGGGAGTACGAACACAATTCAGAATTGTATCGCATTCCCTCAATGAGGAAACGAGAAACAAACCCATCAGTCCAAACATCTGAGATCATACAACGCCTTAGAGAGGTAAAAATCCCTTGTACCCTAACATTTGAAGAACTGTTAAAGGTAAAACCACATTTAAAAGAGAAATTAATCAATCGATGGGAAGTCAAGGAGGAAAAGAAAGAAACAGCGGATGAAGTAAACACGGTGAGAATTCCAGTGGATAAAGTAGGAGACTTTAGTGAGGGAGATGAAGGAAATACCTGCCTTCCAATTACTTACAGGGGTTACACTACCAAAGCCATCTTAGATTCGGGAGCTGGTGTTGGTATTGCTACCAAAGAAATTTGGGAGAAATGGGGAAAACCAGCGTTAAGAGGTCCAACACGCATGAAGATACAAATGGCAGATGGACATACGGAAAGACCCTTAGGATTGTTGGAGTGAGTAGTCTTCACTACGTGTGGAGTGGAATTCGAACACACTCTAGCAATATGTCACTTCGAAAGGCCAAGCAATTATGAAATGATCCTGGGAAGGCCTTTCATGAGACAGTTAAAGGTCGTACAAGATTGGGGAAAAGATGCGGTATACCTACAACACGCACGAACCACCACTAGAATAAACCTACATACGTACACATATCAAGATGTTCCACCTCTACAATGGAATCAAATTCATAAGGAGGAAGACGATCAATCAATCCATAGTGTAGGTTCTAGTGATCAATCCTGGATGAACGAGGACACTCATCTATGGATATGCCAAGCTGCAAAGAAGGAAGAGGAGAGAAGAAAAGGTTGGCAGCAAAAACAAGGAATAGCGAGGTCTGTACAAGATCCAGCTTATATGCCACAAGTATTTCTGGATGAAGAATTTGAACCTCACGGTTGGATGGAAATTTTAGCGACCCTAGATGTCTGTGTAAACGAAGAAGTAGTGACCATGAACGAATGTATCGATGAGGAGGGTTATGATGTTAGCCTGTATGTGGTAGTCCTTCAGGAGGCTGAAGAAGGAGAAGTGATCGAGAAAGACTGGAAGGAGGACTACGAGAGCATTGAAATGGAGCCCGAACCAATGGATCTAGGGAATAGTACCACCAACATAAATATCACAGCCAAAGAGAAACACCAGGAACTCACACAGAAAAGGGAATTAGAATTTGAAAGAGAATCAGAAGATGAAGAAAATAAACCCCAAGACCAATTCGAGGTACCAGCTCACTTTAAAAAATATGAAGTGGAGGAGAGAAAAATTGCTATTCAAATGCCGAAAAGAGAAGCACAGCCTGGAATAGCATATGATAATAAGGAACAAACCAAGAAGATAGTTGTAACTGTAGAAGAAGGAGAGGAACGATGCACCTTCATAGGACAGGATGTCTCATTAGAGGAAGAACAAGAGTTAATTCGTCTCATAAAAGAATATCGGGATGTCTTTGCTTGGACCTATAAGGACTTGAAGGGAGTAGATCCATCTATATGTGCGCATAGAATCCCCATGACATCCGAAGCCAAACCTTCTAAACAAAGACCATATACTTACAATGATGTGTATTCAGCCAAAATAAAGGAAGAAATAGACAAGTTACTAGATGCTGGATTCATCTACGAAATTGAGCACACGGAATGGGTGTCACCTTTGGTGGTTGTACCGAAAAAGAATGGAAAGTTAAGAGTGTGCATCAATTTGAAGAAAGCAAATGCCGCAACCGTAAGGGATAGTTATCCTTTACCAATTACATATCATCTCTTGGAAAGGGTAGCAGGGAAGGAAGTCTATAGCTTTCTGGATGGCTTTTCAGGGTATAATCAGGTAGCCATTGCTCCTGAGGACCAACATAAAACAGCGTTCGCAACGGAATGGGGAGTATATGCCTTTAGAGTCATGCCTTTTGGTTTGACTAATGCCCTAGCTACCTTCCAAAGATTGATGTGTCATGTGTTCAAGGAATTTCTGAGAAAAAGTATGGAGGTATACGTGGATGATCTTTGTACTTATTCAACTATACGATCAGAGCATATCCCTGAACTAGAAAGGATCTTTGCTAAATGTCGACAATATCGAGTATGCCTCAATCTTGAAAAATGTGTCTTCATGGTTCGACAAGGAAAAATCTTGGGACATATTGTCTCTAAGAATGGGATTTCAACAGATGAAGACAAAATCAAAGTAATTCTGGATTTACCAAGACCTAAGACGGCTAAGGAAGTTCAAGCATTTATGGGACATTGTGGATACTATCGAATATTCATACATATGTACACCATAATTGCTAGACCTCTTTATGCATTATTGACTCTATTCAATTGGACTGAAGAATGTGAAAAAGCTTTTAATGAGCTAAAGAATCGATTGAGTTCAGCACCAGTTCTTCGAGTCCCTAGTTGGAATAAACCGTTTCACATTCATGTGGATGCTTCCAAGTTTGCCATTGGTTGCATCTTAGCTCAACCTGCTGACACAGGAAAATTAGACCACCCTATAGCCTATGCTAGTAGACAATTAAATCAAGCAGAACGCAATTATACTACCACGGAGAGAGAAGGCCTAGGGATGGTGTACGCAGTAAAAAAGTTCAGACATTACCTGCTGGCAAACAAATTCAAATTCTTCATTGATCATCAAGCCCTATTGTACCTAGTCAACAAGCCTTGTAATACTGGACGACTAGTACGATGGTTCTTATTGCTAATGGAATTTGATTTTGAGGTAGTAGTCAAGAAAGGAAATACCCACATAAGAGCAGATCACTTATCAAGAATGACCCATGGAGAACCACCCATAGGAGTACCAGATGATCTGCCAGATACGTACCTTTTTAACCTGGAAGTATGTCCTCAATGGGCAGAAAAGTTGATCCCTATACTTACACATGGACCTAAAGATGGGATCACACCAAACCAAACCCAAGACCTCTGGAGGACTAAAAACCTTCACATCATTGCGGGAAGTTTGTACCACCAGGATTCAAGTGGATTATTGATGAGATGTGTGGAAGAAGAGGAACAAGAAATGTGGCTTCAGAAAGCACACATAAACCAATGGAAAACTCATTTGAATGCAAATGGAATGTGGCAAACACTCAAGAGATTTGGCATATATTGGCCAACCATGCAAAGAGATGCACATAACTATGTATCAACCTGTCAGACCTGTCAAGAACAAATCCCAGAGGAGAACTCTACCTTATGCTATTCTACAATAGCACCAAGATGGAGCATGCCACTGGTAAAGTTCTTGAAAACTCAAGAATACCCAGACGGAGCTACTTCAGCAAGGAAACGCGCGCTTGAAGAACAAAGTAAAGATTATGCCATTATAGGAAGACAACTTTTCAAACGAGGGAAAGATAACCAATTACGAATGTGCATTCACGAAAACGAATATCTTTCTGTTTTAGAGATGGCTCATACAAGAGCTGCAAGAGGGCACTTCTCTGCAGATAAAACAGCAAAAATGATCCTCTTTGCTGGAATGTGGTGGCCAACTTTACACCAAGATGCCATAACATATGTGCAACGGTGTGATACTTGTCAACGAACAAAATATCCAATTAGAAGAGATGAGATGCCACTTAGACCCATGATGAGTGCTAGAGCTTTCACAAAATGGGGAATAGACTTCATAGGACCTATTAGCCCACCAGCAAAAGGATCCCATGCTGAATATATAATTGTAGCCACTGACTATCTGACCAAATGGGTTGAAGCAAAAGCAACCAAGAAAAATGACGCAAGAACCACGGCCAAGTTTCTCTTTGAGAACATTTTCACTAGATTTGGACTACCTATAGAAATTGTGAGTGATAGAGGTACGCACTTTGTGAATGAAGTTATAGAAGCTTTATTGAATGAATTCTTGGTAATTCATAAGAAATCAGCTCCTTATCACCCACAAGCCAATGGACAAGCCGAAAGTTCGAATAAAATCTTGTGTACAGTTCTCACCAAAATTGTTAACAATGGTAGATCAGATTGGGATAAGCAGTTACATCATGCTTTATGGGCATTTCGAGTAGCCTATAAAACCGCCATAGGCACTACTCCTTTTAACTTAGTGTATGGACAAAATGCTATTTTGCCAATTGATTTCTTAATTCCCACTCTGAGAGTAGCAACTACTTACGAGTGGACAGGACATGATCTATCAGCTCAATTGGATCAAATAGAAAAGCTTCACGAAACTAGGTTACAAGCAGTAGCAGGTATTTATGCTGCTAAACGACGACAGAAAGCCTACTTTGATGCGCACATAAAGGACAAAAATTTGAAGGAAGGAGATTTAGTTTCGGTATACACCTTGAAACAACACGCTAAGAAGTTGCAGAAGAGAGGATATGGTCCATTAATTATTAATCGCATATCTACAAGTGGAGCCATTAGCTTAGCAACCTTAGAGGGAGATGTGTTACCAAACTACATCAGTGGATGTAGAGTGAAAAAATATCTAGAACCATTAACCGAAGAAACAATGTCACGATTAACCAAAGGTAAGAATAGACGCATAGAAGAGGAAAGGATACAAGAAGAAGCGAGACAGGAAGCATTAGAAAGAATAAAGAAACGGAAAGAGTGGATGAGAGAGCGAGATGAGAGATATCGACTAGGAGAAGAACTCATCCCAATGGCTAATTTTAGAGCCACTCAAAACCTAGGATCGCAGAGAACACAACCATAGGAAAAACGGAGTACCACTTGGTGGATGCTCTCATTGACACAGGAGCTGCTGTAAGCTGTATCAAGCTTTCGTTGACCCAAAAACTCAAGGAGACAGTACGCCCATCGATGGCCCAATTGATAGGAATAGGAGGAACGATTACTCAATGCATAGGTGAGATCACCTTACCGTTGCATCTTGGCAACAACACTATGGATTAAAAGCTATTAGTTTGTCATGACCAAGATTTACTTGAAGAGGTAGTGTTAGGTCAAGACTGGATTCACGAATATGAGGTGACCATTCAATTGGCGTTACGATACATCTCAGCCAGGATAGGACATCGTGAAGTATTCAGTCTACTAGACGAATGACCAATCAAATCTATGAGCATGGAGCAAAAAGTTCATTCTAAAGAACAAAGTCCTGAATATATAATCACTAGCACTATAGATACACCTTCATCAAGTACTATATGTGCGGACACATTGAATTCTGCTTGCACACCATCTTCCAGTCTAGCAAGTCAAGAGAGTGTCAATCAAGCTGAAACCAACCTCACTGAAGCATCATGCCAAAAAGAGACTAGTCCTCTGAGTAATTCAAAATCTGTACCCATTAAAATATACCCTATTCCATACTCTAACCAAGCATGGATAAAGAAAGATCAAGTAGAGGAATATCTTCGACGACAGAAGCACAACCGACATCAGAACAAACAGTCAAAGGAGAAACCAACTCAGTCTGATCAAAGAAGTCATCGACGAATTACTACAATATGGATCCCAAAGAAAGTAATAGCCGCTCAACAGGATCGTTCGCAAATCTGGATTCCTAAGTCATGCGCTACAAAGAAACCAAACCGAAAGGATGATCCCCAGAACAAGAAGAACCAATATGGTCCACGGGCAAAACAGCCACAACAAAAGAGTTACTGGAGAAAGAAGGAGTCTGTAATGGCAACCCGAGCCATTCCGAGATTTACAAATCAGATCAAGCAAACATACAACGAGAAAAGAGCAACATTCATCGGAATTAGGCAACATACAACGAAGCCCAGCACAATGAAGCAGATTTGGATACCGAAAGACAAAACAAACGGCATGCATCAGCCAACTACTTCTAATTGCACACATATGGAGCCTTCGAGACCCAAAGTATGCATGATAGGGCCACATTACAAGGCCAAGCATTCGGCACATCCTTCTTCTATTTCAGGATAGTCAAGCACATTTTCCTCACGGGGAAATAGGAGAGCACTTGTACATACATTAAGAAAAGTACTCCAAAAAATAATAATAATCGCTTCGGCTATAAACTAACCTTGCTGTTTTCCTTTTCAGATGAAAATATAAAAATACTTAAATATGTGAAAAATCCAGGTATTACCTTTCTCACACCCACGGGAAAGGGACGACACCATTCACTCGGAGCAACATCGAGCTTATGAAAAACAAATAAAGGAGGATTTCTGATAAAATATGGCAACTAATTCATGCTCTACATTGAGTGCAGATGGCGTCTACTAGTTCAGAATAACTCAAGAGGAAGAGGTCCAGCTTTTCCCACTCGAGTCAATTACAAAAGCAAGAGGTCACTGGTTTCGGGATGATCAACCAGTGGCAGAGCTCATATTCATGGCAACAATCAAAATTATGGATACAGATCATTACTTTCCAATCATGTCACAGGATTTCAAGACAATAATACAAGGATTACCTCATATTGAAGATGTATGGACACAAGCGGGCCTAGAGGCATTTCTCAAATTGCCTATATATGTTCCAGATTTTCAGAGATGTGCACAAGTAATGAATACCATGCAACCTGTCGCAACAAAAATATCAGTCCCAGAAGCACGAGTATTGGATAAAGTAGGGACATGGAAAACCATCCAATTCACTCACGAAATAATCAATAAAGCTTTTGGATGGACTCAAGCAGGTATTACTAGTGTCAAAGAGGAGTGTCATGATCCCAAGAAGAGATCTTTCCTGGAGATTAACAAAATAGACATTGAAGATGCTGTCCGTCTCGTGCATCAACACTTTTGTTTCCCCAGTATGCACAGATACACGGCGCCACAAAAAATTGTAGTCCAGCTATTATCACATGCCATGAGACAAATAGGAAACAGAATCAATTTAACAGGGTATGTCCAAGAAAGATTATTTGAAGCCCAGAAGAAGTGGGGACAGAAGAAATTTTTGAATGGAAGTTCGGCTCTAACATTACTGATATATGAAGCTTTAGAAATGAAAAATTGCTTACGCGAGATGCCAACCTCTGAAGGGCTAGCAAAATACGCAAAATTAGCTACGGTCCCTAAGAAAAAGAAAGCAGTTGTGATGGTTGAAGAAGCTGGACCGAGCACACAAAAACCCATGAGGGGTACAAAGCGTTTACGGGAGGAGGAAGCCCAAGCTACACCACAATCAAAGAGAACTCATCTCTTACCGAAAATCATGACGGCACAAATGCCTATTACAAAGAGAGATCTTTCCGCTGCCCTCGAAGAAACACATCAGTACATGCAAGGGCAGGTAAATTTAAACATTCAAGGTCATCATTATAGACAGACGAGTCAAGAGAAACAAAAACGGAGTCGAGAGAAGACACCAAAACAAGCTGGAAGATACAAAGAACTAGGGATCGAGGATTCCAGTACAAATACGGATTCCAGCCCTGAAAAAGATACCTTGGATACTGATATACGGACGGAAACTCAAGAAGATGAATGGAATGAGATCGATCAAGTGGAAGTGACGCCAAGAAGTCATAAAGAAAAGGAACAGACTGTAGAAGATCCCGTGGAATCGGAGCATGTAATTCAGTTAAATGACACTACAAAGATCAGCATCAAGGAAAATACAACCGGTATTACACATGTAAAAAAACCTATTAAAGAGGAAGAACAAACTCCAGTGAGTAAGGAAATGGAGGGGCTACGAAACCAAGAACAGACTGTGATCGAGGTGCCAGATGATACACCTCAAGAAGATAAAGCAAACATGGGGGCTGAGCCAAGGATCCAGCTTCAGATTAGGCAGCCCCATGAC
This sequence comes from Ceratopteris richardii, assembly GCA_020310875.1. Taxonomy (NCBI): domain Eukaryota; kingdom Viridiplantae; phylum Streptophyta; class Polypodiopsida; order Polypodiales; family Pteridaceae; genus Ceratopteris; species Ceratopteris richardii. The sequence goes on from CM035419.1 coordinate 124,860,498, forward strand.
ACTACATTACATGTTGCACAGGGAAAAGATATCAATACCGGAGAAGAACCAAATATACCAAAAACATGGCTTAATGTGGATGTTACTCAACTGAAACCGGTAGTCAAGCAGATGATTCAAACAGCCATGGACACTCAACAGCAGTTGATGGATATAGATGTCGACTATGATCAGGCAAGAAGAGAAAAGAATCAGTTTCAACTCATGAGTGAGCAGCTATCGGCACAATTGATTGAAGCACAAAAAGAATTAGCAATCAAAAATACGGAGGTGCTGGCAATCAAGCTACAACATGATGCATCCATCGCTCAGAATCAACAGATGCATACACAATTAACGGAGTTGCAAAAATTACACGATGCGAGCGAGGCTGCGAAAGAGAAAATGAAAATGAGAAGCATGCTATTAGAGCAACAACTCAAGTTGTATATGGAAGAGAACGACAGCCTCTGCAACAGAAATAAAGAATTAATGAAGTCTTTATTATATGATCAACCAATTGTACATCAGGAATCCATAGAAACCACAGAAAAAGAATTAAGAGATCAGATCTCAAAATATGAAGAGCTGCTAAAGCAAGAACAAGCCAAGATAGAGGAATGGAAGAGCAGATACGCCAATGAAACCAGTGAATTGAAGAGTCAACTACAAAAGGTGAACGCCAAACTGATCCAAAGCTACAGTGAAAACATGGATCATGTAGCTGACATAGGTAAAGAATTGCTGGCCACTAAAGAAACACTCAGAGAAGCCATGCAAGAGGTAAAAGAGAAAGATGAATGCATCGCACGATTAAAGACTCAATTGAAAGAGAAAACACCGATCGGGACATCAGTAGTGCCGGCTACGGAAAATCCTACTGACGAGGTAGAGGTAAGTCCTCTATCTCACCCGATCTATAATTCTCCACTACATGAGCAGTTGGCCGACATACATGACGAACATTCAATGCCATATACTGCAGAAATAAGTCAGAAGGAACGGGCACTAGTGGTGTCCCGGTTAACGGAAAATTTTGAAAATGAAGTGGTCAAAGTGATGAAAGAGGCCAAGATCAAAGGTAAAGACCTGGACAAAATTATGAAGCCATTCAATATTCCATACGGACTCTTGAAGGAGAAAACAAGACGTTATATAACGAAGATTACAAAGAAGAGTCCAGATGAGAAGCTGAATTTCAAACACGACACATTCGAATACACGCAAGCAGAGTTTGAAGCTGCACACTACGGGTGCATTGGCAAGCAGCGCCATATGCATTCCAGGTAAACCCTTCATTTTGTCTAATACCATGCAGAAGGGATACCAGGGAATTTTTGGATTTGCAAAGAAGCGGCACTATCAATAAGCAGTAGCTCAATTATCCCATGCTTCCGAGCCCGCCACATAACTACTTGCCAACGGAAGACTATATGGTCAAAACCATAGAATTTTGGCTACAGAATTATGCGACAGTACCTGATTTAACTGTAAAAATGACCAACAAAATACTTAGCATGATCCTCACAGTTTTGAAAGTATTCAAGCACGCGGCCTACACCTTTTTGAACTTCATAGGTATTAATCAGGGCACGGAAATACTAATTTTTGATCTATCAGTTATGCCTAGCAGACCAACTATAATGGCATATTATTCCAGATTAATGTTCTTGCCAAGTGTATATATGCAGACTTTCGAAGAAGCTTTCTTTACAGGATTTTTTGAGATGGATTCAGAAATTTTTTTGAAAATGTCATCCAATTTAAATGCCAGATTAGTGGCATATGAACTCAGCTTCTTCGCAGATCACAGACAGCCACCCACTGACGGTGTGAAGGCAGAACAATGGAAACAACTCATGATACGTGAAGCAAATCTGCTAAATGATACAGAGCAAAGAGTATATCAAACATATGCCCGTCGCTTATCAAAGCCTGTCGGGGACGACAGAGTCCAGGAGGGGGGCAGTGTTGAGGGAGAATCAAGTAAAAAGAAGAAAAGAAGAAGACAACGAAAGAAGCAGCTTCACTAAAAAGAAATATCTGAAGATATATCTCTGCAAGAAGCCCCGCAGGGGCGCATTACCCATCTCTGCACAGAGCCCCGCAGGGGCACGCATCAGGCAAAAAGGCAAAACATCCAGGTCCTGCACGGTGGAAGAAAGCAAACAGGCTCAAAGCAATACAACAGGGTCAGATGTGTGCAACCAGGACAAATCAGAGGACCAAAAGTTAGAAAGGGGTAGAGGCTGAAAAGTTTAAGAGGGTGACTAAGAACAGCACATTCCTAGTCACTAGTGGCGTGCGTGGCAACCCAAGTCAACAGGCAAGACAAATGCAGCAGGCTCTCGAGTAGTAGAGCTTGAATCAAGAAGGCCATCAAATCTGCATGTCTGTTTAACTACAGACAAAACTGACCAAGGGATGCATGCGGAGAAAAGAAGTAATCAGCCGATGAAAAGCTACAGCCTGTCAAGGGACGACAGAGACGAAGAGGGGGAGAGTGTTGCAGAGCTAAAGAAAGTACAAAGCAGAGAAAAAGACGGACCACAAAATTTTTCCGATTTGGACATCATATTTTTGTATCATATTCATTCTTGTAATATATTTCTGTTGTAAATGCACTAGAGGAGTCCTCTAGATGCATCCCCACAGGAGATTAGAGATTTACCCATGTAAACTAGTAGGAAATTAGTCATTTAGTGAATAAAGTGCCGGTCTCTTGTGTGAAAGGACCATTTTTAGGGCACTAGTATATAAGTCAAATGTGACTCTTTGTAAAGAACTTTTTGCCATTGTGAGAATAGAGAGCACAGAAATTCGAATTTGTGTCTTCTTCACTCTGTATCTTCTTCTTCGTGAGCTTGTATGCATGTGTATTGCTTGGAAAGAGTGCTTGTGAGTGTTGTCTATCCATGAAAGTGATTATTTGCTGTAGGTAAGGTGTGTGCAAAGTGTAGGAAAGTATTCCCGTGACTCAGTATTTTGTTCATAACTTGAAGTAGGAGCGTCAGAATTGAGTGAAACTACTGCCATTGGATGCGTCTTCTCGAGAGCTTCGAAACGCATATGCTATTCGCTATGTTTGGAGCTCGGAGCTGGGAGAAAAGTCCAAAATACTGACGGCTGTTGCACCAAGTATCGTTTCGCTTTGACCAACAGTTGGAGCTTGTTTGGATAAGTCTTTGCCTTATTTACACTCTTTGAGTAGTTCATTTGCATTGATCATCACATGATTGCATGTCCTCATACACTCGGCTAGGTTTGTATACTCTTTGGATTGATAATTAAAAGCGTGTATCCCCACTATATGCACTTGAGAGGGGATTGAGGTATAGTCTCTTTCTCCGCAAGTCCCTAAGTTGGTGCTTAGGTCAACAAATATCCTATGGTGTCTAAAAGGATGAGGCTTTTTATAGTTCCTAATTCTTCTGCCTTAAAGGCTGAGGGACTTATCAATCCACCATTCCTTCGAGCTGTCACCAAAGATTGTGGTACATTTTTCTTTCCAAATTTTCCACAACGTTTCCCCTCTAATGCCATTCCACAAAGCAAAAGAGCAACCAATTGCTTCACCAAGTAACACTTTCTTGCACTTAATGTGAGATTGGAGGTTCAAAATTTTGGAAAGATTCAACCAAACCGAGATACTTTTAGGGCATCATTAGAAGAGGTGAGCAATGGCTTCTCTACCACCAAGGCATTACTTACACCACTGTGGGGCCCCATAGACCTTGTTAGCTTTGACATTGGTCCAAGTTCCCCTATGAATAATTTTGCACATAACAACCAACTTTTCTATCTCAATGAGAGGATGCCACATGTCAATGAATTTAAATTTCCATATGATATTGAGCTAGTTAAGACATCATCTACTATGGAGGGTGATATGGAGTTCTAAGTGCTTCTTGAAATTGGACATATTATCCAACTTGTTCCTATTGAACCACCTTAATCCCTCAATCCATAGGGGACCATGCCCGATCAAGAGATGATTCTCAGAGACATCTCAAGAATTATTACTATTTCTTAGAAGGTTCCAATCTTTAAAATCAATACCCCTAGATGGATCAATGTCTTCAAGTCTTATTCAATGGTTTCTATCTTGGTTCCAAAGGTGTTTCCACAAACTAAAACCTTTTTCCGACATATCTTGGCCCTTTGGAGGCATTATGAATGTATCTCTTTTATGCATCCAACTAGGAACCAAATAGAATCATTTTGTCTGATCCCACCATTCCATTTCCAATCCTCATTAATCTTGATAAAAGGCTTCATTTTCTAGCTCTTCCAAAGGAAGCAAAACAAATTCGATCCTTTGGGACTCAAAAGAAGAGGGGAAAAGAGAAGAGTGAGAATATCATGACTCTTCCACCTAGGAATGCCAACAAACTTAAGAGAATTCTTGTTTTTGAGAATCATCCTAGCCCAAGTTTCATTCAGACTACATGAGGCTTTGATCATCCATTTTGCTGCCATCTTATACACCAAACTCCTAATGTCCAAGATGCCAAAATTGTGAGCATCTTTTTGGTTAGTACATATGGATCATTTAATCTTGGGTATGTCCCTCTTGTCCTAATCCCCAATCCAAAGAAAATTTCTACAAGTACTTCCTAACTTTCTGAGGTGTTTGTCTTTTGGCCTCCAACATGCCAAAAAAAAAATAGTCGATGATACTAGAAAGTTGTTGATAACCATTGCCCTACCCGCCAGGTTGACCTGCAATGCTCTTCTAGTATGCAAATTTAATGTGAATCTTGGAAAACACCCAATTCCATGTCTAGCATGTGGTTGTCAAAGTTGGCCACACAACTTTCTTTTTAGATTTTCCAAAAAGCATCTCCCCAAATGGCACTCCACATCGCCACTAAGCAGCCAATTGCTTCTCTAAGTACGGCTTGTTTCTAGTTGATTCGAGTCCATAGGAACAAAATTCTCTTTAGAGCTTGCCAAACCAAAATGCTATTTGGGCATGTAAAGAAGAGGTGACTCAAGTCCTCTCTACCATTGTGATAGTGCTTGCACCATGGAGAGGCCCCAAAAATTTTATACTTTGGAGGACCGGAAAACAGGTTCTGCAGGAATCATTATACAGCCTGTGATTGATGAAAATCTTGTGGTTTAATCAAATACTGTCTATGAAGTTCTAATACTTACAATTCTGTAATCGCGGCGTTAATTCAATCAAAGAAAGAACAGAAATGTCTGCAAGACAAGAGTTCTTGTTTGTAATCTTCTATTTTCGCTAAGTCTAATAGAGAGATACAAATTATCTGCACAGAAGCGCATTGAAACTCGTGTGTATGTGAGTGTGTAAGAACCTGTTAACCTTCGAAATGTGTAAATGTAACTGTGTAATTCTGAATCGGTAGAAGTTACCGGAATGGAATAATTACAGTAGACTTTAAAATATGATTTCGGTGGAATCTTTGTGAATGAAGACCAGTGCAAATGGAAAAAAATAAGTAATTCTGATTTGCTCTTTACTTAGATGTTGTGTTGAACCTTTGGAACCCTCAACACAATTGGCGATCCTATTGTACGGCTGAAGCAGCCTCAAGAAATGCATGAGGGACAGACGCAACCGTTTTGGTAAAGTATATTTTACGAGGGCACATGCAAGAGCAGTGAACGTGGGGACATCTTCGGACTTTTACGAGTGGTACGAGGCCGAGGAGCAGGAAGCTCTGGGAACTGAAGAGGAACAAGGGGAAACAGGTGCAGCAGATGCAAGGTTAGTGGGCAGCATACTTGGAGCGTTATTCCTCACAGAAGCAACTGTAGGGGTAAGAAGATGACTTGAGTTCGATCCACTTGCAGGGGTGACCGATCAAAGAACTAGGCGCACACCTCAACCACAGCTAATGGCTCAACCACCTCCTAATCCTAAGGTCAAAGCTGCTCATTTCAATGGAACCTCTAAGGAGGATGCTGATTGCCATGTGGCTCAATTTGAAATAAAATGGACAGCGAATGGATATCCAGCTATGTATGGTGATGATATTAAGCTTCAACAGTTTGCAGCCACGTTGGAAGGACGAGCTATGAGCTGGTTCAGTCAATATGGCATTGCCCATTTTGCTACATATGATGATTTAAAAATAGCATTCTTGCAACGATTTAGAAAAGAAAAGACGCCTTCCGATGTATTAAGGAAGTTGAGGGCCATCAGACAAAAGACCATGCTAGTGGAAGACTATGCTCAGAAGTTTCGGACTTTATTGGAAAGGTTGCAAGGTAATTAACGACCTACTCATGAGATGTTGGCAGGATTTTTTTTGAAAGGATTACGGAGCACAATAAGACATGTGGTGGCCAGTGTGGACATTGCAAATGGCTTTGATGTATTAGTATTAGCAGCGGTGCATGTGGAAAGAAGGTTTGGACGAGCCAAAAAGAAGCAGTCTGATTCTGGTTCAGAGGTTGAATCGGATTCAACAACGGAGTCGAGCAAGAGTTCAAGTGATTCTAAGACTGATGATTATGATGATGAAATAGTGAGGACAAAGCATCGTAAGCATAAAGCCAAGCACAGTAAAGAGGAGGAATGGATTAATAAGTTAAAGAGACATGGGTATTCTATACTAGCTCCAAAGGAAAAAGGATTTTGTGATATCTGTGACAAAGAGGGACATACAACAACTCAGTGTTGGTATAATCCTAAGCATAGAGGGCAAAGTTCTCGGCAAGACAATCAAAATCTCAATGACGTAGCGGCCAATCAGGCTATTCCTATCCAAGGGTGAGGTAATTTTCAGAGACAACAACAAGTAAGACCCCCATGGAGAGATCAAGGGAATCAGCAAGGGAATAACCAACAAGGCAATCACCAAGGTCGACCACCAAGGGTAATTCCTTGTGGATATTTTTCAGCTCTCGATCATTGGATAGGGACGAATTGCCCTTTGTGGGTAAAGCATCATGAAGAAAGAGGTATACCCGTTATTAGGTATAATCAGCATAATCAACAGGGACAACATCAACAATAGGGGCAACAGGCGGCTCAGGCGAATGCCATGCTGATAGAATGGCCAGATCAAGCAGATAGAGCCCATGATGCACCCAGTACATCTGATCGAATGCACGTTAAGAATAATAACCAATGGCCGTGTGATTGTAAACAATGTGGGAAAGGTAAAGAGGTTGAAGTGTTGGCGGTTACAAGATCAAGGACTAAAGGCCCTATTGATTGGCAAGAACAAAGACAAATCCGAGACAAGGTTTTGAAGCAGGTTCGGGATGAGCCTCATAATAAGGCGAGGTGTGGAGGTCAGACTGAGCAACAACAGGGTGTGAAATTGATACCTCCCATAATGGAGCGGGATAAGGCGCCGAGTCAGAAAGGCTTGGCAAATGATTGGTTTGATGAAATCATTAGCTCACCATTACAGTTGTCTTTGGATCAACTGTTATCTTTGGTACCTGTGTTTCGAGAGAAATTGTTGAGTAAGCTACTTGGGAATCATGCAGAGCACGAAATTAGGTCGACCCCTTCAATCTCGGCCAACAGTATTGATCCAACAGATGTGGATTTTGTAGTACCAGTAATTCAGGTGCAGTACAACCAGCGGTGATTCGTAGAAGTGTTGCTTGATGGAGGATCAGGGGTAAACATATTACCTGAGCATATTTTTATTGAAATGGGAAGAGGGGTATTGGCTCCATCACATTTTCAGGTAAAGATGGCGGATCAAACAAGAGTACAGCCGGTTGGCAATTTGAAGCAACAACAAATTATCATCTCTGGCATGACATTTATGGTCAATTTTGTGGTCATCTGAATGTCTGAGTCCACGTATCCGTATGAAATGTTTTTAGGGAGACCTTGGTTTCGACTCGCCAAAGTCAAGTAGGATTGGGGCTTGAATGTAGTAATGATTACCAAGGGGAAAAAGCAATTGATGATTCCTATGCGTGGACGAAAAAATATGTCGGTACAGGAGAAACCACTTATGGCTCAGACTATTAATTTGGCGGATGAGATTGAAGATGATGAAGAGGAAAAGTTTTTGCAAGAAAACCCAACGGTGGTGCCGGTATTAGAAGTCGATGTTGCAGGAGTATTAAGTAAGGATCATAGTGGTGGGCCAAATGTAGAAGGGCCAGTTCCTGGTGAACAGGTGGCAGGTGCCCAGTTACAAAAGATATTTGATCAACGTTGTCGGAAGGATTTCCTCACTTTAATTGTCATATGAAAAATAAAAATATTTTGTTTTAGAGTTGATTAATTGATATTTCTCCCACATATTTCTATAATGCATTGATTTTGATTGACTAAATTCTTCTCTTGGTTACCTGTAGGAAAAAGAAGAAATCGTATTTAAAAAAAAGGGATAATTGATCAATATTTTCAATCTTCATTTTATATCTTCTATGTGTTTATGAGATCATGAATGCGTTAGCATTAGCTTACCAATATTGTTATGATTAGATGTATACTCGTAATAAAATAAGTGTGAGTTATTAACTCTTTGTATGGTTTAGGAGTATGAATCACTATGAAGAATATAGGTAAAATATCATTTTCTTATTTTAACAAGTAATATCTATATTAATATAAGTTAAAAAACTTATAATTTCTCAAGTTTTACGAATCATATGTATGTGTATCTGTTTGCATGGAAATAAAAGGTAAAACTGACACGTGCAACTTTTAGTGCGCATGAGTTGACATGTGGCTATTGCAAAAAAGGAATGCACGCATATATGAATATGTATATATATCTCAATTCGCTGAAGAAATTTCTCTAATGATTTTTCTTTTACAGATCATCGAAGAGATTGCAAAGGAGAATACGAGATTTCAAGTTTACAAAATTACGACATTTGAAGATTGAAGTTTTTTTTTAATGATCATCTAGAACTATTAATTTGTATAGGATTATTTATAAGAGATTGTATTAGCACTTATGATAAGCTTTTGTATAGGCTTAAATCCTAAAGATTTCTAGCACTTCCACTTTTCGATATAATTAAGATTTTATTTTGAACTTTCATATGTCTATACATTTAGCAAGGATAAGAAAATTTGTTATGACAAATAAAAAATTAGATAGTTCTTTTGAATCTTAGTTTCTAGATTATACTCCAATAGATTAGAAACCTATAGTCTTTATCACTCCTAAACTACAAAATCAACCCAAGACCCTAAGCATACTTAGAAGCACCCTGCGTGCAGTCACATGGTTAGGTTAGCGTGATTCTTTTAGATGAACGTCAACCTCCCTTCACACCCCTCTACGACAACTTTGGTGAACCGTCCCAAAGCAGGTCCTTGGAGGTGCTCTTCCACAACGGCGCGGATAGAACCAAGGGCACATCTTCGCGTCTCTGCATCTTTACCCAGTTTGGCAAGGTCCTGCTTGACAAGCGGGCGAGGATACCTTCTTCCTTCCTGGGCTGAACCTGCTGTTGTATCTGCTACCAATACCATGATGATACCGTTCCCCGAAGAAGATCTGTATCCCCTACTCTTTTGAGAAAAGCTGTACTGTTCTCCCCATCATCAAACTTTCGAAAACTTCTCTGCAAACCCTATTTTTGTCTGTGAATTATCCCTGTCGCTCCATCTCCATACTGTAATTTGGACGAATTGAATACATTCTGTCTCGTACAGATCGATCGATTCCCCTGCACTCGTAACGCTTCGTTCAGTGATCATGGCTCCTCCAGCATCGCCGTCGCCTCCTCTTCAATCAAATTCCGAAAGTCGCCACCCTTGCCATCCCTCTACGACAACGTATGGACATTCCGGTGCAGCAGCAGATGGAACAACAGGAGGAAGAGATAATTACACGGGCGGAAAGGATGCATGATCAGAAGTATGCAGGTTCTATGCGCATGAAGGAGGAGCTTCAAGAGGTTAATTTAGGAACCGAAGCTAAACCCAAGATGGTGCGGATTGGTAAAACATTGGAAGGAAAGTTTAAGAAGGATCTTATTTGCCTGCTTAAAGAGTATGTAGATGTGTTTCCTTGGGATTATACCCAAGTAAAAGGCATAGATCCGTAGTTGCATCAACACATGATTAATTTGAAGACGGATGCAGTACCTGTGGCGTAGCAAAGATATAGAATGAATCCTAACTTTGCTAAACAGGTGAAGGAAGAAATTGATAAATTATTGGCAGTCGGATTTATCAAACTGGTGAATCAGGTGACTTGGCTATCTCCCATCATAGTGGTCCCCAAAAAGAATGGGAAGCTCAGAATTTGTGTTGATTATAGAAAGTTAAATGCGGCAACGGTTACAGACCCGTTTCCTATGCCATTTTGTGATGCAGTGTTGGATGCAGTAGCAGGCCACGAAATGTATAGTTTTTTGGATGGATTTTCCGGTTATAATCAGATCAGTGTGGCTGAGGAGGATCAGCATAAAACAACATTTATTATAGAATTTGGCACTTATGTGTTTATCGTCATGAGTTTTGGCTTGAAGAATGGACCGCCATCGTTCAATTATGTGGCGCATAAAGTGTTTGAACCTTATTACAGGACTTTATGCAAGTATTTATCGACGATTTTTCAGTCTTCGGTGAAATGATTAAGCACTTGCTACACCTGAGGGCATGTTTTGAAAGATGTCGGCAGTTTAGGATGGTATTGAATCCGTTTAAAAGTGTGATTGCGGTCAGAAGTGGTATTTTATTGGGCCATGTTATATCACAAGCAGGGATGGCTATTGATATTAAGAAAATTGAAGCTATAAGTACAGCTAAAGCACCGACCAATGTTAAAGAAGTAATGCGGTTTGTGGGTCAAATTAAGTGGCATTCCCGATACTTAAGATATTTAGCAAACATTTCCTTACTGCTGACGCATTTGACCAAGAAGGATGTTCCGTTTATGTGGGCCGAGGCTCAAGAGAAAGCATTTCAGTTGTTAAAAAAGATGGTGTCGGTAGCACCTATTTTGCAACCACCCGATTGGTTAGTGCCATTTCACATATTTGTGGATGCATCAGATGTGGCCGTAGGAGTAGTTTTGATGCAGCAGAAAGACAAAGGATGGTATAGACCTGTCTATTATGCCAGTAGAGTATTGGCTGCGGCTGAAAGAAATTATCCGATGATGGAAAGGGAAGCTTTGGCGATGGTGTATGCCCTTAACAAGTTTCGACATTATTTGTTGGGCAATAAAGTGGTTTTTCATGTGGATCATCAGGCCTTGGTTTATTTAATCAAGAAGCCCTTATTAACAGGCCGATTAGCCAGGTGGATGCTTTTGTTACAGGAATTTGATTTTGTGATTGTGCATACTCCAGGGAAAGAGCATGCGATGGCAGATTATTTTAGTCGATTGGAATCAGGAGAAACACCCACCGGTGCACTTGATGTATTTTCGCATGCTGACTTGTTTACTGTGCAAGTGGTAGAGGCAGATTCGTGGTATGATCAGTTATCAATTTTCTTGACGGAGGGTGCATTACCACAGTATTTTACACCTGATCAGAGGAGGAAGTTTTCTCTTAAAAGTAGGCCGTATTTGGTTATAGCAGGGGCAATATACAAAAAGGGGTGGATCAGGTTATAAGGAGGTGTGTACCAGATTTTGAACAACCAGTTGTCTTACAGGAAGCACATTCAGGTTCAGCAGGAGGTCATTTGTCAGGGGATATTACAGGCAAGAAGGTATTACAAGCTGGGTTGTGGTGGCCCACGGTGTTAAAGGATGCGCATGAGTATGCTAAAGGATGTGTGATTTGCCAAAGGTTAGGCCAACCTAATAATTCTGATCGGATGATTGATCATCTGGTATTACCACTGGATCCTTTCCAAAAATGGGGCATGGATTTTGTGGGGCCTATTAAACCTACCACTCAGCGGAGTAATAGATATATATTGGTGGCAACCGATTATTGTACGAAATGGGTGGAAGCAGTGGCATTGAAGGATAATAAGGCAGCAAGTGTGGCGAAATTTCTTTATCATAATATTATGACCAGGTTTGGGTGTCCGATTGAGTTGGTGAGCGACAGAGGTACTCATTTCTTGAATGAGGTGATTTCAGAGTTAACAAGGATTCATTTAATCCTGCATAAAAAGACTACAGCCTATCATCCTCAAGCGAATGGGCATGCAGAAAGCACGAATAAAACTTTAATGCGTATTCTTAAAAAATTAGTGCATGAAAATCAGAAAAATTGGGATTTGTTTCTTGACTCAGCTTTGTGGTCATTCAGAACAGCATTTAAAGTGACAACAGGAATGACACCTTTCCGATTGGTATATGGATTGGAGGTAGTAGTACCTATGGAGTTTGTAGTTCCAAGTTTGCGGATTACGGCAGAGAAGATGTAGTCTGAGCTATCGGTTAAACACAGGAGTAAATATCTTTTACAGATTGAGGAGGATCGTTTGATAAGTGCATATATTACAGAGGTGATTCAAAGGCGGAGACAAGCTTGGGTAAATCAGAATGTGAAGTTTAAGTTATTTAAAGTTGGTGATTGGGTGATGGTGTATAATTCTAAGCTAGGACCCCATCCAGGAAAGCTTGCATTGAGATACAAGGGCCCATATCAGATTGTGTAGGATTTGGGTCAAGGAACTTTTTGAGTGGCAGATGTGTTTGGCACATGGATGGACAAGCCAATAAATGGATTTAGGCTGAAATTATTTCAAGGGAAGCCGCCACATTTGGACTGGTTATCTACTAATGTTGTGCAAGTCGTTCATAATCCAGAACATCACTTCAACAATGTTTGTGATCATCGTAGTAAAAGAGTTTATTTCTCTACATTTTTATCTGTGGTAAAGTGTTTTTTGACCTCGTGTTGGTCCAAAACTACATTAAGTAAATTTTTACGATTACAATGGAGACTCGGTTTACAGTTGCATTTCAACAGTGTGCTAGGGGTTAGCTCAAGGCCAATGATGGATAAGGAAGTGTTGCTGAATCGGGGTGTACAAACTAAGGGATATTTCGGGTCTACAAGTAATGAGGTGTTGGAAATAAGTATACTCCGTATTACGAGTCAGCAGATCTATAAGGAGCAAAGGCATCGAGGGGAATATGAAAAGAAAGCTAGTTATCTTGCAAAATACAATTTGTCGGAATTGTATGGTTGGAAGTTTTTGCATCATAAAATGTAGTATTGAGGAATTTAAATATCAATTTCGTATTCTTGAAGTGCGCATGAGTGTTCAGTTCCATGATTCTTCTGGCACGCGTAGAAGATTTGTTAAGTGGGTTATTGATATGCAGGGCAACCGACTGATGATGATGTTTATGGTATTCTATACTACAATATTATTGTTTGTATGAAGGGTTACGTGCGTAAGTACGTCCATCATTGCAGTTAGTGGCAGTTCAAGCATTTGCACTTGTGGAACGGATATTTTCAGTTCTATTTAATGGCTCCCAAGATAATGCCTTTTCTTACGTCTTCTGTGTTGGTGTCTGAATCAGGAGTCGTGAGAGGACGTATGAGAAAGAGAGAAGTTGTAATGCAAAAGGAAGAAACTACTACGGAGGAAAGTAATAGTTCGTTACAAGAGGATGAAGAGGAAATATCGATGCCATCTGCAACGACTAAGTTTGTGCAAACACTTGTGGAGCCATTCACAGACTTTAAAGTGGAAGTTGATACACAGTCTTCTCTGAATGAGAATTGGCTCAGAAGGATTGGGTTATTTCAGTTCGCTACGTTGCCGTGGCGAACTGAAATAACGAGAAGCAGGGATAGAGGAGGATATTCTGTTGTAGGTGCCAGATGGTGTTGAGCATCCGAAAGTACTCCGAACATTTTTTAAGTTGTCTAAAAAGAGAAGATTGGAGGAACAGCTGCAAGCAGTAGGTGAGAAAATGTCGAAGGATATTATGCACCAATCAATTAACACTACAAATTATGATGTATCAGGAATGAAGAAGAGGTTGCAGGAAATTTCTGATTTTTTAGTTTTGCAAGAGGAAAGATTGTCTAAGCACGAGCAGACAAAAGTACTTATTAATGTGGATGATTATCAGTCTTTCCAGAAGAAGGCTAAAACACTTCAGGAAGTGTTGGATGAGAAGGTACGAATGTTGCAAGAATTGCAAAAGGACAAGATACAATATGTGATAGAGTTTTCTAGTATAAAGCGATCTATGCATGAATTTGAAGAATGGCAGAAGTCTGTGCAAGAACAAAATCAAAAAGAGATGATGGATTTTTCAGTACTTAATGCTACTTTGCAGAAGGAACAAGTGATTCTTCATTTGAGAATACAAGTTTTGCAGGAGTTGGAAAAGCAGATGTTAGAAGATGAAGATGTGGAGTTAGATGCTATATTAATGACAAGGTCGGATATAGGATTATTGAAGCAGCAACTGCATAAGTATGTTCAGGACATTTGGAATGTTTTCCAAAGTCGTTGGCTAAGTATGTTTAAAATTCAGCATGAACAGGTGAAGACATGCTTTGTGTCAAAGTATGAAGAAGATTTAGTATGTGTAATTACAAAGCAAGAAAAGCAAATTGAAGAACAGACACAGATAATTAAGGAATTGCAGGAACAGTTGTTGCAAAGGAAGCTAGAAGAAAAGGTGGACATATTAATGGAGAAGCAGCAGTTTATTATTGATGCAGACTTTCAGGAAAAGCAGGATGGTGCAGAGGAGGATGTCAATAGTTTGCAGAATCGGAAGATTGAAGTGGAAGACGTGCATATTTCCAAACAGTCGCAGGAAATAATTTTATATGATCAAGGGATTGTTAAATTCGAGTCTAATTTTTGACAAAATTACCCACCGGGCTGTGCCAGGTGTTGAAGGCAGGGAAATCTAGAAGATGAATGATTAATTTGAAATATGAAAAATGGTTAAACGTAGATATTATCTAGTTAGATATATCTTTTTGGTGTATTGGATTTTAATAAAATAAAAAGAAAAAGACGGTTATGTTGAGATAGAAAGGGACATGTCGTAGGAAGGAGGGAAGACGTTACAAAAGGAAGGCGCGCGACAACCGTAAAAGAGAAGAAGCTTTCTTGACAGGGACTTTGGAGGACCGGAAAACAGGTTTTGCAGGAATCATTATACAGCCTGTGATTGATGAAAATCTTGTGGTGTAATCAAATAGTGTCTATGAAGTTCTAATACTTACAATTCTGTAATCGTGGCGTTAAGTCAATCAAAGAAAGAACAGAAATGTTTGCAAGACAAGAGTTCTTGTTTGTAATCTTCTATTTTTGCTAAGTCTAATAGAGAGATACAAATTATCTACACAAAAGCGCATTGAAACTCGTGTGTTTGTGAGTGTGTAAGAACCTGTTAACCTTCGAAATGTGTAATCTGAAATGTAACTGTGTAATTCTGAATCGGTAGAAGTTACCGGAATGGAATAATTACGGTAGACTTTCAAATATGATTTCGGTGGAATCTCTGTGAATGAAGACTAGTGCAAATGGAAAAAAATGAGTAATTCTGATTTGCTCTTTATTTAGATGTTGTGTTGAACCTTTGGAACCCTCAACACATGCATACACATACATATGTACATACATTCATATACACACACATATTACACACATATACATGCACATACGTACACACATATGAATGAATTATATAATTAAAGTACTAAAACACATGCTTAATATAAACAATAATAACAATCAATAGAACAAACTTTTCATTAATTAATTTCATACACACAATTCAAAACATAACTGAAATGAACAATATATATATATATATATATATATATATATATATATATATATATATATATATATATATATATATATATATATATATATATATATATATATATATATATATATATATATATATATATATATATATCAATGTAAATACATATCCAATGTCATAATCAAGAATCCTAATCATCATCATCATCAGTGGCATCATGATCATCCTCATCCTCATCCTCATCATCATGATCACCCTGTGATGATCGAGATTGTCCCTCTTGTGTCTGTCTCTCCACCTCATCCATATTTGCCTCTCCATAATACTCTTGTATTACATATAAGAAACATAAATAAGTAAAACAATTAAAACATCCATAAAAATAAAATAATTATATAAAATTTAATAATACTCACAAATGCATCTGGATGATCTCACATATACTCGCTCAAATGCCTATATCCAAAATGTGTAGCATACTCAGTCTCATGTTTCGTAGGATATCGGCCATAATTCTTTCGCTGCATTGAAACAAATAAAAAAGATTAGTTTCTTGCATTTTAACTAAAAAAAATATACTCAAATTAACACATATACTTACAAATGTAGCTACAAAACCATGATGACCCATTTGGCCTAGGTGCGATGTGTGGCCCAACTCAACTCTCTTCTTCATAACAGCCTGTTTATTTAAAGAAAAAACTAAATACGTAAATTAAATGTAAAAAATTACTAAAATATATGAAAATTATAAATATAAACTATTAATTTGTATACCTTCTACTGAGGAAATGACTCCTGAAGACGTAGCTGTACGAAAAAACTACCACATCTTAGGCGGTATGTTAGGTCGCCCCTTACTTTTTTCCACCATACAATATCTCCTGTTAATTTAATCTCAAAGAGAAAAAAAGAATAAGAATACATACACATATATACATACATACACATACATATACCCACATACACATATACATGCAAACATATACACATACATACATGCATACATGTACACATATACATACATATAACATAAACACACATATACATATCCACATATATACGTACACACATACACATGCATGCATATACACTCATTCATACAAAATACATGCATTTATCCCACAATAATGTGTATTTGTGTATATGTGAATATGTGTGTATGTGTAAATGTGTATATGTGAATATGTGTAAATATGTATATGTGAATGTTTATGTATGTAAATAATGAGATTATTAATATCAAATACCATTATTCTTAGATTCCGATCAATTAGATGGAACTCCACCACCGTCTCCTAATCGTGCAAGGAATATATACTGTAAGTATATCAAACTTTTAATTTGAAATATATTTGATAGATACATAATTGATATATGTTTTTGTTTCTTGTTATAATCAGATTTTGATCAATCAGAGGGCATGCCACCACCTCCTACCCATGCAATGACTTCACATGTGTCCTCCGATAGGAATTATGATGAATTTTACTATCAAGAGCATATTATATGTTGGTGTAACTCTTGCTATGGCATGTATCAAAGAACACAATTGGAATGTATTGAACATGAGGTAGAGTATGGTACTTTTGAGCATGCACCATCACCTAGTTAATGTGACAATGCTTGGGTATGTATTTTTTCTATCAATTAATGTCATTATTATAATTAAAAACCATATACAAAATCATATTACTATTGATATAGAGGAATACTTGCTTGATGATGATGATGATGATAATTTTTCTCATAATGTTAATATACCTCGTACATGTCATGGACTTGTTGTTCATCAATTACAAGCAGAGGTTTCTAGAAGTCCTCTACCTCCTGGTTTAGAGAGTGAAATGGCTGGAGATTATCCATTGCCAGCTCGTGATCATTCTTTAGTACAAACATATGATAGAAGAAGATATGGAGTAGGGAATAGAGGACCACTTCCTTTAGATGAAGAGGTTTTCAACTTTTGGGGAAATTGATATATGATTGCTCCATCCACTATTACTAATGTTGTTCATGGTCTCTTTATTGTAGAGGATTTGTGTGTGCCTTTGAACTCTGAAGTCACTCTTATGTCATTTTGTGTCCCGTATATGGATGGGGAGATTGGCATCGACTTGCACGTTATGTTCAAAGCACGGGTACTGATGGAATATGCTTGAATGCAGCATCCCTTACTAGTAGAAGGATTTCACATGTAGAAAATGAAAGATTATATATTGATGGAAGACCTTATATGCATGGAAATATAGCAGGTTTAATAAATAGTAGTCGAGGGTTACATAATAGTTCAAGGAGTAATTGCACATTTGAGGAGCATGAAAATAGTCATGAATCACCATACATGAGTAGAGATGTATCAAGATACATAGTTGTCAATGCTATTACTACATTACATGCTGGTGAATTATGGATGGTGTAGACCTCCAAGAGCACCTTTTAGCTAGAGAGAGAATGAAAATTTTCTATCCATATTTAATGACTTATATATTTCATTTTATGTTTGAAGTTTACTTTTTAGTCATTTATGGAATACTAATGATTTTTATTCATGTGTGTAATTTCCAATGTATGATGTTGATGATATTCCTCCACACCATTCACAATTGCTAGTAATACCTCATTTATCAGAAGCTTCTATGAGGAGGCTATGCAAAAGTGATTGTGTGCAATATGCAAGGTTGAAAGATCTATATTCAAAAGAAGATAAAGTACAAGATTTGTGTGACAATGATGAAGATGATGGCATGGCAGATTTTATTGAGGATTGGTATCAAAATGACAATGAGAGCATTTATATTTCAAGAAATGAGAAATATCTTCGAGAGGAATGTCTAAAGCATGTATATGAAGGAAGTCGTTTGACACGACTAAGTGTGAGCTTACTTATTCTCAATCGTCAAAATCATTTTGGATGGAGTAATGTATTTGTTTCTGCACTATTAAGGTATAAGTTTCAATTTTCTATATATATATATATATATATATATATATATATATATATATATATATATATATATATATATATATATATATATATATATATATATATATATATATATATATATATATATATATATATATATACATGCATAAATATATACATATAAATACATGCATATATAGACATAGACATAATTATACATGAATGCATACACACATATAAACATACACACACATACACATATTATGAGAGTAAGGTCAATCTATACATATCTGTATCAAATGAAGATGTTTTATCCATCTAGCCTTTAGAATTGTCCACCCAACCTTTAGAATCTTCCTGACACATTTGTTTCTCCTATTCTAGTCGACCTAATACCTGTGCTGCTAACGTTTTTAACAACTTTGCATACAAATATTAAGTATCAGTTAGCTATGGAGGTATTAGATCATTAGGAAAATGGGAGGACCAAATTTATCTTGAAGATTTCGAAGGATGGAAAAATAATTTTAAAGGATGGACAGAAAGAAAGCGTCCATTCAATGCAGGTTTTTATTCTTACTTTACCTAAGGTAAGAACAAGAACTTGCATTGAATGGACACGTTCTGTCCGCCCATCCTTTAGTTCTATTCATTCATCTTTCAAAATCTTCAAGATAAATTTGATCCTCCTATTTTCCAAATGACCTAATACCTCCATAGCTAACTGATATTTTATATTTGTAAACAAATATGTAAGCCTTAGTTAGCAAGGCAGGTAATAGATTGACTATAAAATGGGAGATAGCCAGATCATTTAGTGGTCTAGATATCTATATGAAAGTCTACAAACCATAATAAACAAAAAGAAAATTAGAAATGAAATTTAATATACACAGCTACACATGCATACATACACATACATACATACACATATTTATACACATAAACATACATATACACATGTTATGAGAGTAAAGTCAAATTATACATACATGTATCTAAATATTTTGTCCATCTAACCTTTGGAATTGTCTGGCCAACCTTTAGAATCTTCTTGACACTTCTGCTTCTCCTATTCTAGTTGACCTAATACCTGTGCTGCTAACTCTTTTATGAACTTTGCATACAGATATTAAGTATGAGTTAGCTATGGAGGTATTAAGTCGGTTGAAAAATAGAAGTAAATTTACCTCGAAGAATTTGAAGGATGGAAGAATAATTTTAAAGGATGGGTAGACACAAAGTGTTCATTCAATGCAGGTTTTTGTTTTTACCTTAGCTACGATAAGAAGAAGAACTTGCATTTAGTGAACACTTAATGTCCGCCCATACTTTAGAATTATTCATCTATTTTCCAAAATCATCGAGAAAAATTTGCTTGTCTTATTTTCAAACAACCTAATACCTCCATAGTTAGCTAGTACTTATAATCCATGTAAACAAAATATGTAAGTCTTAGTTAGCAAGGCAGGTAATAGATTGACTATAAAATGGGAGATAGCCAAACGATTCAGTGGTCTAGATATGAAAGTCTGCAAACCACAATATACAATAATATATATATATATATATATATATATATATATATATATATATATATATATATATATATATATATATATATATATATATATATATATATATATATATATATATATATATATATATATATATACATAGCTACACATGCATACATACATATACATACATACCTACACATTCATACATACATACACATACATACATATATACATACATACACATATATACACACATACACATACATATATGCATACACATACACATACATATATATACATACATATACACCTATAAAATACATATACACACATACATACATATACACATATGCATACGTATATGTATGCACATGCATATACACATCCACATACACATATACATAAGAATACACATATATAAAATTATATGCATATATATGTATATTTATTTATTTACTTTTATTAATATGTCTTTTTTTTATGAACTTACAGGTTATTATCTAAAAAGATTTTACCAAGTCAGAATATTCTTCCTACCTCACATGATGAAATGAAGAAGATAATCAACAATCTTGGTATAGATGATCAATGTATACATGCATGTCCTAATGATTGTATTTTATATAGAGGTGAATATGCAGACTCGTTGACATGTCCCAAATGTCAATCTCCTTGATATAAGGACGAAGAAGGTAAAATCCCAAAATAGGTATTGAGACATTTTCCATTGGCTCCATGGATTAGACATATGTTTCAAGGCCCCGAATTATCAAAGCTTTTGACATGGGGACATGATCATAAAAGTACTGATGGAATAATCAGAATCCCTCATGATAGTGATGCTTTTCAGAATATTTATTCTACATGGCCTGAATTTGCACAAAATCCATAGAATCTAAAGTTAGGAGTTGCATTAGATGGGGTTAATCCATTCTCCATGAAATCCAGTAAATGGTCACATGGCCAGTGGTAGTCATAAACTACAATCTTCTGCCATATCTTAGCATTAAAAAGGAACATTTAATACTTTCACTTTTAATCCCATGAAAAAGACAAGTTAAAGATATCTCATTGATGATCTCCAAGAGTTATGGAGAGGTATTAATGTCATTGATGTGTCGAAAAGCATCAATGAAAGACATATTACAGCTCGTGGTATTGTGGCTTGGACTATGCATGATTTTCTAAGATATGGTGTTTGTTCAGGTATTGATGTAATTTTTTTATTCAATATGCATACAAATAAATGTGATTTAATCTAATTATATATTTATCGTTTTCATGATGTAGGAATATCTACTAAGGGTTATAAAGCTTGTACATATTGTGGTGATTGGTTGAGATCAATCTATAGTAAGAATCTCAACAAAAATATTTATCCTCGACATCAATGATTCTTGCCTGATGATCATCCATTAAGATCTAAAAGAGAAGCGATACATTTTAATGGAAAGCTTGAAACATGTCAGTGTCCAAAACCTATGACGCCTATGGATTGGTATAAAAAATGGACAGATGGACCTTTGATGGACCCAGAATCAGAAATCTTCAGTGATGATGAAGATAATGAGTATGTGAAGAGAGGTAAAGGAAAATTGGCACTCATAAAGAAGATATCAATATGGTATTCTTTGGAATACTGGAAAGAGTTAAGAGTATGTCATCTTCTTGATCCTATGCATATATTCTTGGACTAAAAGATACCATAGCATCAAGGAATGGTTTGAAAGATCAAAAATCAAAACGAAAGTTATGGCCAGTTTTTGGTAGACATCGACACGAAATGACTTATGCACCTGCTCCTTGGGTACTTACAACAAAAGAGATACAGACTATCAACAATAGGATTCAATTGATTCGAGCTCTTATAGGATATGGAGCATCTTTCCAAAACATGTTTACTATGGATGATAAGAGCTTATCTAGGTTAAAGACCCATGATTGGCATAACTTTTTGAAACATATTTTACCTTTGGTTATCGATGGATGTATAATGAAAAGAGTACGAGATGTGATCTATCATCTTGGATCGCTTATAAGGTAATTATGATACTTTTATATTTAATATATATGAATATTTGATATCTTTTATTTTTTAATTAACTTCTTTATAACTTTTTTAATAATATGTATAGGTGGATTACATCAAAAGAGATTGACAAAAGCTCGATCCCATTAAAAAAAAACGTGAATGCAAAGAGCTACTATGTTTGATGGAGAAAGAGCTTCCTACTTCATTTTTTTATATTCAGATCCATTTATTAGTCCATCTTGTAGATGAAATAGAGATTGCAAGTGGTGTCAACACTCGATGGATGTTTTGGGTCGAGTAATTTATGGGAATATTAAAATGTTATATGAGACAAAGAGCAAAACTAGAAGGATCCATGTCAAAGGGTTCGATGCTTGAAGAGTGCATGTATTATGTTAGTGAGAACGTTGAAGAGTTCATGAAGAAGCTCCACGTGCATGGACCAACGAGTCTTCTTCAAAAATAACAGATGAGGTATTATCAAGTAAGGGAGTTCCATTTTCATTTACATTTCAAGAAAAAAATGATGATTCTACTTTTTTAGCATATAATAGTGAATGCATGCGTGCATTCCTTAGTGAGTACAAACAGGAACTTCAAAATCTCATAAGTAAATGGCGAAGAAACAAAAGATATAGACATAATCTTGATAATAATGGGATTACAAATATATCTTCTTTCACGGATTGGCCATATAGACGTTTGCAATGCAGCAACACAAATAATGAAGAAATATCAGATGAGTAGAGAGAGTTAATGATAGGTTGTTCAACCTAGAGGTAGGTCATTGTTTGAACAGTTTATTGTTAGAGAGATCAAAGAAAGTCCTCTTGATGATTCACCATTAGATACTAATGCATCAACATCCGAAAGAGAAATTAGAATCATTATACATGATAATGATATTAATATTTTTGATGAAGAGTATAATAATCTACATGCTGATTCTACTGATGATGAAGAGGAATTACCAAAAATCGATATTAATCCATCAATAGATGATGTGGCTCATGATAACACAAATTTAAGAATAGAAGAAATAAATGAAATCAATAAGGATAATGAAGATGAGACTATATTGATGTCTTACCAAAATGATGACAATAATGAAAACATATGAGCGGATTAGATAGTAAATTCTACTCTAGTTATCGATCAATGACTTGAAGCTTCTAAACGGATACCAGATAATAGATTCTTCTTTATTCAACTAGAATATCAATGAATCCTACTAGAGAGATGAAATCATGTTCTTTTAAGTTAGAACATGAAGCTCGGGGGTATGCCTAATTATTTTATATACAGCTTTATCTTTGAGGAGCAAATTTTTCTCATGTATGTATGCATATGTGTGTGTACTCATGTGTATCATATGTATACATGTTTTAGTATGCATATATATGTGTTTCATGTATATGTATGTGTGTGCATGTGTGTGATATATGTATACATGTGTTAGTATGCATATGTGTATATATGCATATGCATTTGTGTAAAATATTAATGTATTCAATGTAATATATGCAAGTGTTTATAATTGTGTATGCATGTATAAGTATACATGTGTGCATGTAGGCATGTATATGTGATGTCTACATGTATATATGTATATGTGTCTATGTGTAAATGTGTACATGTAAATATGTATGCATGTATATATATTTTATGTGTGCATTTAGGCATGTTTGTGTGATGCATAATTTATCTACTCCATTTTATATTTATGTATGTGTATCTACATGATGTGTATATATCTTTATATATATTTTGATCCTCGTTGATTCGAGTAGCTATATAAAGAGGCATAAGGTTGGGAGGAGAGACATCTCTCTAGTAGGACATCGGAGGAATAGATGCAATGTGTACATATACTTCAATCATATCGCTAAAAGGCTGAATTAGAGTTTATAAATTAGGGTTTTTAAAACCTTAATATCAAAATTAGCGTTTTCGAATTAGGACTTTTGAAATAGGAATTTTGAATTAGAATATTTATAATAGGGTTGTTGAATTAGGATATATATATATATATATATATTTATATTTATATATATACACACACACACACATATATATATATATATATATATATATATATATATATATATATATATATATATATATATATATATATATATATATATATATATATATATATATATATATATATATATATATATATATATATATATATATATATATATATATATATATATATATATGCATGTGTGTGTATGTATGTGTATCTATATGTGTGCATGTGTTTTGTGTGTGTGTGTGTATGCATGTGTATGTGTATATATGCATGTAAATATGATTATGTGAGTCTATGTGTGTGAACATATGATTATGTATGTGTATGTGTATGTGTATGTGAGTATGTGTATGTGTCTATGTGTGTATTCACTATATGTGTGTAACTGCATGCATGTGTATGTGTGTGTAAAAATGTGCATGTATGTGTGTGTATGTATAAATGTGCATGTATGTGTATATGTGTGTAAATGTGCATGTATGATGTATATGTGTGTGTATGTATAAATGTGCATGTATGTGTATATGTGTGTAAATGTGCATGTATGATGTATATGTGTGTGTATGCGTGTATTTGTACCTCTAGTCTCACTCTTTTCTCTCTCTCTCCCTCTCTCATATACATACATACATACATAAACACATCTCCACATATATATACATAAAAGCAATGCGTACCGTGCATTATCGCGACGATGAGCCATAAGTGTCTGCATCTCTTTTAGAAACCACTTATGCAATCATCTTGTCCCAAACTCTGTCTCAAGTGAACTAAGTACGTATTCTTTATCCCTCTCATCATGCTCACTACAAAAATAAAAAAAATATATGAATAAAACACAAAATATTTATTTCAATTTATATGTAAAATTTATACTTATTTCCACTGTAAGTGGAGAAGGCACAGGTAAGAGTCATATAATGCTCACATTCTTCTCTTGAAATCCAATCCATTCCCTATGTACACAATGTTCCCCTGTGGCTCTATATCAAACTCTAGCCCTAAGGTGCCTATGCATGTCCTCATAGGCACCTGTGCTCTATTATCATGATCTAGAGGTGGTATAGATGTTCTAAAAATAGATAGATAAAGATAAATAAACATATGTGTTATGATATAATTAAAAAAGTTTGTGAAAAAAAACATACCTATGAGTAGATAACTATCTTCCTGCATGTGGAGCCATAGAAGAGCCCTCCTCTAATCGATGGGTAAGCATCTGGATCATATAATCCAGGTTATCATCAGCCATCTTTGAGTACTCATGCATGATGATCCCTAGAGTATTAGGCGGAACTCTTGCTCTCATAAGACTTTTTATGAGAGTGAGCTTCGCCTTTCTCTCTCTACTAGGATCCATAATACCTCTACATATAAAACAAACTGGGTTAGAAATCAATATATATACGTGTACATATGTATGTGTGTATATGTGTATGTAGGTGTATATGTGAGTGTGTGTATGCATGTAAGCATGTATGCATGCATATGCATGTGCATTATGTGTTCAAATGTATGCATATGTGTGTGTATGTATGCATGTAAGTATGTATGTATGTAAATGCATATGCATTATGTATGCATACGTATGCATGTATGTGTATGTGTGTGTATGTGTCTCTATGTGTCTGTATGCATCTACATATGTGTATGTCTCTATGTGTCTGTCTATGCATATATGTGTGTGTATGTGTCCATGTTTGTGTGTATGTGTGTGTGTCTATGTGTGTATATACATGTGTATGTGTATATATGTGTCTATATGCATGTGTACATATGTGTGTAAATGTGTGTGGATGTGTGTATGTGTGTGTGTGTGTGTAAGTGTGTATGTGTCTATGTGTGTATGTGTGTGTCTATGTGTGTATATACGTGTGTATCTATATATATATGTCTATATGCATGTGTATGTGTGTGTGTAAATGTGTGTGGATGTGTGTGTGTAAGTATGTATGTGTCTATGTGTGTATGTGTGTGCTTATATATGTGTGTATTTGTGTGTGTGTGTGTGTGTAAGTTTGTATGTGTCTATGTGTGTATGTGTGTCTGTCTATGTGTGTAAGTCTGTATGTGTCTATGTGTGTATGTCTATGTGTGTATGTCTATGTGTATGCAAGTGTAAGTGTGTCTATGTATGTGTGTGTGTCTATGTGTGTGTGTGTGTATATGTGTGTGTATCTGTGTATATGTGTGTATGTGTCTATGTGTGTATATGTATCTATGTGTGTGTATGTGTCTATGTGTCTATGTGTGTATGTGTATGCATGTATCTATGCTTATGCATGTGCATTATGTATGCATATGTGTGTGTATGTGTGTGTATGCATGCAAGTATGTATGTATGCATATGCATATGCATTATGTATGCATATGTATGCATGTATGTGTATGAGTGTGTATGTCTCTTTACGTGTGTGTGTATGCATATATATGTCTCTATGTGTGTCTATGTGTGTATATGTATGTGTGTGTATGCATGTAAGCATGTATGTATGCAAATGCATGTGCATTATGTATGCATATGTATGCATGTGTGTGTATGTGTGTGTATGTCTCTCTACGTGTGTGTGTGTGTATGCATATGTATGCATGTATGTGTATGTGTGTGTATGTCTCTCTACGTAAATGTGTGTGTGTCTATGTGTGTATCTGTGTGTGTATGCATGTATGTATGCATATGTGTGTGTACATGTGTGTATGCATGTAAGTATGTATGTATACATATGCATATTCATTATGTGTGTATGTTTCTATGTGTGTATGTGTGTGTGCGTGTATGCGTATGTGTATGTGTGTGTGTCTATGTGTGTATGTGTGTGTATGCAAGTGTATGTGTGTGTATGCAAGTGTATGTGTGTGTAAATCTGTGTGTATATGTGTGTGTATGTGTGTGTATGTGTCTATGTGTGTGTATGTGTATGCATGTATCTATGCATATGCACGTGCATTATGTATGCATATGTGTGTGTATCTATGTGTATGCATGTAAGTATGCATGTATGCATGTATGTGTATGTGTGTGTATGTCTCTCTATGTGTGTATGTATGCATATATGTGTGTGTATGTGTGTGTGTATGTGTGTGTGTATGTGTGTGTGTATGTGTGTATGTGTATGTGTGTATGCATGTGTATGTGTGTGTATGCATGTAAGTAAGTATGTATGCATATGCATGTGCATTATGTATGCATGTGTGTGTATGCATGTAAGTATTTATGTATGCATATGCATATGCATTATGTATGCATATGCATATGCATTATGTATGCATATGCATATGCATTATGTATGCATATGCATATGCATTATGTATGCATGTATGTGTATGTGTGTGTATATGTCTCTCTATGTGTGTGCATGTATGCATATATATGTGTGTATGTGTATGTGTGTATGCATTTGTATGTGTGTGTATGCATGTAAGCATGTATGTATGCATATGCATGTGTATTATGTATGCATGTGTGTGTATGTGTGTGTATGCATGTAAGTATGTATGTATGCATATGCATATGCATTATGTATGCATATGTATGCATGTATGCGTATGTGTGTGTATGTATATATATGTGTTTATGTGTATGTGTGTATCTGTGTGTATGTGTGTGTATGCATTTAAGCATGTATGTATGCATATGCATGTGCATTATGTATGCATATGTGTGTGTATGCATGTATGTGTATGTGTGTGTATGTCTCTCTAAGAGTGTGTGTGTATGCATATATATGTGTGTATGTGTATGTGTGTATGCATGTGTATGTGTATGTGTATGTATGCATTTAAGCATGTATGTATGCATATGCATGTGCATTATGTATGCATATGTATGCATGTGTGTTTATGCATGTAAATATGTATGTATGCATATGCATATGCATTATGTATGCATATGTATGCATGTATGTGTATGTGTGTGTGTATGTGTCTCTACGTGTGTGTGTGTATGCATATATGTGTTTGTATGTGTCTATATATGTATGTGTGTGTGTATGTATGTGTGTGTCTATGTGTGTGTGTGTCTATGTGTGTGTCTATGTTTGTATATACGTGTTGTATCTATATATATGTGTCTTTATGCATGTGTATGTGTGTGTGTAAATGTGTGTGGATGTGTGTGTGTATGTGTGTATGTGTCTATGTGTGTGTGTATGCATGTGTCTATGTGTGTATGCATGTGTCTATGTGTGTATATATGTGTGTGTATGCATGTGTATGTGTATATGTAAATTAGTGTGTATATGTGTGTATGTGTGGGTATGTGTCTATGTATGTATGTGTGTGTACCTATGTGTGTGTACCTATGTGTGTATGTGTGTCTGTGTGCATATACATGTGTATGTGTATATATATGTGTATGCATGTGTATGTGTGTGTTGTGGATGTGTGTTTGTGTGTGTGTGTGTGTAAGTTTGTATGTGTCTAATATGTATGTGTGTGTGTATGTGTGTGAGTCTATTTGTGTATGTGTGTGTGTATGTGTGTGTGTCTATGTGTGTATATGTGTGTGTATGCATATGCATGTGTGTGTATGTGTGTGTGTGTAAATTTGTGTGTATGTGTGTGTGTGTAGATTTGTGTGTGTATGTGTGTGTGTGTGTACCTTGCTTCACACGATGTGCGTGTCAATCTCTCTGTCTCTCTCTCTTTCTCTCTCTCTCTCTCTGTGGCATGCACGTGCATCCTAATCTCGGCACAAATGTGCCGAGAGAAATCAAAATTTTTATTTAACATTCCAAAGCGTCGCTTATGTGACGCTCTGGAAGACTAGGACATCGTGTATGCAACGATTCAACATCGCACATAGTTTGTCAATGTCATTAAAAGCATCGATGTTTAGGGACGCTCTTTGTGATGCATTTTTTTAGCGTCCCATAAGCGACGCTGGCATCAATTATGTGAGCACACATCTTTTTTTTTAATAAAAAAGAGGTTCGTTGCTTATGCGACGCTAGCATCGCATAAGCGATCGACACCCCCTATTTCTAGTAGTGTTTATCACAACATTTTTATTTTCAATGAGGGGATCCCAAAGTTCAAGGAACTTGAAATACCATTTGATATTCGATCAATTAAGAAACCATTTCCTATGAATCAAGGTACTAGGTCTAGACTCTTCTTTAAACTACGGATTTTTCCCAAATTGTTGCCATTGTGCCATTTTATACCTTCAATCTGAGGGGGATCATGGCCGATGAGGAAGTGGGACATGGAGATATCCGAACCAATCAATCTATTTCTTCGTAACCACCAATCTTCGCACTTCACTCACCAAGCTGGGTTTAGTTCCTTGAATCCAATCCATTGTCTTCTTTCTTGATTCTAGAGATGCTTCCGCAAGCAAAACCCCTTATTGCATAGTTTCTTTGCTCTTTGAATGTTATCATAATCGAGGGACTTGATTCCCTTGATCAAAAAGGAGATCTAATTGTTTTGCCTAATGCCCGAAGCCCACTTCCATTCCTCATTGATCTTGAGGTAAGTTTCATTGAAAAATATTGATTCCTTGGATCGAGCGGGAGGGACTTGTCTATCTCGCCTTTGTGGTGTCTTCTCCATGGACATCTAAGTTTAGCGAACCCTTTTGAGTTAGGGCACCACCAATTGTGTTTCTAAGACTTTCTATGTTTTTAGCCTTGAGTAACCTTGAGTGCTTAACTTTAGTAGCCTTGAGTGCTTATCAATGGTCACACGTTGATGGAAATAGACTCACATACACACACGCTCGTTTGTTTTCATTGATACATACAAGATTGTATGCTCTAGTATTACCCCAAATACACGTGCATTTACTTCAAAATGGCAAAAGTACATTGGCTGCCTTTGCGTATCGACACCTTGCTCACATAAACACATTGGTTGCCTTTGAGTTTCGACACCTTGGTTTATCTAGTGCTCTATCTATTCCAGGATTTGTAAACCGTTATGTCCAATGAACACAAGGTGGTCTCTTATTCTGAAAGCGTTGTAGGTGTCCATCGGTGGATTTAACAAATGTCATAAAATCTGAAGGAAAACTTTTATGTCAATAGAATGTAATCGTAATCAAACAAAATAATGTGTCGAGTTATTCTATCATGCATTGGTAGCAAAAGGGTTGTGGAATATTGTGCAAGGTGTTCCTACTATAACTACAAATATAGGGATTGAAGGCGATATAGATGGTGTTGAAGATTATGATCTTCGATTTCTTCCTCATGCTATGGTTCCAATTCCACCTATTGCAGAGAAAATTCATTGAGATGGCAGAGAAGCAGAGGCATATGCATTGAAAACTTTGTCTGTCAAACATGCGATTATTCCTCGCATCCACTCGTGCAAGAAAGCAAAAGAGGATTTGGATACTGTTACAACATTATACCAGGAAAGGAATGAGGCTCATGTTGCTTAGCTCCCAAAACAGTTGGAAAACGAGCATATGAATGAAGGAGATTCAATGGAAAAGTTTTTGAAAAAGTTCAAAGATTGGAAGGAGAAGATGATCTCTTTTTATGAAATCTTGCCACATAGTTCACTTCTGCAGACTATTCTTAATGACCTTCCAGTTCATATTAGATTTTTTATTCTACTCTTTGATTGATGAAGAAATGCAATTTGAATGCCTTAATATTTGAGGAGTTAGTCTTAGTTTTTTTGCAACAAGATCATTACACATAGAATAGGTAAATTATGCTTGTTGTAGATCAATCTTTCTTCACTAGTCATGCGGGATAAGGTAAATGGATCTCATTTACTAAAATGTAGAAATCTGCTAATGCTACATAGTCAAAGAATGAAGAAAAAGATGATAAGGAAACAAGAAATAGAAAATAGTTTTGTGAGTATGATAAGAAAATGACCATGTCATAAAGAGTTGTCCTAAACTGGCTGCAAAGGAGACAAAT
>CM035419.1:124899005-124914005 GCA_020310875.1 Ceratopteris richardii
CAAGCTAAAGTATGCTTGAGTCTTCATGCTCTAATGGGTTGAATACTTGCCATAGCTTTGAATCTACAAAGCTTTATTCCATCAAGTGCCTTCATCATCATATTTGCTACTTGCTTTTTAGTTGGAACAAAAGAAATGTCAATCTTCTTTGCCATGAGCATCTCCCTGATGAAGTGTTAATGAACCTCTATGTGTTTGGTTCTTTCATGGGAAATAATGTTTGCTGCTAGATACATGGAACTTACATTATCCCTGAATATGTGAGGTTTGGAAATCACAAGTCCCAAATTTGTATACAATGCTTTTGACCATATTGCCTCTTGAGTTGCTATGGTCAAACCTCTATACTTTGCTTCAATCGAGGATAAAGCAACTGTTGGTTGCTTTTTGGAACTCCACGATACTAGCTTTGAACCTCCAAATGCTAAGTAACTAGAGGTACTTCTTCTATCATCCTTAGCTCCTGCCCAATGTGCATCTGAATAGATTTGGATATCCAAATCTGAAGAGTCTGGATAGAATATACCTTCATTGATTGTAGCTTTGAGATACTTAGGTACTCTCTTAGGTGCTTCCATGTGTGGTCTTCTTGGTGAGGGCATGAATTGACTAAGCACTCCCACACTATATGAGATATCTACCCTTGTATGAGTAGCATATATCAAGCTACCTTCCAAGCTTTGATATTCTTTAATTTCTTAAATTTTCTCACCTGCATAAACACTAAGTTTATGATTCATCTCAAAGGTGTACCTGTAGGTTTAGTGTTCCCCATTTTGAACTCAAGAAGTAGATCCTCAATGTATCTTCTTTGAGTCAAATACATTCCTTCATCTGTGTATATCACCTGCATACCTAAGAAATATGTGAGCTCACCTAAGTCACTAATTTTGAACTCCTCTTGCATGTGTCTCTTGATCCTTTGAATGCCATTGAGATCATCACCTTTCACAATAATATCATCTACATATACACATAGATAGACAACCTCATTGTGATCCCGTTTGATAAATAGAGAAGGCTTTGAGTTGCTAGGTCTGAACCCTTGATCTTGAAGGTATGTAACCAACCTATAATTCTAAGCTCTAGGAGCTTGTTTCAATCCATACAATGCTTTCTTTCTTAAGTCTGCAAACATAAGATGCATGATTAGGGTTTTCAAATCTTTGTGGTTGTGATATGTATACCTCTTCACTTATCCAACCATTTACAAATGCATTTTTCACATCAAGCTCGAGGATTCTCCAATTCCTTGCAACAACTACACTAATCAATGTTTTGATTATAGTCATCTTTGCAACTAGTGAGAATGTTTCCTCATAGTCTATTCCATGAGTTTGTGAGCATCCTTTGGCAACTAATCTTGCCTTTTACCTGCAAACTGATCCATCTGAGTTTTGATCAACTTTATATACCCATCTGCAACCAATTACCTTTTGATTGGATGAGATTGAAACCAAATCCCAAGTGTTCATCTCCTTCAATGCATCTATTTCTTCTTTCATGGCCTTTTCCTAATTAGGGTTTCCCTTTGCCTCTTTATAGGTTGAGGGACCTCTGAAATTGAGTCCTTCGCCAAGTAGATTGAATGCTTTGTAACAAATGTGGAATCATATCCATACCTTTCTGGTTGTTTCTTCTGTCTTGTTGATCTTCTAGGTGCTTACTTGGAGCATTCTCCACATTATTGCATCTTTGCTTTGCCTCTTGAAATCCATAGTTTATAATCCTTTTCCCTTTTGTCTTGGTCATAATTTGTATCACTTCTTGGATCTTGGACCGGTGCATCATGCTTGCTTCCTAGTTGATGAGAATCAAACTCAAGATCATATGGTAGAGTTACCTTTTGTTTGTCTTCATCATACCAAGACCTGTGTTCTTCAAACACAACATCTCTACTTGAAGTGAATTGCTTGGTTGAAGGATTATAGAACCTATAATGCATCTGAGTTGAGTCCTATCCAATAAACACTACCTTTTTTTCCTTTTCATCTAGCTTAGCTCTTATTTATGATGGTACATGAACATAATCTAAACAACCAAACACCTTGCAATGTTCAAGACTAGGTTTTCTTCCATGACATGCTTCATAAGGATTCATACCTTGAAGTGATTTGGATGGTATTCATTGAGAAGGTACACAACAATTGAAATAGATTCTACCCATAGATAATGTGGCAATCTCTTCTCTTCAAGCATTGTTCTGGTTGATCCAACCAATGTCTTGTTTCTCCTCTGTGCAATTCCATTCAGTTGAGGAGAGTGCTTGGTAATCACTTCCCTTTTGAACCTTTATCCTACAACAACTCATCAAACTCTTTGGAGAAGTATTCTCCCCCTCCATTAGATCTGAGCTTCTTAAGAGGTCTACTTGTATGATTCTCCACATGTGCTAGATACTTTTTGAAGCAATTAAACACTTCATTCTTACTCTTGATAAATTATAGAATAGTCCATCTACTATGTTCATCAATAAATGAGACATAATACCTTGATCCTGCCAATGAAGGTTCTTGACTTGGTCCTTATACATATGTATGTACTAAGTCCAATAAGTTGTTTTGGATGTAGCCTTTGTGGTTGAATGGTTGTCTTTGTGCCTTCCCAACCTGACATGCATCACATCTATTGATCACGTGTTACTTTGATATGGTTGGCAGTCCTAGAACACTTTGATCCTTGTGTATATCCTTGAAGGTTCTTTCATTCACATGAGCAAGTCTCTTATGACACACTTCAAGATCACTTAGGGTTTGAGACCCAAAAGTGAATAGAGCTATGTTCCTGGTTTCTCCTACTTCAAAAGTAAAGAGTTTATCATGCTTCTCAACTCTAGCTATCTTCTTGAAGCCTTGAAATGGATCTTCCAAAGAAGATCCATGTTGGGTGAACCTAACTTGCAAGCCTTTTTCAACTATTTGACCTATACTTATTAGGTTTCTAGTGGTAGTGGGTACATAGAGAACCTTACTTAGAATGTTTGTCCTACCATTGGAAGCTTTGACATTACCAATCTTCTACACATTGTGCTTTTTTTCATCCCTTCTTTGTAGTTCATGTCTATGCTTTGGACTTTCCAAATTAGATAGAAGAGCAATGTTGCTTGCAACATGATTTGATCATCCCGAATCTATGTAGAACAAATGATCATCTTCTTTACCTTCTTTGTGGCTTAGATTCATAAGAAGCAATGAGTCTTCATGTGGTTGATCTTCTAAATAGTTGTTGAAGTCCCTTCTACTATATCTTCTATTGTTATTGTTGAAGTTGTGTCCACCTCTTCCTCTATTGCTACCATATCCACCTCTTGCACTTCCTTTCTAGGTCTTCCCATTGAACTAGAAATTCTGAGTGGTGTGGTTGGTCTTATCGTAGATGGCACAAGGTTGAACATTCTGACCTTTGGCTTTGTGATGCTTTGGTCCTTTGTTCTTCCCTTTCTACTTGCTCTTGCTTACAAAGTTGGCTTGGGAAGTATCATCTTCATCTTCTTCCTTATTCTTTCCTTTCAGCTTCTTATCCTTCATATCTGCAATAAAGCACTAGTTGAATTACCATGATAGGAGTTACCTTCCTTTATGCTATCATTGGCCTCTTGATTGAAGACTTGTCCAAGAAATATGTTGAAGTCTGGAATTTGCACATCCATGATGAGATCATAAGTTGTGGTGAAGGATTGCCATTGCTTATCACTTTGAATCCCATTGAGAATTCGCCTCATGATAGCATCTTCTTCAATCAGCTCTTTAATGGATGCTAACTGATCTGCAACCTCCTTGACCTTGGTAACAAACTCCGTGATGATTTGTTTAGATGTCTTCTTCATTTGGCTGAACTCATTCCAAAGATGATTCTTTCTTGCTTTGTTGGTAATAGAAAAGAAAGTCTCAAGGGCATCCCAAGTCTCTTGAGATGTCTTGCGTCCTCTAATATGAGGTAAAAGAAAGTCAGAGATAGAGTTTAATATGTACAACCTTGCTTGAGCATCCCTTGCACACAAAGGTGTGAGCTTATCTATCTCCTCTTGTGTAGGTCCTCCTTTGGATCTTGGAATAGGCATAGTTTCATCACCTGCTACAATTCCATAAAGATTTCTACCTTGCAAATATGCCTCCATTTTGATTTTCCAAGATGCATAGTTGTGTCGATCAAGCTTCTCGATCATTGAGGGAAAGCCATCACCCATCTTGATCTAGCTCCGATACCACTGAAAGAACTTGGAGAAGCTTGTAGGAGGAAGAAAAGTGAGTTGCGAAGCAACGAAGTTTGGTCCAAAAAACTAGCACAAGACCAACCCTTGAGCTTATGGAGAGTCAAATAGACCTTATCGGCATGGGACGAGTGCAATAGAATGCACTATTTACTTTGGAGCATCAAGGAGAAAGAGTCGATACAAAACAGATAGGTTTGCGTATTGACGAGCTCAAAAAACTTACTATATTTGGATGAGACAATGAACTTGAAATGCTCATAGTGACAAGCATGATTACACTTATATGAAATCCTTTTATGGGAGTGATACACATACGGTTTAGTGTATAGAATGCATAAGATTACAAGAAATAAGAAAAATATGCTTTTGGAATGAACCAAACACTCAACACTGGTACATCCTATTTTTTAGGAATACATAGAGATTGACCCCAAGATAGAAAAACAAAGATTTCTCCTAATCTACTGATTTAAAATGATTTAAAAATTTATAGGCATATTCTAGACACTAATACTTCTCCAATGAGTCCTCTTTCATCCAATTTGGGAGCTTTGTAAAGAGAGCAGCAACCTCTGCAAGCTTACTTTTGTTGAAGAAGATGATGCAGAAAAATGAAGGAGCAAGACGATGATGATTACAAGTGTATGTATACTGCTTCCATGTAATGTACAAGTTATTTGAAGTCTTTATATAGACTTGTAAAGTGCTCCACGACTTTTACAAAATCTAGGAAAAGTGAAGATCTAGTTTGATCTACTTTTAGGTGATTGATTGATTGATTGATTACAATTCAACCACCACAAATTCATGAAAGATTAGCTCTCTTTTTGCACTTTTACATGTGTAAAGCTCTTGGCTTTTACAATGGTAAAAGATCCATAAAAAGTCTTTTTAATAAATACAATAAATATTCATAAGTAAAAGAACTCTCCAATGGATATTCTTTCGACGTAATCCAAGCGATAGCTTTTGATGTAGATCAAATCCGCCTCAAGCATAATGTTCCAATAGAGTATAACCTCAATTTCGCAACATAAACTACTCTGGTACTGGTAGGATTTTGCAAGTATGTGAAAGCCTATTCCATGGGAAATGACATGTGTACTACAAAACTTTCTCATCCAATCAACACCTACAAAGGTGTAGGTTGAGGCCAAAGTTTGCAATCGGGATTTCCATTTAAGCAAGAGTGTGTTGCTTCTAGCTTGGTTGAATAAGTTGCATCTTTCTAAAATGAGAAGTATTTTCTGATTATGCGAGGAGAAAACAAGTCATACACTTCCTTTGATCTAACCGTTCTCTCCTTGGTGCAAAAGAATAAGGGCTGAATTGCATCTTCCATAGAAAAAACATCATAACTAACCAAAATGCATTTATTTTTTGGATGATATAGATGATAGCTTTTTTTTTCAAAATTATTGCATTTACTACTTTAGCATCCAAATTTCTACATTATTTTAGAGGCAGTAATACATGTAGGAGACAATTAAAGACATGTGGATGCACAAAAAATGGCTTGCAACCATGCAAATCCTCATATGGAGTGATAGATTGTAATGCTTTGATGAGATACATGTTAACATCCAAACTTCTACATGACCTTAGAGGCACTAATGCATGTATGAGGCAACCAAAGACATGTGGATGCACAACAAATGGATTGCAACCATGCAAAGCCGGCTATGGAGTGATAGATTGTAATGCTTGGATGAGATACATGTTAATTCCATATGTTCCACACATTTAGGAGACAACCAAAGACATGTGGATGCATAAAAAATGGCTTGCTACCATGCAAAGCCTCATATGGATTGATAGACTTTAATGCTTTAATGAGATACATGTTAACTACATTTAAAATGCGGTAAATCTTGAATTTTGATTGTATACCTTGCCATTTCCATGAGAGAACCATTTTTCTTTTCGAAAATCCATTTTTTTGAGGTGTATAGAGCACTACACACTAATGTTTTATCACATGCTTAGCCAAAAATTCATATAATCCCCCCTCAATGAAAACAAAGAAGACATATATTTCCCCCTCGATCAAAACAAAGGGTGCCCATTTTAGATGCTAATAAATTTTCTGGACAGAACCACGAGCTCTTTAAAGTAGATAAAAACGTCTTACTTTTCTTTCAATGGATACACCATGCTTGCCTTGAAAATTCATCACTATGAACAAGATAAAGTTTGTATGCGGCTCTAACTAAACCATCTTTTGGGAAGGAGGACCCCTAAATTTTGCCCAAGATAGAGCCTTCATAGACATCTCTAGAAGGTGCCTCAAGTTTGGGGAGAGAGAGAGAGCACCATTTTATATTTTTGCACCTGAGCAAAACTAGAGAAATTCAAATGATTGGAGGATGAATGCAAAATCTTTGTAATTTAAGATAGCCTAAGAATCATAAACTGCATATGTTAAATCATTTATAGATTTTTCATAATCTATGAGCTTATATAGCCCATGAAATAAAATGCTAGAAGTAATAATAACATCATCATTGAATAGATCATGAAATATACATCTTTCATGAGTTACAATCAACCCAATCTTGGCTAATGTTAAATATAGTAACATATTTTATCCCTAGCACATATAAGGCACCTCACTATGTGAAATAATTGCCATCAACACTAGTCAGAGTGATCTTTCCAAGTCCCATTACACGATAAAATGAGTTCTTAGTACATGTGACAATATTCCGTATAGGGGGTAGGCTCATATGAAGTGAAGAAAGTGTGTTGCAAGGTAATATGTTTGGTTGCACCACTATCAACATACCAAACATCTGATTCTACTATATATGTACACTGCTCATGAGAAGATGGGTCATATCTTCCAACAATAGTAAATGCCCATTCTTCATTTTGAACAAGATTAGCACACTTTGTTTTAGGTGTAGAGGCCTCTCCAACAACCATTCTAGCCTCTTTCTTCTTTTTCTCATTTTCAACGAGTTTAGGGAAACTCTTTATGACATGGTCATTTGCCTTACCCTACTTGCAAAACTATTTTTGATTTCTTGTTTCCTTGTCATCTTTTTCTTTCTTCTTTGAGATGGACTCAGAATCTTTGTAAAAATAGCTTCCAATTTAAATGCAAGAGTGGTGTCCTATGAACTTAGTTTCTTTGCAGATCATAAGTAGGCACCAAATGATGGAGTCAAGTCAGCTCAGTGGAAAGAGCTCATGGTATGTGAAGCAAATTTGCTAAATCACAGAGAGCAAAAGGTAATACAAACTTATTCATGTTGCTACAAAAAGCCTATCGAGGATGACATAGTTCAAGAGGAGGGAAGTGTGGAGGGAGAATCGAGCAAAAAGAGAAGAAGAAGAAGAAGATCAAAGAATAAAATAGCGCAATAAGAAACAACTAAGAAAGAACCACCCTCTGCCCAAAGCCCCGTAGGGGCACGCATCAGGCTACAACACCAAAGGACTAGGTCACGAAGAGTGGAAACAAAGAATTACAACAACCAAGACCTTTTAAGGGGAATTTGCACACAACTTCCTCATCCACTAGGTGCATGCAATGGAAAGAAATAAACAGGAAAAAGAGAATGCATCAGGTCCCAAAGGATGTAAAAGAAGATTTAAGAACATGACCTTTGAAACGAACGCCTGATTAAAAGAGATGCAAGGTTGACCAAGTGATGCGTGTAGTTGAAAGAAGTAAACAGGCTAGAGAAATACAACTGGGTCAGATGTGTGAGAACAAAGACATATCTGAAGACCAAAAGTTAGAAAGGGGAGAGGCTGAAAAGTTGAAGAGTGACTAAGAATATCACATTCCTAGTCGTTGGATGCATGCCTGGCAGTCGGAATTAACACAACAAATGAAGACATGAAGCAAAGCCTATCAAGGGATGACAGAGACAAAGAGGGGAGAGTGTTGGACAGTAAAGGAGCACAAAAGAGGAGCCCCAAAATTTTCACAATTATGGGCACAATTTTTCTTCTTCAAAATCCTACGAGACTCCCTTGAAACTTTGTAAATGCACTAGAGGAGTCCTCTAGATGCATAAGCCCAATCATTGTATCATAATCTTTGTAAAATATTAAGAAAGTAGAGTTGGTCAATAAAAGTGCTAGTCTCTTGTGTGAAAGGACCTTTTTTAGGGCACATGTATATAAGTCACTTTGTGACTCTTGTAAAGAACTTTTTGCCATTGTAAGCTTTGAAGAAGAATTTCGAATTTGCTTCTTTCTTGCTGATTTCCTCTTTCTCCATGATCTTTTGTGTGTGTGTGTGTGTGTGTGTGTGTAATGCTTGAAATGTGTGTGTAGGACTGTTGTCTATCCCTTCCCATTGTTTTTGAATTGTTGTAGTGTGTGTGTGAGCTATTATGAGTTGTGGAGCGAGTGTTGGTGTTTTCCCTCATTCACTCTTCTACTCATAACTTGAAGCACATTTGTGAGATTTGATTGAAAATACCACCAATAGATCCGTATAATTGAGAACTTTGAAATGAATCCGCTAATGACCATATTTGGAGTTCAAAACTGAGAGAAAAGTTCAAATTTGTGCTTACTACTATAAATGGTATTGTTGCATGCATTTTCAGAGGATTAGTGAGTTGGAGAGGTATTTGAGACTAGTCACATGCCTCATAGCTTAAATACTTCACCTACCATCATGTGTGCACAAATCTTCATACACTTGGTTCTTGTGGTTCCTCGGATTGATAATTAAACGTGTATTAATCCACCACTATATGCACTTGTGGGGCGATTGAGGTAGAGTCTCATCGACACAAGTCCCTAAAACTTCATGACTTAGGTACACAATCTCCAGTCCAATTTGTACTCCAACATTCATATGTGGTTGCATACCAAGGCAGGACGTGGAGTGTAGCAATCTTGGGGATTATCTTGCATCATCATGCATATGCATAGATACATGCATACACATACACACACATAAACACATACACACACATACACACACATATACACACAGATTTACACACACATACACATGCATACACACACATACACATACACACATAGACACATACACACATACACACATAGTGCATATGCATATGCATACATACATACTTACATGCATACACACACATATGCATACATAATGTACATGCATACACATACACACACATAGACACATACACACACATATACACACAGATTTACACACACATACACATGCATACACACACATACACACATAGACACACACACACATACACACATAATGCATATGCATATGCATACATACATACTTACATGCATAGAACATACATACACATATGCATACATATGAATACATAATGCACATGCATATGCATACATGCATGCATACACATACACACATAGCCACATACACACACATAGACACATACACACACATAAACACATACACACTCATAGACACATACACACTTATACACACACACATCCAGACACATTTACACACACATATACACATGCATGTAGACACATATATATATATAGATACACATGTATATACACACATAGACACATAGACACTTAGACCCACACACATACACATACACAAACACATATACACACACACATAGACACACACACTTACACACACACACACATCCACACACATTTACACACACACATACATATGCATACAAACACATATATATAGATACACACGTATATACACACATACACACACACATAGACTCACACACACATACACACATAGACACACACACACATATAGACACATACACACACATATATGCATACACACACACGTAGAGAGACATACACACACACATACACATACATGCATACATATGCATACATAATGCATATGCATATGCATACATAATGCATATGCATACATAATGCATATGCATATGCATACATAATGCATATGCATATGCATACATACATACTTACATGCATACACACACATACACACATGCATACATATGCATACATAATGCACATCATATGCATACATACATCCTTAAATTCATACACACACATACACATGCATACACACATACACATACACACACATATATATGCATACACACAGACACATAAAGAGACATACACACAAATACACATACATGCATACATATGCATATATAATGCATATGCATATGCATACATACATACTTACATGCATACACACACATATGCACACATGCATACATATGCATACATAATGCACATGCATATGCATACATACATGCTTACATGCTTACATGCATACACACACATACACACGCATACACACATACACATACACACATAGACACACACACACACACACATACACACACACATACACACACACACATACACACATACACACACATAGAGAGACATACACATACATGCATACATATGCATACATATGCATACATACATACTTACATGCATATACACACATACACACACATACACACACATATGCATTTATATGCATACATAATGCACGCATAGATACATGCATACACATACACACACATAGACACATACACACACATAGATACATACACACACATGGACACTTACACACATATACACATACACACATATATACACACAGATTTACACACATACATAGACACAAACACACACACACACACATACACAGACACACTTACACATGCATACACATAGACATACACACATAGACACACACACACTTACACACATAGACACACACCCATACACACACATATACACACATAGACACATACAAACTTACACACACACACAGATACACACACACATACACACATAGACACATACAGACTTACACACACACATTTACGCACACATACACATGCATATAGACATATATATATAGATACACACGTATATAGACACATAGACACACACATACACACATAGACACATACACTTACACACACAGACATATACACACCCACACACATTTACACACATACATACACATGCATATAGACACATATATAGATACACACGTATATACACACAGACACACACACACACATACACACACACATGGACACATTCACACACATATATGAATAGACAGACACATAGAGACATACACACATATATATATGCATACACACACATAGAGACACATACACACACATACACATGCATGCATACATATGCATACATAATGCATATGCATATGCATACGTACATACTTACATGCATACATGCACACACACATACACACATGCATACATTTGCATACATAATGCACATGCATATGCATACATACATGCTTACATGCACACACACTCACATATACACCTACATACAAATATACACACATACATACGTACACGTATATATATTGATTTCTAACCCATTTTCTTTTATATGTATAGGTATTATGGATCCTCATAGAGATAGAAAGGTGAAACTCACTCTCATAAAAAAACTCTTATGAGAGCAAGAGTTCCGCCTGATACTCTAGGGATCATCATGCATGAGTACTCAGAGATGGATGATGATGAGCTGGATTATACGATCCAGATGCTTACCGAGCGATTAGAGGAGGGTTCTTCTGCGGCTCCACATGCAAGAAGACAGCTATCTGCTCATCGGTATGTTTTTTATTCACAAATTTTTTTAATGATATTATAATATTTTTATTTATTTTTATCTATCTATTTTCAGGACACCTATACCACCTCCAGATCATGATAGCAGAGCACAGGTGCCTATGAGGACATGCATAGGCACCTTAGGGCTAGAGTGCGATATAGAGCCAGAGGGGAACATTGTGTACATAGGGAATGGATTGGAGTTCAAGAGAATAATGCGAGCATTATGCGACTCGTACCTGCGCCTTGTCCACTTATAGTGGAAGTAAGTATAAATTTTACATATAAATTGAAATAAATATCTTATGTTTTATTTACATGATTTTTTTTACTTTTGTAGTGACCATGATGAGAGGGATAAAAAATACGAACTTAGTTCACTTGAGACAGAGTTTGGGATAGGATGGTCGCATAAGTGGTGTCTAAAAGAGATGTGGACACTTATGGCTCATCGTCGCGATAATGTACGGTACACATTGCTTTTATGTATATATATGTGGATATAAGTATGTGTGTTTATGTATGTATGTATGTATGTATGTATGTATATGAGAGAGAGAGAAAAGTGTGAGACTAGAGGTACAAATACACGCATACAGACACATATACATCATACATGCACATTTACACACATATACACATACATGCACATTTATACATACACACATACATGCATATTTTTACACACACATACACATGCATGCATATCCTTAGCCATATAAGCCAGGTAGATACCAAGGGTAGTATCAGCCATAGCAATACTATCGTGCCTCCCTCATTATCAAGTTCCATATCAAGCACAACCTTGACCCCAACCTGTTCTAGGACAACAACCTCCATCCCCTGCCAATGTAGTTTTGATGAGGTACACCACTCTAGAAGAGAATTCAAATATGGCATTAGTACTTACAACCCCTTTGATCATAGAAAATGACCCTAATGCAAACAGTTTAACTCCACCCAGGTAGATACCCCACCCGCATACTATATAGAATCACCGAAAAACCTAGATCCATATTATGAGACTCCTATGTACGAGCAAAATTGGGAACCGGATTACGCACAAGTCATGTACACCAACCCCAACCTGCGACCACAAACTAGACAATTAAGACCTCAGGGACCCAAAGGACCATGTTTTAAGTGTTAGGGAGACCATTTCATATGTGATTGTCCACACGCCGCACCCACTGTGCTATTCATAGTATTTCAATATTCAAGGATTTTGTCAGGAATGTGGGAAGGATCACTTTATAAGAGATTTCCCTAACAACCCCGCTAATACCCCCACAAAAGTAACCCCCATCAATGTGATAGGAATCGTGCAACACACAGAAGGTTCCATACCCCAGTACTTATCCATCCAGGTGGTAACTAGAGCCCAAGCACAAAGGCTGATGCAACAAGAGACCCTCAGAAGAATAGCTGAAGCTAGCGATGTAGGAGAATCAAGAGGAAAGAATATGGGAGCCTAGAAAGATTCAAGAGAACGACATAAGAGAAAATGGAGCAAAAAAGTTAACGATTTAGAAGAACGCCTGAGGGAAACAAGAGCCAAGATTTTAGAAATGGCATCACAAGAGGCTGAACCACAAGCGATAATCCCAAAGCCAAGATTAGTACTAGCAGACCCCACCCTAGAAAACCTTGACATGATGCTCAAAGCTTATCAAGCTAGGATACAAGAGGGACCACATGTAGGAGAATCCAGTAAAAACTACCCTAGAGCCAACTTGGAAATAGAAAGAACCAAACTATG
Source organism: Ceratopteris richardii (assembly GCA_020310875.1). Classification (NCBI taxonomy): domain Eukaryota; kingdom Viridiplantae; phylum Streptophyta; class Polypodiopsida; order Polypodiales; family Pteridaceae; genus Ceratopteris; species Ceratopteris richardii. Next base: position 124,912,543 of record CM035419.1, read on the forward strand.
TATGAAAATGGTAGAATTAGCCCAGGCAATGTTTGAGGCATCCCTATACCTCAATTGGGAAGTTATGGCTAGGTTGGAGATACATTTCCAAGGATCACTGGAAACGTTAGGGCAACTAGTGTCAACCACAACCAAAGTTAGCTCTAGCACCCAAACTAGACCAGATGACCCCTTAGAGACAACTCCATCTGAAAAGGCTAGGTTGGACCTAGAGAATCGTCAAACGGGCGACATGGATTCACATGCCATCTTCAGAGAGATTCAAGAGGAAAGATGGAGGCAAGAACAAGAAACACGACCACCTATACTAGAGATTGATGACACAGGAGAATAGTTCTCTGCAGATGTCCCATCTATCTATGGAGATCAAGTGGATGATTGGTTAGGTGAGTGCACGAGTTTTGAATCTAACTCCTTGCAAGAGTTACCTCATTTCACAGGACCGTGGGAAGATTGAGCGATCCAAGTAAGAGCCCCCACTATTCTAGTTAGGGGTGAAGACTCGATTCATCTTAGAAACAAAAAAGCCATTAGGAACACCAGAGTTCAATGCCATTTGACTTTGGAGGAGCTATTGAAAATCAAACTAGAACTATGCAAACATGTAGCAAATCAGTTCCTAGAGATAGCTAGAACTCCCTCTAGACCAAAGGCAAGAGGAAAGGTACCTGAAATACCCATAGAAAAAGTGGGAAATGTGAGTGAAGGAGAGGAAGGTAACCCTTATTTGCCTATCACGCACAAAGGTTACACTACCAAAGCCATCCTAGACACAAGTGTAGGAGTAACTATTGCTACCACTTCTTTGTGGAAGCGTTGGGGTAGACCAGCCCTTAGATCTACTAGGATGAAGTTGCAGATGGCTAATGGGCACATAGAAAAACCCTTAGGACTATTGGAAGGAATTACCCTATCCACCTAGTAGAGTTTGATCACACTTTTGCGATATGTGATTTTGGGAAGAATCAAGCATATGAAATGCTTCTAGATAGACCTTTCATGCGAAAATTGCAAGTGGTACAAGATTGGGGAACCAACTCTTTGTACTTACAACACCTAGGAGTGACCACGAAAGTGAACCAAATGGATTACTCACACAAGGGTGTACCACATTTGAAATGGAATACTATACATAGGAACGAAGATGAGAAGAGGAATCGGTACACTCCTTAGCATCAAATCCATGATGGCTACATGAGGATACACACCTATGGATGTGTAAAGTTGTAGCAAAAGAGGAGGAGCGAGAAAAAACAAGAATGTCAGGAATATGAAAAACCTCTAGACCTATTGAAGTTCCAGTGTATGTGCCAGTAGTGTTCCAAGACGAGGAATTCGAAGCCTATGGCTGGGCAAAGATTCTTGCGATTATGGATATAGCAATTAACGAAGAACAATGGACCCCCATTGTGATGAAGATGGCTATGATATATCCATCTACTGTAAACCTTGTGGGGGAGGAA
>CM035419.1:124919005-125261505 GCA_020310875.1 Ceratopteris richardii
ACATGGGAATTGAAAAAACATAATTGGCATTATGAATTTTTACAATTGGCCCTTGGCCTTGCGCCTCTCCACTACATTCCTTCTTCTTTGAAAAGATAGTGGCAATTGGTAAGTCAAAACTCATTGGGATATTAAATGGGGGTCTATCAATCCAAGACCCAAAGCTATTCCTATTTGACCTAATATTTTCCCTCTAAAGTTAACTCCTAGGTTAGTAAGGTCAAAGGACTTCCTAACCAAAATTACATATTTGGTCCCTTGCATTATTTTAGATAGGCACAAAAATTTCCTTAAGGCCTTCAGACACCAAGTCATGAAGAATCCTTGAGGGGAAAAGTCATTGTGGATAATTACAAAATCTTCCTTTGGCAATTTTCCACTATAGTTTTCCAAGGATGAGCCACTCCCATGGGCGACCCGGTCACCACCACTCTTTGTTGCAAATTTATTGACTTCAATTGCTTCCTCTACATAGAAAATCATAAAAGTCATTAGATACTTACATCGTGTACAAATATGAAACATAGTCAATCATAAATGTCATTCGATTTTTACATCTTGAAGCCTATCTTCATCCTCTCCTCTCTCCCATTGCATCTAGTGGAATGGAAGAGTGAGTCATGCCAATTTGCTCCGCAATAGGGGATGTTAGAATCTTCTTCTCCGAAATTTTTTCCCTTGCTCTGACCAGATCCTCTTCAGTGGGCATTTTGTTTGGCATCACTCAAAATGTCCTCGCACAGAAATGCAATGGTGTCTACAATGCAATCAGACATAGGTAGATTGTTTGGATCATATCTCAAGATCTACTAAATCTTTTGAGATGTTTTAACTTGGAGAAGGTGTGCAACCTTTAGATGACATCTTGTACAAAGTTTCATCAGAAACTTTACATACTTGGTCAATCAATTAATGAGTTAACTGCAGCAGACATTTCTGTGTAGTGACTCTCTTCACAGTTAGTGCAAATCTTGATGATTTGGTATTGATCTTCCAAAATTGGTCAAGGCTTTGAGTTATTCTTGATATAGAGGTGTTATAAAATCAAGGATAGCTTGTTCTTTTGGAGATTAACAATCTCCATCAGTGGTATCAGAGCAGGAATCATCAAAATTGAAGAAAGGAGGACCCCGACTGCTGCAGACATATGGAAATCAACCTTTGAAGATTCAAAAGGTGAAAGTTTGAATTGAAAGCTAGAGAAGGAGGCCTGAAGTTATCAAGAAGACCAAAAGAAACCACATTTAAAGTAAAGGTACACTTATTCATTATAAAGCTTGAAGAATTTAATACACAGGTGAAGAAAAGATGGGAGATTCTCTTCAGATAGAGAAATTGGATAGAGAAAACTATCCAGCCTGGTCAATGAGGATGGAAGCTCATATTATGAGCAAAGATTTGATAGGATACATTACAGGTGATGAAGAAAAACTAGAGTTTAAAGATCCTAGTGTTCCAACTAGGGAGGATCTTACAGATTTGAAGACATGGATGAAGAAGGATGCTCAAGACAGGAGCATTATATACATGGGAGTCAATGACTACTTGCTACCTCATATTAGAGGGCTTGAAAGTGCAAGTGAGATTTGGAATGCTTTGGAGGAGCATTTCCAAAACACTACAAAGTCAAGGAAGGCATCTTTGTGGGCAGAGTTTACCACATTCAAGAAGAAGGCTTCTCAATCCATTTATGATTATGTAACAAGGATGAAGGACATTGCAGATGCATTAGGAGCAGTTGATGAAGATATTGAAGAAGATAAATTGGTAAGGCAAATCCTCACAAGTTTGAGAGGAGATGAGAAATGGAAGCCATTCATTTTTTCTACTGAATTATCATTAGATCATTTCACTCCTGACTTGAATCAAATGTTAGGACATATGCTAACTTTTGAGCAGGATGTCAAAGGTGATGTTGATAGAAGTATAGGTCAAGCAATGTATTCAAAGGACAAGAAGAAGTTTAACAAAGGCAAGCAACAATTGAATGAAGAAGAAGGCACAACTAGCCAAGCTAACTTCCTAAGAGGAAGAGGTGGTGGCAAAGGAAGAGGTAGAGGTAGAAGCAATAAAGATGGAGCCAAAGCTTGCTGGATTTGTGGTATGAAAAATCATTTAGCTCATGATTGTTGGCATAATAATCGGAATAATGATGGATATAATCAGAACTTTAACTCAAGAGGAAGAGGTAATAGAAATCAAAGAGGTAATTTCAGAGGTAGAGGTAGTAGAGGTTTCTTTGGAAGAAATGCAAGTAGAGGCTTTCAAAGTCAATCCTACAACAATACCTACTACAACTATGCTTCAGATCATAAAGAAGATTCAACCTTAATCATGAATGCAACTTGTGAAAGACAAAGTGAAGATCAAAGAGTCTTCTACATTGACTTAGGGTGTAGGAATCACCTCAGTGGAAACATAGCTTTGATGACTGATTTGGAGAATAAATTAAGTAATCATGTGGTTCAAACAGGTGATCATACAAAGCACAATGTGAAGTCAATTGGATCAGTGAAGGCTAAAGATGGGAGCACTCTTCTGAGTAAGGTTTTATATGTTCCTACAATTCCAAAGAATCTGATAAGTGTAGGGCGAATTGTTGAGAAAGGTTATGAAGGCTCACTAATGATGGGGTTTTTGTGGAAGACCCTAGCAATGGGTATAAACAAAGTGTTTCAGGAAAGAAAGAGGGAAGACTTTTCACATTGAAGATTCAAGGCAATGTTGTTCATGCCTTGTTCACTTATGGAGGACATAAGATCTTTGAGTTAGATCTTTGGCATAAAAGACTTGGACATTTCAATGAAAGAGGTATTAAGGATATGGTTAACAATGGCTCAGTGCTTGGATAACCTAATGTTGCAGGTCAACATATGACATACAAATGTGAGGCATGTCAATTAGGTAAGGCTCATAAGCAATCATACAATAAGCATGGACTTATGTATTCAGAGAAGCTTGAATTGGTACACACAGATGTGTGGGGACCATCAAAAGACTTTAGCATTAATGGTTCAAGATATTATGTGATTTATGTTGATGATGCTACCAGGTGGATCACTATATATGTGATCCAAGATAAATGAAAGGTATTCAATACATTTAAACATTATCATGTGTATGCAGAAAGAATCACAGGTCAAAAGTTGAAGAGACTAAGGTCAGATGGAGGGGGAGGGTATTTCTCTAATGAGAAGGGCATACAAAGCCTCAAGAAGCAAGTGGAGAGAGAGAGTTCAAGATTAGTGACTTGGGAGATTTGTCATATTTCTTGGGTATAGAGGTCTCATATACTCAGCATGGAGTGTATGTAACTCAAGAAAGGTATTTGAAGAACTTATTAATCAAGTTTAAAATGGAAGATTGGAGAGTAGCACCTACTCCAATGGAGGTGAATCACAAATTGAGCAGACAAGGAGTAGAAGAATTTAAGGCCATGAAGATTTATCAGAGTTTGGTGGGTAGCTTGATCTATGCTACTTTAACTAGGCCTGATTTGTCATATGCAATTGGAGTGTTGTCTCAATTCATGCATTATCCTAGGAAAGAACATTGGATTGTAGGACAAAGAGTATTGAGATACATTAAGGGTACACTCAAAGAAGGTTTGTATTATGGTTTTACATCAGATAGAAACATCAAGATATATAGTGATAGAGATTGGGCAGGTAATCCTGATGATAGGAGATCAACCTATGGGTACTTATGTTATGTAGGAGATAAGCTAATATCTTGGTGTTCTAAGAAGAAACATACAGTTGCTTTGTCATCTATAGAGGCAGAGTATAAAAATATGGTTGAAGCTACAAAGGAGGTCATATGGTTAAAGAATCTCATGAAGAGTTTTCAAATTATTCAAAGTACACCTACTATTCATGGAGATAACATGAGTTCATTGTATCTAGCTGCTAACCTTTTTTTTCATGCCAGGACTAAGAATATTGAGATTCAATATCACTTCTTGAGAGAGAAGCTGATTGATAAGGAGATTGAAGTCATACATACTTCAACAAAACATCAGATTGCAGATATGCTAACCAAAAGCTTGGATGAACAAAGCTACAGAGATTCAAAGACATGGCAGGAATAAAGAAGATGGAGAAAACCTCAATTGATGATTGAGGGGGAGTTGTTGGTGTATGACAACCATCAATTGATGTTTTGGACAAAGGTTTGAAGTCAAAAGATGAAGCAAAGTTCAATACATGAAGATTGAAGTTAGTGCATAATCAGAGAATGAAGGCTTGTATATAAATGTACATTAAACATGCTTATACTTTTTTAATGGTCATGAGTTTGTACATAACACCTATGTATACAAGTAGAAAATTCAGGGCCTGTATGAGAGATGAAGAATTAGAAGTTGTAAGAGCTATTAGACATTTAGAAGTGAAGTGAATAACTCTCATCATTCAGATGTAAACTTTTTTGAGTAAAGAAAAAGTTGCACCCTATATTTTGTTTAGTTCTCCTTCTGTGTTTGATCATTTCAGGAATCCTTTTGTAGATGTCTAATTCCATAGTTAATGCTTCTAAGGTTAATATTTGAGAGCCTAATTGTAAACAGGCTGAGAGAATTATGTGTAGGAACAATTGTATGTGAAGAAGTGATGAGTGTCTTCTGAAACAAGTGCAATCTCGATGGTCAAAGAATTGATCAAATCTCAGTGCATAGTGTAAATTTCTACACAAATGAGGAGTCAACATCTAAGTTGAAAGGTAAGCCATCTATGGCTAAAAGAATTTTAATAAATGGGATCTACTCATGCATTAGAAGTTGCAGGTGTCAAAGTCGACTATACAGGAGTACAGTTTCAGACATAGGTAGATTGTTTGGATCATATCGCAAGATGTACTATATCTTTTGAGATGTTTTAACTTGGAGAAGGTGCAAAACCTTTACACAACACTTGTAAAAAGTTTCATCAGAAATGTTACATATTTGGTAATTCAATTAATGAGTTAAGTGCAGCAAACTTTTCTGTGTAGTGACTCTCTTCACAGTTAGTACAAAAGATGATTTGGTATTGGTCTTCCGAAATTGGTCAAGGATTTGAGTTATTCTTGATATAGAGGTGTTCTAACATCAAGGTTAGCTTGTTCATTTGGAGATTAACAATCTCCATCAGTTTTTGATAATCTTGGTCATTAGCAAAGATGTTGTTGAGGTGTATTACAAAATTCACACTAGAACGTCCTCATGCTCCTGCATCAACAAGTATCCATGTTCATGTGCCTAGAGAGTTTGCTCCAAATACACAATGCAACAATGATGTTGATTCTCAAAATGAGTTTCGTGCAACTCGAGAAAAGAGTATTGATCTTTGGACTCATGGTTCACTATATCCTCTTGATCCAATATCTTCTTACCATCCAACATTCCATAACCTCTCAACTTTATTTCAATTCATTGGTGCAGATGAAGCTGGACTCTTAGGTTACTGGAAGAGATTATCTACACATTCACATGCTACTACTAAGTATTGGTTCCAATAATATCCACTCCATCATATGAGGGTGGTCACTTTAGAAAGCACAATCGTATCTTTACAAAAACAACTTGCAAATTTTGAACAGGATATCGAAGCAAAGGAAAGCACAATTGCAAAGTTAAATGCCAATCTCCAGTAGATGAAAGAGACTCCACTTGGTATGAGATATAGGAAAAGAGCATTGTCATCCTTTGAAGCTCTTTTAGTAGGCGGCAGAGCATGCAACAACATATATATGCAAGAGGGTGAGTGTTTGTTTTACTTTTATATGTTTTAATGAAGGTTTGTAATGGAATCTTTCATTGTGTAGGTCATATATTCAAGACATAAGTGCTTCACCAACAACACAAGACCAGTTCAAGCTGATGATTAGTTGTATAAATACCAAAGAAATCACTTTGGCTATAGACACACCCATATGAAAGTGCATTAGTTGTTGTTGAAGCTGAGTTTTCAGAGAAGTTAAAAAACCTTATCAAAGTGAAAGATATGCAAGCAATATGTGATAAATTGGGCATCAATAGAAATGGGTATACTGCAGTGTACACACTTTTGAGGCAATCCTTACAAGCACAAGGTATTTCTCAAAGTGTTTTTCCATGCCCATATAAAGTTTCTATCAAGAAAGAAACTTCTAATGAGGATGTGACGTGTACTATTGGATAAAATTTATTCATAGAAGACAGTATGTACCTCTATTTATCATCCAAATATTCCCATAAAGCAATCAAAGATCCTATCTACACAAGGGATTACTTACACTAAATTCAACAACATATTTGTGGATCTTTAGAAGCTTCAACAAGCAATGGTTCACTTTTATAGTTCAAAAATCAAAGATACCCCTACTACATTTCATTTAGTGTTGAAGTTTTACTGCAATCAAGTGCTAAATCAAGGTAAAGTTTCCTCTTTTGTGCAGATTGTAATGATAAGTTAAAGTTCATACTAAAGCTTGATGAGTGCCAGATTATAAAGGGTCAACAATTGGAAAGGTTGAGTGTGACGCTAATGAATGAAGTTATGGACCATGCAATGAGTGATAAAACTTTAGGATCTTCCTATTTTACGCAAAGTGTGCAATCAAAGAGAGATATTTGGTGGTTAGGTGCTATAGAAGTTCCCAAAGAAACAATCAATATTATTTTGTGGATTTTTAATAGGACTCCATGGATTACAAAATTAACCTCTTCTCAAATACATGGACAAAAGCTTTATGTAGATGATATAGGCAATTCTGAGGTAGAATGGCATTTGGGTGGAGACCTTAAGAGTATAAAATGCATGTTAGGTTATAAACAAGGAGCATCTTCTCTCCATCATTGACCATATTGTACACAAGGTGACAAAGGATCTAAGAGACAATCTAAACGTGCAAGGGCATTGATGAGTGTTGACGACTCTAGAGGAATTGATGACATAGACTCATGTAATTGTAGGGAATGGGAGATATCAAATTTGAGGTGTCCAATGTTAGAAGAACTCACTCGTGATAAAATAAGCAATGATTGGAATCCATTATTCCATTTCCATTAGTTAATGTTCACTTTTGTACTTTGCATGCATTCATGGAGATCTTTGATAGGGTTTTGAAGCTCCATGTTGAATATGTGTTTGCAATGAAACCACTACAAAGGTTTACAATAGAAATCCAAAAAATAGAAGATATTCTGAATTCTATTGGTTGTCATGGTGGCCATGTATCTTTAGTTGTTAAGAAGTATGTTGAGTCTTAAGAGATTTCACAACACGTTTCAATGACTAGGAAGAAGGCAAGCTGTTTCTTTAAAAGAGATGTGAATAGTCAAGATGATGGGAAATGGGAGCTTTGGAAAGACCTCATTTGATTACGACAGAGAATGACAGTCAGGTTGATCTCATTAATAAGCAAAATAAGGTTTGGTCATTTTTAGATCAATTGTTACATTTGATGGGTTTGGTTTGCACTAATGCTTCACAACAAGAATTATTCCAAGTGACTTTGAAGGAGTTTACACAGTCATTCATCCTATCATGGGGAGAAAGCAATATTACACATTACATAGTAATTTTTGCTTACATTTTTTATTTGGACTTAAATACCACTGAATATCTTATTGACCAGACCATAGCATATTCTTTTTACACATGCAGCATATTTTATGAATCGATATGGATCAGAGGACATTTTTAATACAGAAGGAATGGAGAAGTCACATTACAGGGCTAGAGGTGTTTACTTTAAAAATGCCCATCATGGAGGTGGTCTACTGCAATCAAACTATTTAGAGGAAATGTTCAACTAGTTTTTTCATAGGACATTCGCTAGAAAATATGTAATGGACTGAGCATGTGAGTCACGAATAGCAAACATTTCAAGAAAGATACAACATGATATTCCAAGAGAGAAGTGGATGTCATCATCAAGACTGCTACATCATGCCCAATGGCGTGCACAAAGATTCCACGAGGGTTTTGCTTGGAAATAATTTCCTAACTCTCAAAGTGCATTATTTCTTATCGAAACTTTTTCAAGGTTTTATAACTCCTTCTCTTCAAATAAATTTTCATTTTTTAAAATATTATTTTAATCTTTAAAACTAATTTTTATCCATTTAAATCTCAACATGAAAAATCTTAAGTGAAAGGCTATAGATAAAGGTGTCCTTCTTCATTTCACCACTTTACATCCTAAGAAAATGGCATGCACAAAGCAGACTGCTAGAAAGGATTGTGTCATCTACCCTAGACATGTGCAAGGTATTAGTGCCCACCATGGATGACACCCCACAAGAAGGGTCGGACCACAAACCACTCTTCTGGATGAAACTCCAATGGAAGGACACACTCTGGCAGCATTCCATTGTGGGGGAATGAAGCTTCAGAACAAGAGAGAGATGTAACACAAGAAATGCAACCTTCCCCTTCTATATCTGAAGATGAGCCCCCACGTAAGACATCATTCAAGGCAAGGCCCAAACAACAAGGATGGAGACAAGTTTTATTGGAGTCAATGTCAAATTTAGAGAGTTCCTTGGATGAAGAAAGTGTTAACGAGCCACCATGGAACCATGACCATATCCCGGTGAACCATCGAGTAACATAAGGAGGCAAGACACTCCCTACAAGAAAAGGAGAAGGACCAACTGATGAAGAAAGAGAGCAAAGTCATGTAGAGTAGGTAAATGATGAGGCAAAATCATCTAGGCATGCTCCAAGAAGAAAGAAGAACTATCAACCGTGTCATAGATCACAATTACCACAACCCAACATCCCTCCAAATGCAAGAGCACTCCAAAGGCACAAAAATCAAACCAGAGCCTTTATAGAGATTCAACATTATCAAAAGTCTGTGGAACTCTTATTCCATGAATTCCATTTGCAAGAGTTGTGAAGGGAGAGCTCCGAAGATATTGCACTAGACTTTGTATTCAAGGGATAGCCATTGAGGCCCTCCAAGAAGCTGCAGAGGCATATCTAATCTCAATGTTGGAGGATTCTAACTTGTGTGCTATCCATGCAAAGAGAGTGACAATACAACCTAAAGATATGCAACAAACTAGAAGGATTAGGGGGAATAACCCTTAACATTTCTAAACTCTCTTATTTAGAGAACTTTTTGTATATCCCAAATTATTAATATAATCTTCTTCTTATTATATTTGCTCTCCCAAGTGTTTGTCTCTTAGTGTACATGTTTTGAAGTTTGTTTCTCCTAAGTATCTACAAGTGTCTTTGAGGTCATCGCACATGAGTATCTTAGCCTTCTACAAATTTTATCAAGTTAAGAAAATATTTCATGTACATGGGGTGTTTATTTTTGTGATTAGAGTGCCTGCAATTGCCTTAGAGTGCATCAAAAAGGCTTGCCACATAAATGTGGGATTGGGCCCTACAAACATTTTGCAGGGCCCAATCTCGTGTTTCTATGGCGGGCCTTTTAATGCTATTCTACATCATCAAACCATATGGCATGGACATTGGAGCATATGGTATGCCTTATCTAAGGTGCAATTCATGGAAAACCCTTGTACAATAGAGCAATGTTGATGCATACTTACATGTACTTATAAAATTGATGCATGTTTATATGCACCCATAGGAGGTCATATGTTCTCTACTCATTGCACATCATAAGAGTCGTCCAATCTATTCCCCAAGTTTAGCTTATAATTCATGTACATAGACTTTCAATATTGTGCTTGTAGTGCTTGCAATGGCCTATGAATGCCAAAAAAGGCTTGCCATAGAAACATAGGGATGGGCCCTGCAAAAGTTTTGCAAGGCCCATCCCTGCGATTCTGTGGCAAGCCTTTTTTGGCATTCCTAGGCCATTGCAAGAATTTTGTGCAACATCATTTTAAAGGAAACACTGAAAAAACACTGACTATGCAAAACATATGAAGTTGTCAAAAACATAAAGGTGCAATAGGCAATTGAATGCACATGGGAATTGAAAAAAACATAATTGGTATTATGAATTTTTACAATGGGCTCTTCGCCTTGAGGCTCTCCACTACATTCCTTCTTCTTTGAAAAGATAGTGGCAATTGGTAAGTCAAAACTCATTGGGATATTAAATGGGGGTCGATCAATCCAAGACCCAAAGCTATTCCTATTTGACCTAATATTTTCCCTCTAAAGTTAACTCCTAGGTTAGTAAGGGCAAAGGAATTCCTAAGCAGAATTACATATTTGGTCCCTTGCATATTGTAGATAGGCACAAAACTTTTCTCAAGGCCTTCAAACACCAATTCATGAAGTGTCCTTGAGGGGAAAAGTCCTTGTGGACAATTACAAAATCTTCCTTTGGCAATTTTCCACTATAGTTTTCCAAGGATGAGCCACTCCCATGGGCGACCCGTTCACCACCACTCCTTGGTGCAAATTTATTGACTTCAATTGCTTTCTGTACATAGAAAATCATAAAAGTCATTAGATTCTTACATCGTGTACAAATATGAAACATAGTCAATCATAAATGTCATTAGATACTTACATCTTGAAGCCTATCTTCATCCTCTCCTCTTCCCATTGCATCTAGTGGAATGGAAGAGTGAGTCATGCCAATTTGCTCTGCAACAAGGATGTTAAATTCTTCTTCTCCGAAATTCTTTCCCTTGCTGCGACCAGATCCTCTTCTGTGGAATTTTGTTTGGCATCACTCAAAATCTCCTGGCATACAAATGCAATGGGGTCTACAACTCAATCACCAAATGGAATGGTTGTCTTTTCAATTCTGTCAGAAGTGTTCTCCATGGGAACATCCGAGGTTGAGCAAAAAATACTTAGGCATTCATCAAAGCGTAGTCCAAATTTCTTCTCAATATGATGTAAGAATAAAAAAAATTTTCGGTCGACAAGCACAACTAAAAACATTTCCATCTCTACCTCTGGTAGAGTGGTTTCCAAGGGCTCTAAGTTGGAGGGTGGACTATTTTGCGCACTACTGGCTTCCTTCAATTTGTCCACTACCCCTTGCAAAAATTTTCTACGAATTTTTTCACTCTCTTCTAATAAGTTGAGAGCTTCTGTTTGCGGTTCCTTTTTGTCATCTACAAAACCCCCAGTAACAAGATGGGGTAGATCCATGGGTGTAGGTTTTGGCTCCACATTGACAAAAAATATTGTTGTTGCAACATAGGAAATATATTTTCTTCCCATCTTCCTCTTCTTATTTAATTGCTTAATTAATGGTATTGTGTCACCTAACAAGTGCCCTGCATCCGCAACAATAGCCATGAAATGATTTAGGTGCTTTGCAAAGGCCTCATCTCCTTTATGGATCTAAAACAGTAGGTCACAAGGGACCCATTTAAACTCATATGCTAGAATATCTATAACATATCATAATATATAGAATTCCAAGAAATACGTAATCTCCTCAAGCACATCAGAGTTCATGGTTGGCATCTCTTCAAGATTAGGGACTCTATAGATTAGGTCATACAATCTGTATGACATTTGTAGCCTGTATTATCCATGAACTCCATGAAGAGATCTCGAGGAGATTTGATGGGAGTGGAAGTGCTAGCAGCCATTGCATGCACACGAAAATTCTATTGGCTTGTCTGCTCTTTCTAGCTCTTTGTGAGTGCAAATGTGAGAAATGAGAACATAGAACCCATTTTTATAGTAGTTTCAAGTTTTTAAAGTGATTGGGCTCACTTTTAAAAGTACATGATAAAATAGTGAAAGTTAAAAAATGAGTTTCTGATAACAAAATAATGCATAGAACACCAAACAATATGATTTCTTTTGCATCAAAGAAAATTTTTAAACATAACACAACAAAAAACAACATGACCAACCACATTTCAAAGTAGAGAACATAGACTTTTGACATTCAAAAAGTTTTGAAATTAGCATTGCAAATAATAAGGTATTTTACAATATCTAACATGTATTGTTTGTCCTACTTTTTACAAGTTTCTTGAAAGTGCAAAAACCATGAGATACAATGACTAGGATCCAAAAAGTGACATTATTAGGTTGCAAAAGAACTATGATGATGAGCGTTCAGTTCCATCTTTACTCCAATCTATAGGGACTTTCATTTTGTATTCCAATCTTCTTTCCACCTATAATCAATTTGCAAGAAATTGAAGTTATAAATCTAAATAAGCAATAATGAAAAGATTATTTTTACAAAAGCACAAAACATTTCTCACCTTATGTCCTTGTATTTTGAATTTAGATTGAGTCAGTCCCCCAAACCCCATAATCACCAAGTGTTCTCATAGATAAGCCAAGGTCCAATGATGATTCACTAAAATAGTTTCCGTTTCATTGTTTGAAAATTTAAGCTTTATTTCAAATGAATGTAAAGATCCCTCTCAACTTTGAAATGGTATCCATTTTCCAAGTTTGCACATCCAAAGATCATAGTAGAATCTAATGTATAATGAAGTATGTTGTTTCAAATATCTAAATCTTGTACCTGTTCCACCTATTTTTACAAAGATATTTATCACCTTTTGCAATTCCTTCTATCAAACCCAAATTTTCACCTAGAAGACTTTTGACTTGCTCATATGTGATATCTTTACACATGAACATGGTGGAAGTCTCTTAGAATGAGAATTCTTGGAATAAAGATACAAAACAATGGATGGGAAAAGATTAGTGCAAACCTAGAAATCAAGACACTTTTGTGAATTTCAAACAGTTATGTATATCCATTACCATCTTGTGCTTCAAAGATGATATGGACCATATATCACGTTTCGGCCACTCCAAGCTAAGAAGAGAATGTACTTCAATTCTCTCTAACCTTCCAAAACCGTTCATTGTAGAGGGTACAACATATCTATGTGTGTAAAAGAAAACTCTATCATGGTAAAGTTGAGCATGAGATATTTCTAGAAAGATCAATGCAACAATATCTACATGCAATGTCTGGAAAGTACCTGTAAGACTATGAAGTGGTTGCTCTTCCACATAAGTATAAGGAAATATATATGAAACAAACAAAAGCAAATCTAAATAGTTCAGAAATATATTCAACACTATAAAACATACAATATTGTAGAGTGATCCTTACAATTCACATGATATCTCATTCGAAAGGAGTTTTTGAGTTTCATAGTTGTCATTGTAGAAACATGTTGTACGATAGCAACCATCCCATTGTCTTTGTGCTTCTTGAAGCCAAGTAACTTTCCCTTCCAATGAAGATCCAAGTTTCCACGATCTCTAACTCGATGAGGTCTAACTCTAGAGGGTTGCATGTACACCATGCACCTTTGGAGTACTCATGTGATAGCCATTGTCCATCTATAGTTTCGATATTATGACATCCTAATGTGAGGACTTCATCTTTTGGTCGCCTCGAAGCTTTAGATGTTGCCATTGAAGTTGAAGGTCTTCAAGCTATAATAATAGTTCGAGATAGGAGATGCAGGTAGGTTGGAATGTAAAAACAAGAGCTTCAATGGTGTGTTAGAGAGAGAAAGTAGTGGAAAAAGATGACTTTTTGGGGACTTAGGTATGAAAATTTGAGGTTTAGGAGGGAAATAACTATTTTTTGAGTATTTTTGAAAAAACTCATTTTTTTCAGCTCAAAACATGCACATATTTTGAATTTGGGGTCAAAAAGAGTACTTTTGATTCTGAAAAGTAATGGGGGTCACTTCTTAGGTGTTATGATGAGTTTTTCAACTTTTTAGAAATTTTGAATTTTTGGGCCCAGCTAAGTTACGAGGTTCCTCTTCTCTCTAGAGGGAGCTCATTAAATAATATGTCCCCTCTCCCCCCTTCAGCCTAGTATTTTATAGGGCATAGATTGTGGCCACCATAATCTTCTAATTGGTCCATCACTAATCACTCCTTAATCTAAAAGGACCATGCAGGGTTCATTTTTCCTCTAATGATGAGGAATTACTATAGAATCTTGTTCTCTGCTCAATCCCTCCTCTGCTAGCTTTGATCTCTTTTCTAAAGCTCTTCCTCCTACCACCTCCATCACCTTTGACATTGATTTTCCTGCAGTTTGTTGGATGGTGGGGTTAGGAGAAATCTCTGCTTCTTTTCTTTTCTTTCCTGCCACTTTTGGAGACTTGGATCCTTGAGCTACAATATAAGCTTCCAATTCTTATAACTCAACATCTGCTCTAGCTCATCCTCCTCTTCCAATGCATTATAAATGATCCTCATCAACATTTGTTATTAATTTTTGAAAGCTTCCTCACATTCGTTTTTCCATTCAAATTTGGTGATTAAGGCATATAATGGTTTAACAGTCATGGCAGAATCAAGAACAAACCTCCTATAGTACCCATAATGTCCCAAAAAGGCTTGTAGCTCTTTTATTGTTGTTGCTCTTGGAATTTTAGCTATTACTTTTATTTTCTCCTCATCCGTAGAAATACCATTTTTTGATACAATTCTCTTGGTAAAATGTCATGATATGTGTTTGTTTCCAAATTTACTTTGGTTATGTTGTCATCATGTTGAAGGTACAAGTGATTACTTCCCCAATCGTGAACTACTTTGAGCTGTCTAAGAAATGTTCTTCCTAGTATGATATCATAAGTGTTCAATTTTGGAAATTCCACTATAGTGAAAGTATGTTTGAAAGTTAATCCACACGTTTTCAAGTTTATCTAATCTAATAATCCCATTGGGTGTTCCATGTGTCCATCTATCAACTAGAGTTTCAAATTCGTTGGATTTTATTTAGGTTTTCCCCACTTCTCCCATATTTTCTTAGTAATGATTGCCCCATTATCCAAAATAGCTTGCACTTTTCATCCTTGGAATTCCAAGATTAGGGTTGTGTTTCCTTCTTCACCTTAACAATATCCTCCTATTTTAACAAAGGGAATTTTCTTGTTCGTTTCTTTTCTTAGTCGTATTCTTCACTCTTCTCTTGTGTTTCCATACACCATTTTCTCAAATTAGGGTTTTGTTTCACTAGATCTTGCCAAGAAATCGTATAAGTAATTTCCATGTCTTCTATTTTTTCATTCTTCCCTTTTGGTATTTGCTTATGTATCTTCATTTTTCTACAGCTTACACTCTTATCATCTCTTTCTTCCTACGTTATAATCTCCCCTACTTCTACTATTGAAGATATCTCAACATGATACACTTTAGTTTTTTGTTCTCTTAATTCTTCCCATATTATTTGACCCATGCATTTTTTGATATTGTCATATGTGATTCTTGTCTCTCTCAATCCTTGACCTTTTTCCAATATTTTTTATAAAATTTAATTAATTATTTACATATTAAAAATCTTCTCTTTTCTTGCAAAGGTAGAGGATATGCCTCTTCTTATATCTGTAGTGATATATCCTTCATCCTTCCTTGATATTGCTTTAATAATGTTTCATTTTTTTAATTAAGGGATCTGCCAATGCAGATCCTCCTTCATTTTCCTTTTCTTCATCATTCATTTGTTCTGTTTGTTCTTGACCAAGTTTTTGTCCTTTTGCCTTTGCTCTTTCTTTTCTCTTTTTCCAAGATTTTTTTCTTTTTCTTATCTTTTTTCCCTTCTATTATGGATGGTTCTTTTTTATTTTCTTCCTTTCCCATTGTTTGTGCTCTAGTGATTACTTGAACTTTAACCTCTCCTTCTGACTCAGTTCCACTTTCTATTGTTGTTTCACCTATTTGACTGCTTGATTCCATTATTTTTATTGATTTCAAGGGAGAACCATTTGTGTTTTTTTTGTTTGAATTATTTGGACAATATTTTATCGTGTTCTTTTCCACAAACCTTGCAATAAACTTCTACTTTTAATATTGGAGGTTGTGGAAAATCTCTTATGAAACCGTATCCCCCACACCTATAACAAGTTCCTCTTTGAGATTTTCTAGAGTTTTGTCCTCCCACGATTCTTTGTGTTGGTATATATTTGTTTGTCAAAAACATGAATGTTGTAGGGTCCATCTCATAGTTCCCACTACTATTTATATACTAATTTTCTTTGTTTGAAGTCCAATTGTCATTAGTATATTCTTCATTTTAAGATATTGAGCATCTTTTTTCTAATTCATCATAATACATGGATGTAGTCGGTGTAATTGCTCTTTCCGTGTTTTCTTCTAGAGGTACATACTTCACTAGTACTACATTTGTAGGTAATGGAGGTTGTCTGCCAAGGATTGGTTGAGGTGTTTTTAGATTTTTTTTTTCTTTTATTTGGAAGTTGTTTGGTGGGTATATTCTTTCTATTCTTGTTATTTGATAGCTTTGTCCTCCTTGACTATTCCAATTCTTATTAGGTTGGAAAAATTGAATTACTCTTCTCTCTCCTTGGAAGTATTTTCTTTTTTTTTTTTGAAAAAAATGGATTTGATGTTCTCCTCCATAGTTGTAGCATCTAAGATTTTGGTTTCTTTGTTGGTTTTCTTGTTGTAAGCCCATTCCCAAATGTTTTGCAATTGCATGGGCTAATTCCTCTGTATGTGTTGTTTTGATTATTGATGACGTGGACACCTCACTCACTAACAAGTCTTGACCTCTATTGTGATCTATGTCTATAGCTTCGTTGATGCACTCATCCAAATTCACACCTCCTACAATATAACATAGTTCTACTTGTGCGTTTATCATTCCTTCAGAGAATAAGGATATTCCTTTTTGCATAGATAGTCTCTCTTGTGGAGTGCATCTATCCAGATATTGTGTGAAACTCCTTGTAGCTAACCTTATAGACTCATTTGGGTTTTTTTGAAGGTTTGTACCAAAGTTGAAGTGTCATGCTTGATACCTTTTTTTGAGAATTCTCCTATAAGCTCCTGATAGAAGACATCTATGCTATCAAAATTTTCCGCTACTAGTGGTTGAAACCACATGAGAGTTGATTCTTTTAATGTCAACCCAAAAGCTTGGTATTGAGTGAAGTAGTCTTCAACCTCCTCCGCTTTAAGAACTTGTTTGAATTTTGCTACATGATCATAAGGATTAGTGGATCCATCATACTAATTTCTCATGCTTTTCACCAACTGAGTTAGTCTTAGTCTTCTATGCTGCCCCATATATCTTTCCCTATTGTTTCTACCTAGTATATTGAAATTAGCTCCATTTTGCTTGTCGTTTCCTATGTTTCTTGATTCTTGGTTTTGATTCCTATTAACCCTGATTGGAGGTATTTGTGGACTGGTATGAATATTCTCTCTTTCCTCATTTCTTGTTTGATTATTTTGCTCATTGTTATGATTGAATATGTTGTGACTTTGTGTTTCATGCTCAAAAGTATTTGGATTTGCCTACTCTTCCTCTATTTGTTTGTGTAATGAACTTCCTCTTGGAAATATTGGTTTATTTTGTTAAGTGTAGGAAGTTTTTAGTTCTTATACAAGTCTCCAAAATCTCTTCCCTTCCTCATTCACAAAGGTAGAGGACTCCATAGGTTCATGATAATTTTTCAAAACCCTAATGTTCATGTGTGATGGAGTAGCTTCTAAGTCTGGCCGTGTAGCCCAATAGACATCTCCTATGTCTAGATTCATATAGAGCAAAGTATCCATTTGGTCAAAAGTAAATTTGATTACCTGTTCTTGGTGAGTCCAAATAGACTGACCTCTAGGAGTTAGTGTTTCTTCTTCCTCTTCTTCTCTCATAAAATCTCTTTTTTGGTAATTCCCCTTGATCATTTATGTTCTAAGGGTCTATTGGTATAATGTAAGTGGTCCCATCCCTTTCTATGTTTTTTCATTTACAAATTGTGTTATAGGAGTCATGTTAAAGAATGAGTCTGACCTAAGTATGGCCACATATCTTTGGATTCCATCTTTGTATATGTAAGTTCCAAATCTACTTGTGAATTCATATTTCAAAATATTTGAAGATTCCCCTTCACTTCCTTTATCTCCATGGAATCTAGTAGTAGGTTCTTGAGATGCCATGCTCCCTGAATTGTAAGTGTGGTCCAAATTAGGGTTAGGTTGAGGTACTACCTTTCCCCCTCTCAATCTCATGGCAAAGTCAGTGTAACTTGTTTTTTGCACAATGTACATGTTAATCCCAAAATTTTTTCCACTATTTCCTTACTTTATGATTTTCTCAAAATTGCATCCACAAAATCACCATTTTCTTCGAATTATTGATACTTTTCAAAGAATAATTTTTTCTTGGAATTTCCACTCTTTTAATCTAAAAATCTTCTTCAACGTGTTTCCCTTAATTTTTTATGTCTTTTCTCAAAAGTGATCACTTGACTTTAATAGGAAATTGTGTTTTCTCACCAAAAATTGGTGATTTTCTTTCCCCTTTTTTCGAAAAAATTGCATTTTTCTCTTTCAATTTCTCCAAAATTTCACAATTTTCTCTTTTTCAATATCATTTTTCTGCATCAGAGTTTTTTAGACAGTGGCCATGGCTAAAAGCAGTGATGTATTCCGTATGTTGCCTACTGAGGATAAGTTGGACAGTACCAATTACCCATTGTGGGCTTATATGATGCCTCATGTATTGGTTGCAAAAATATTGTGAAATATTATGCAAGGTGTTGAAAAATGTCCCATTTCACCTGTAAACATAGTTGCTGAAGGTGATGTAGATGGCCTAAAGATGGTGATATACTTCATGTTCTTGTTTGTGTTGTGGTTCCTGTTGCACCTATTGTAGAGCGAATTCAGTAGGATGGTAGAGATGCTCAGGCACATGCATTGATAGCCTTGTTTGTCGAATGTGCCATTATTCCTCACATTCGCTCTTGTAGAACACCTAAGGATGCTTGGGATACTCGTACCACTTTATACTAGGCAAGGAATGAGGCTCGTGTTGCTTACCTCCAAAAATAGTGTGAGAGTGAGCACATGAATGAAGGAGATTCCATGGATAGTTTTGTGACAAAGATCAAAGATTTGAAGGAGCAATTGATTTCTGCTGATGAAGTCTTGCTTGATAGTTCACTTGTGCAAACTATTCTGAATGGTCTTCCTAATTCATATCAGAGTTTTGCTTCTACTCTTCGATTGATGATGAAAGACAATCCAAATGCCTTAACATATGTGGAGTTAGTCTCTCTTTTGTTGGAAGAAGATCATTCTAGGCAGAATAGGTCAATTATGTGTGTTGTAGTTCAAGCTTTCCTGGCCAATCAGAAGGGAAAAAGTAAATGGAGCTCTTCTACTAGTAAGTAGAAATCTACTAATTCTAGACAATTGAAGAAGGAAGACAAAGAAGAGAAGAAAATAGAAAAGCAGAAATTCTTTTGCAAATATTATAAAGGAAATGATCATGTAATAAAGAACTATCCAAAATTGGCTGCTAAAGAAGCAAAGAAGAAAGAGGCTGGAATGGTTGTCGTAAAGGCCTCTACACCCAAAACAAAGTCTAATAATCTTGCGTAGAATGAAGAATGGGCATTTACCTGTGTTTGCAATTATGAACCATCTTCTCATGAACAATGTATGTCTACAGTAGAATTAGATGCTTGGTTCTTTGATAGTGGGGCAACCAAACATATTACCTCACAGCGTAGTTTCTTCACTTCACTCAAGCCTACCCCTACAAGCAATACTATCACATGTGCCAACAATTCTTCTTATCTTGTTATGAGAGTTGGTAAGATCATTCTGACTACTATTGATGGTAGTTCTTGTACATTTCCAGATGCTTTATTTATGCCAGGGATCAAGAAAAATCCATTATCAATTTTAGCATTAGCCAAGATTGGCTTGGTTGTGAAATTTGTTGATGAAAAATGTATAGTTCATGATCTGTTAAATGGCAATGTCATTATTGCTTTTGGCACTTTATGTTGTGGGTTGTATAAGCTCATAGACTATGAAAAATCTATGAATGATTTAGCATGTGCATTACATGATTCTTAGGCTATGTCAGATGCAAAGCTTTGGCATGCATGCTTTGTTCATCTGAATTTTGCTAGTTTGCTATTGTTGCTCTAGCACAATGGTGAGAACCACGTTAAGAAGCTCCACCTCCTTAATGTCAATCCGCGGAAGAGATAGGAGTGATATGAAGATCGTGAACGTGAGATGATGTGAGAGTGAAGGTGAGAAGCACCAAGATGCACACACACATACACACACAATGAAGAGACAAGCAAGACACAATGGAAGGTGGGAAATTAGCTCCATTACTCAAGAACACTATTACAAGCTCAAAAGAACTCTAAACTCCAACAAGCTAGCCTCAAAAATGAGCTCTCTAGCTCTTTTTATAGTTTCTAGACTAGTTTTGACCGGTTTCACATCTAGTGACCGGCATAGTTAAAAATTAGGTCCTAGATGCTATTTGGAAGGGTAAACGATGTCTAAAAATAACGAAAATTGGTACGCGCATTCTACCTAAGCTCCTCAAGCTCAAGGACTCCTCGGCTTGCACAAAATGGAGCTGTGGATTACAAAATGGGGTTTTCTATGTTACATATGTTACAATAGTGATAAGAATCACTGTTGGAGGTTTTTGGAAAGTATTTGAAAACATAATTATTTGAAAAACGATTCGACTGGCTCCCTGATTTGTCGTTACATGCTTCCGTGTCGTCTGTGCCTCTGGCTGCTTCCAGCACCCCCCTCCCTCTCGCTTCTGGCGTCCCTGACAGAACCTTGCTGTGAGGTCTGCCGGATATAGTTCTGTAGGAGGTCTTGAGCGAGGGTGTGCTCGGAGAGACGAATGCCTCGGGCCAGGTCTACCTCGAGTTTCTCCCAGTCGATTGGTTGCGGTTCTTCCGGTGGCGGGAGCTGATAGTGTGTGGAATAGACCATTTGTTCACAGGCAAATAATTGTAATAAATGTGTAGGCCTGCTTATGAATACCTCTGAATGGTATTCCCAAAAACCGGTTGTGAACATCTCTTCGAATGTCTGCTTGTAGCACGCCGGTAGGTACTTTATTCTGCAGTGCCAGGCATAACACACTTGTAGCGATGGCGTTGTACTCATATCATATACCAGATCAAAATTGCCATGCTCAAAGCCCGGGGTGTTGACATGTGGTGCCTTGACGCGTCGGAAGACTTTAAAAATCATTTGCATCATGTCAAAGATTTTGACAGTCATATGCGCTGCTATATCATCCATATGCTTTAATCTAGGGAGCCAATGGCGAATTGTAGCCATCATGTAGCCAACAGTTGGTAACTCAATGGGTGGCTTAAAATAGGGGTAATTCAACCAGTCTTGGCACTGCTTATTGTTTTGTACCTTAATAGCAAAGGCAGTCCAGGAGCGGCGTCGTGGCACTGGTCCCCAACACGGGTTATACTTCAAGTGCAAAGGTGCCTTTACCCATGTACTCATCATTTCTGGATACTTCTGTAGTAAATCTTTGCGCCACTCTGGTTGATAGATCTCTCCTTGCTGCGCATCTAGTGGCAAATCGTCCTCCTCGAATTGAGTTGCATGCGATGGTTTCTTACCTGTCTCTTTCTCAATGGCTAACTCGTATTCGGCCATTAACATGAAATACGGTTTATACTGTAGCTCATGCCCAGATATGTATCGTCAAGGGGCCAAATGAGCAAAGAATGGAGACTGTAATATTCGTTCTTCTATCATCGCCATGGCATGTAATTGTGCCTCTACTCTCGCTGAGTGCATTGTTCCAAGTTCCTCAATAGATTTCATCCACGCGGGGGTCGGAAGTTTGTACGTCATCTGACCTTCGGCCGTGACGCGTCCGCCTGGGATGGGTTGTGGCTCGTACGCTTCTTCAAATGTTTCCTCCACCGGGATGGTGACCGTTTCTTCCTCAGCTGGAAGCTCAGGTGGGGAATCTGGCCTTAGTGGCGCTTCGTATACTGCAATCCTTGATTCAAGGGTCGATACCTGGGCCCGTAATGAGTTGAGTTCCTCTAGGAGGTCAGGAGAGGGGTCCACAGGTGCTGGTCTGTCGTGGTGTGCCGGTTCTCATAACTGGAGTAATTTGTGATCTTCTTTGAGTTTTTGTAACTCCTCGTTCATGCGGTCATATTCATCTAGCAATCTCACATGATCGTCTAGCAGCATCCTCATCGAGTCTGAAGGAATGGCTTTGAAACTGCTAGGACTGAGTGGTTGGTCTGGGTGGTCGAGCGCTGCTTCTAAGTTTTCTCGGTTTTGATCCTGTAAGCGCTGGTTTTCTTCCTTGGCGGCTGCTAGGTGTCTTCGTAGTAAGCCCATGTTTCGTGTTAGCGTTGCATTGCGGACTGTCTAGGCTCTTAATAAATTATCCCGGTCAGCAGTGGCTTCCTTGGTCTTTTCTTCGCTTTCTAGTTCCAATTTGTGATAAGCCTCGCGTAATTCCTGGTAGCGGGTGTTCAGAGAGGCATTCTCAATAGACAATAAATTAAGCTGCGGCTGTAAGTCATTGGTTGTCCTCTGCAGCTGCTGATAATTATCACCAAGAGATGTGAACTCATCTCTTACTTGCGTCATACACATGAACATCTGACGGAATGCATTATCTACAGTGGGTGATAGTATTCACGGGGTGCTAAATGAAGATGCAGTTGGTGTAGATGCAACGGGAACGGGGAATGGGGATGGGAAGGTGGATGATGTAGTGATTGTTGAAAATTGGGATGTGCCTAAAAATGTTTGTGCCGTGAGTGAAGGTAGTGATGGTGCAGTGGGTGGTGAGATGTCCATGTTGGTGGACGTATCTAGTGCGGTGACCGTGAATATGGGTGTGATCGTGGGTGCGCGTGCTGGTGTAAATACGGGATTCACAAATTTTGAGGGGTAATTTATAGGGGGGCTGGCTGGAGCAGCTTGGTGGAAAGGGGAAAGAGGGGTTACAGTGGGTCGGGGAGGTGAGACGGGGGAGAAAGTTAATGGCGGGGGGGATGGGAAAAGGGGTCTTGGAGTTGTGGGGAAAGATGGAAAAGATTGATGAAGGAATGGGTTGGATAGAAAGGTGGGTGTGGGAAGGGGTAGATTAGGGCTAATGGGCGCGGGAATTGTGGGGTGAGTGGTCGTAAAGACGGTTTCTGCAACACCACCGGCGAATGAAGATGTGGGTCTGGGGGAAGGAGGGTGAAGAGGGGAGGCTGGATGGACGGGTGGTGAGAGAGGAGCGGTTGGGGTGGTCGGTACTTCAGTGACTACTGAGGTAGGTACAGTTGTAGCGCGGGGTGGGGAATCTACAATGATGGTTTCTACGGCCAATGAACGTTCGGGGACGAGGCGTGCCTCCCTGGCTTGTTCTGAAGATTGTGCTCCGGTTGGTACACGAATGTATTCGCCGAGCTTTGAAAGTAGTCGTACTCTGCGGGGGTCAAACTGTGGCAGTGGCTTTCGTTGCAAGTACCTGAGTGCTTCGTTGGAGCCTACTGATTTGACTAACTCTCTGAATCCTTTGATGTATGCGTCTTCGAATCCGCCTGTGACAAGTTCTTGTTCTATTATTGTTTGACTCTCTTCCTCTGTCAGCTTTCTGCGTGCCCAAACTTTTTCCATTGTTCTATACAGCTTCTTGATAGCTAGTGTGTAAGCTGCTGCCTCGTAAGTTTCATCTTCATGGGTACTTGTATCGCCATGTGTGTCGGTTTGTTGGCCTTGGCCATCTGTCTGTTCCTGCTCTTGGGATTCATGTGTTCCCTGGCTAGCTTCGTCGTCTCCTTCGTCGTCATCGGTTGCTGTTCTTTCGTCATCAGAGCTGGATACGACCTGTCCTTGTGGCTGATCCCTGGGTGTGGTAGGGTAGCTAGGCCTTTCAAATTCTTGAGAAAACATTTGTCCTTCTGAAAACTGGAACTCATTGGAGAATGCATCGGGCATCTCAAAATCAAACGTTTGGTCCAGTGGCTCTGCTTGTCCTGGTTCTAAATGCGGCATTGGAAAAGAGAAAGCTTCCGCACCGATAGTGGTGGGAACTTCAGGTGCTGTGGTGATAGGTTCTGTGGTTGTGGCTGCTTGGGGTGGGACAGTACTGGTGGTGCCCTCCGTTACCACTGGTCTAGATAACCTTATGCGAATAGGTTGTACTGTGGGAGTGGCTGCTGCTGGTGACTGCTCTCGAGATGGTTGTGGCGAGGGTGATTCTGGGACTTGTAGGCACGGGATAGTACCTCTCATCCGCTTTCCGGCTCTGCCTTTGCTAGACTTTCTAGCCTTCCTAGTGGTGCCTTTGAATGCTTTCAGTTCCTCACTGGTCATGGCACGCTCTACGGGTAAATCATATGCCAAGCACATATATATGATCCTGGTGAGGGCGTAGCACCCATTGATTACCTTCTTTCGCTCCCATCTATGTTGTGCCAAATAGAGCTGATCAATGATCCAGCTGGCTAGATCAACTGTTTGCGGTCGAGTACATGCTAAGTACAATCCAAACCAGATTCTCTTGTGGGGCATGGTAAAACGATCCTGAGCTGGGAAAGCAAAGTGCTGCATGCATATCCGTAATGGCTTAGAGAGCTCAGGTGTTATAGCAGAAATATCCTCCCACTTAGTTACCTCACCACGCTTCATCTGCTCTGGGACTAGCCGTTCTTTCTCCGTTGGAGTGTGTGTTCCATGAATCTTGATGGCCGCTCTGATTAAATCCTTCGAAAGATAAAATCTTTTGTAAGGTGGATCATCCACTAAAGAAGGCAAAATAAAGGTTCCTGGGATGTCCTTATTCTCTGAGGCCAGCAAAGTGGTGATTAAGTAATAACACCTATAAAAGTTAGGTTTGGGCAGAGGATCACTGAAATACTCCGTGAAGCCGGCTCTAGCCCAAACATGAGTTAAGTCCTGGGTGTTCTGTAGGCCTTCGAATTCTCTTGAGAAGAATTGATACTTGCCCCATGTGCGGTCATCAAATGTCATATTTGCTTCAAAAATGAAGTCAGCATCAGCTAATGGTCCTGCTAGGCCTTGGAACCAGTGAGAGTTACGGTGTATCTTCTCTGTGTATCCCATAGGTGGGTTATCGATTGGCATGGGTCTCGGAAATCCTTGGAACTCTGGCGGTGGAGCGGTCGGGTGGGATTCTGCGCGTAAAACATTGAGGGGCACCGCAGCCACGCTGGGGCCTGCTTCCAATGGTCCTGCTTCGGTTTGCATGATGACTGATGAGCTAATGGAAAAGATCTGCTACAAAAGATTAACACATTAGTATGGAAATTAATTATGATCCCATTAAGGTGAGACCGCAATCCCTTTCCATAACCGATGTGTAACCCGTGTAGCCAAGTGTCGTGAAGTGATTAATGCAATGATTATTTGCAAAACTAATGCAGGTCTCTAGACACCTACATGGTCAGATTTGAACGTTTGTTGTTCACGAGTTTCGTCAATACGTTACAAAGGATCTTATTAGTGCTTTCAGCCTGACCATTGGCCTGAGGATGATATGGTGCGGATTTCTTGTGAATCACCATAAAATCCTGTAACAAATATTCAATGACTTGGTTTAGAAAGTGAGTGCCTCGATCGCTCACTAACTCTATAGGCAATCCATATCTTGTAAAGACATTTTCAAATAAGAATTTTGCAGTTGTGTGTGCATCATTCTTTTTCGTGGCTTTTGCCTCTACCCATTTCGTAAGATAATATGTGGCAACAATCATGTATTCAGCATGTGTACCTTTTGCAGGGGGGTTAATGGGTCCTACAAAGTCTATACCCCACTTAGAAAATGCACGTCCGCCCATCATGGGTTTCAATGGCATTTCATCTCTGCGAGTAGGAAACTGAGTTCTTTGGCACACATCACATCTCTTTACATAGGTATGAGCATCCATGTGAAGAGTGGGCCACCATAATCCTGCAAAGAGGATGGCTTTGATTATCCTATCGGGTCCAAAATGACCTCCTGCAACACCTTGGTGTGCAGTCTCTAGTATGCTCAGATAATCGCTCTCATGAACACATTGTCTTAGATATCCATCTCGTCCTCTTTTGTATAGATTATCGCCAATAAGTGAATAATCTTGAGCTTCCTGCTCTAGACTGCGTTGTCGAGCTAAGGTCATTCCTTGAGGGAATGTGTTCGTCCTCAAGTATGTCACTAACGATTCACTCCAGTATGGTGTGAGAGACACGTGATATAATGTAGCATGCTCTACTGGCGGTCTTTCACAACAAACATTGCATTCCTTACACAACCTGTAGACATCTGCTTCCATCGTAGGCCAATATACTCCTAATCTATGCAGAGTCTGTAATGTTCGATGTTTTGAATGATGTTGCTTTAATGCACCTATGTGTGCTAATTGCAACCAATTCGCGTGTTCTGATT
This sequence comes from Ceratopteris richardii, assembly GCA_020310875.1. Classification (NCBI taxonomy): domain Eukaryota; kingdom Viridiplantae; phylum Streptophyta; class Polypodiopsida; order Polypodiales; family Pteridaceae; genus Ceratopteris; species Ceratopteris richardii. Next base: position 124,945,106 of record CM035419.1, read on the forward strand.
CATCTACACAACAAGCAAGAATCTTTAGATTATCCTGTTTATATATGCTTCCTGCCATTATTTGGTATCTTTGAGACCTGGTAATCTCTCCTTCTTTGATCTTTATCCTAGGATTCTTGGGTCCATATGTGAGAATAGGGACTATAGGCTTAGCCCATTCTGGTGCTATCTCAAGATTAAACAAGTATGCATCTGGTAGATCATCCACTACTCCTTGAGGAGCTTCTCCTGAGGTTAATCTCGAAAGGTGGTCAGCTCTAAGATGTGTCTTTCCTTTCCTGACTACTACTTCAAAATCGTACTCCATGAGTAATAGAAACCAACGTATCAGTCGTCCTGTGTTACATGGCTTGTTGACTAAGTACAATAGGGCTTGATGATCTGTAAAGAACTTGAATTTGTTGGCCAACAAGTAGTGCCTAAACTTCTTTACTGCGTAGATCATCCCTAATCCTTCTCGTTCCGTAGTGGTGTAATTTCTTTCTGCTGCGTTCAATTGTCTGCTCGCGTAAGCTATGGGGAGATCTATGTTACCTTCATTCGTGGGTTGTGCTAACACACATCCTATGGCATAATTGGATGCATCCACATGTACATGGAATGGCTTACTCCAATCTGGGGTAGTCAATATAGGTGCTGAGCACAAGCGTCGTTTAAGTTCATTGAATGAATTTTCACATTCATCTGTCCATTCGAAATTGGTTAAAAGAGAGTACAAAGGCTTGGCTATGATTGCATACATGTGTATGAATCTCCTATAATAACCGCAATGGCCCATAAATGCCTGTACCTCTTTCACATTAGTTGGTCTAGGTAATTCTGCAATTACCTTCACCTTTTCTTCATCCGTAGAGATTCCATTTTTTGACACAATGTGTCCTAGAATTTTGCCTTGTCTGACCATGAAAACGCATTTTTCTGGGTTCAAACAAACCTAATATTCTCGACATTTGTCAAATATTTGCCTTAACTCTGGGATATGCGTCTGTCTTACATTTGAATGAGCACATAGGTCATCGACATAAACTTCCAAACTCTTGCGTAGGAATTCCTTGAAAACATGACACATGAGTCGCTGGAAAGTGGTGGGTGCATTTGTTAAGCCAAATGGCATCACATGAAATGCAAATATGCCCCATTCAGTGGCAAATGCCGTCTTGTGTTGGTCCTCTGGAGCAATGGCTACTTGATTATAACCTGAGAATCCATCAAGAAAGCTGTAAACTTCCTTGCCCGCAACTCTTTCCAATAGATGTTCCGTGATAGGAAGAGGATAACTGTCTCTAATCGTTGCGGCATTAACTTTTTTAAGGTTAATACACACACGCAATTTCCCATTCTTCTTGGGCACAACCACAATGGGGGATACCCATTCGGTATGCTCAATTTCGTAAATGAATCCTGCTTCTATCAAGCGATCTATCTCCTCTTTAATCTTCGCAGCGTAGTTATCATTGTACGTGTACGGTTTCTGTTTTGTCGGTTTTGCATCTGGAGTCATAGGGATTCTATGAGAACATATATCTGGATCTACTCCTTTCAAATCTTTGTAACTCCACGCAAAAACATCTCTATATTCGCGTAATAGGGCAACTAGCTCTTCTTCTTCTTCAGTTGTCAAATCATGCCCTATTTATGTACATTTTTCTTCTTCTCCTTCGATAGCAACTATTATTTTCTTGGTTTTCTCTCGGTTATCATATACTTGTGCGTCATTCGCCTTTCTATTAGGCATTCGTACCATGATCCTTCTATCTTCGATTTCATATTTCTTGAAGTTCTCGGGTACTTCAAATAAAGATTCTTCTTTTTCTGACATGGTTTCTTTCTTCTTTCTTTTCTTGCCTTCACTCTTGTTAGTCACTTCCGTGGCTAACCTCACCTCATTCGTAATTTCCTCGTGTCTCTGAGGGTGAGTCTCTACTTCGAAAAAATATTCTTCCTCGGATGCAAAGGGTGGGTCCATGATAATTGATTCTAAATCAAAATCGCTTGCTTCCTCAAATGCATCAGTGTTAGGTTCACACTCTTCTAAAATTGCATCGCACATGATTGGCTCTATCGTGAAAACTGAGATATCATAGCCATCCTCGTCACAGTGGGGTGTCCATTGTTCTTCATTGATGGCTACATCCATGGTTGCTAGGATTTCTGCCCAACCATGGGGTTCAAATTCTTCGTCAGGGAATACTACAGGTGCATAAGCTGGGTCTTGAAGGGTTCTTGGATGTTGTTCTGCACCTAAGGTCCTAGCTTCTAACCTTTCTTCCTCTTGTTTTGCTACTTTACACATCCATAAATGAGTATCCTCATGCAACCAAGAAGGATCTGATTCTAATGAGTGCACGGATTCCGTCTCTACTGGTGTCTTATGGATGGTATTCCATTGTATTGGGGGTACATCTCGATGTGAATAGTCTCTAAGATTGACTTTGGTAGTCACTCCTAAATGTTGCAAGTACAAAGAATTAGTTCCCCAATCTTGTACAATTTGCAACTGACGCATGAATGGTCGTCCCAATATCATCTCATATGCATGGTTTTTTGCAAAGTCACAAATGGCGAAAGTATGCTCAAATTCTACACCACAAGTGGTGAGAGATATGCCTTCTAGTAAGCCTAATGGTTTTTCTATGTGTCCATCAGCCATTTGTAGCTTCATCCTGGTGGGTCTTAATGCTGGCTTACCCCAACGTTTCCATAAGGCGGTGGTAGCTATGGCTACTCCGGCTCCTGAATCTAGGATGGCTTTCGTGGTGTAGCCCTGATGGGTTATCGGAAGATAAGTGTTACCTTCCTCTCCTTCGCTTACATCTCCAATCTTTTCTACGGGTATTTCTGGTACCTTATTTTGTGATCCTATTTGTGAGGGAGTAGTAGCAAGCTCGGGGAATTGATTTGCTACATGTTTCCACAATTCTGGTTTTACCTTCAATAACTCCTCCAGAGTAAGGTTACATTGTACTTTGGTATTCTTGATCACTTCCGTGTTTCTAGGGATTACTGATTCTTCATTCCTCACTATTATCGTGGGTGCTCTCATACTAATAGACTTTGCTTCCCAAGGTCCTGTGAACTGAGGTAATTCTTGTAAAGAATTAGATTCAAATCCTGTGTGTTCACTCAGTTGTTCTTCCTCTACACCATCGTAAATAGAGGGAATGTCTTGGGGAAATTGTTCCTGCAGGTCGTCTATTTCTTGAATAGGAGGATGGGTTCCTTGTTCCTTTCTCCATTTCTCTTCTTGGATCTCTCTCAAAAATTCATGTGAGTACCTATGTATGGAAGACAATTTGTCTTGACTTTCTGAGTTGGGTACTTGAGACAGGGATGGTGCATTCCTTTCCTGTGTCTCTGGGACAATAGGGTTCCTAGGCTGATCTTTTTTCTCTTTGCTTTCTATCAAATATTCTAGCCTCTCCATTAGTCCTTGAAAGTGTAATTCCGGTTTTGCCATGTTATTCCAATTAAGATATCTAGAGGCTTCGAACAAAGCTTGTGCTAGTTCTACCATTTTCATGCAAAGTTTAGTTCTCTCAATTTCTAGATCAGCTCGAGGGTAGTTTTTGCTCATTTCAGCTACCTGAGGTCCTTCTTTTAATCTAGCCTGATATGCACGAAACATCATGTCTAGATTTTCTGGTATGGGTTCCGCTAAAACTGATCCTGATTTCTGGGCTGGATTCTCTTGATTCAATTCTTGTGAAGTCAATTCTTGGATTTTGGCTCTAGATTCCTTCAAACTTCCTTCCAACTCCGTTATCTTTTTACTCCATTTTCGCTTAATCCTTTCTCGAGAATCTTTCCAAGATTTTGTCTTTTTACTGCTAGATTCTGCAACTTCACTGGTTCCGGCTACTTTCTCCTGATTAAGTTGTTGGTTCTGTAAGAGCGCCTGGGCTCTTGTTATAGCTTGGATAGGCACGTATGTAGGGTTGGATCCATCTGCGTTATTTACAATACCTATCACGCTGATCGGTGTCACATTCGGAGCATTAACAGGGTTCTTAGGACAATCTTTGATTATGTGCTCTTTGCCACAATCAACACAAAAACCTCGGATATTATAGTACTGTGATTGTCCTACTATCGGAGGATGTGGACAATCCTTTATGAAATGATCTCCTTGGCACCTAAAGCATGGTCCTCTAGGGCCCTGTGGTCTTTGTTGTCTCAATTGGGGCCGTGGATTTGGGTTTGTGTACATCACATTAGCATAGTCTGGATCCCAACTAGGTTCCACTGGTGGACTATCATAATGATATGCCTCCACATGTTCAGGTGACTCTGTGTAATATGCGGGTGGACTATCTACATGCGTAGAGTCAAAACTGTTTGAGTGAGGGTCACTCTCTGTGATCAAAGGTGAAGAAGGCACTAAAGCCCTACTTAGGTTCTCTTCTGCAGCAGCGTATTTGACTGAGATGACATTCGCTGGTGGGGGTGGCTGCTGAGCTAAGACAGGTTGAGGTCTCTGTTGAGCCTGGTATGGGTAGTTCTGAGGAGGCCTATAATAATAAGGCTGAGCATTGTATTGGCCTTGATACCTACCTGGCTGCGGATATGCTCGCGGGTAGTTCTGTCTCACGGTTTGTTTGTTGTATGGGCAGTCCTGAGCCGTATGATTCGTGTATCTTCTCTCAATTGTACAATATTGGCCACTAGGGTTGGCTTGAGGTTGTGGTGCATGGGGACACACATTTGCCATATGATCACCACCACAGGTGTAACAACGCTTGTTTGTTAGCACCCTAGGTTTACTAGAAACTCCTAGTTTCTGGGCCACTTTTTTTGCTAGGTCTTCTATCGAGCTAGACAATTTTGTGGATGCTAGAGATGAACAGTCTGAGTCCTTATAAACCTTTGAGAGTTCCAACTCGTCTCCTAAGTTGTCCTCAATGTCTATACAAATTCTTACACATTGCTCTAGCGTTCTGGGTTCTTTTAGGTACACGTAGGAGCGTAGTTTAGAGCTCAACAAGCCATCTAAAAACAATGACACTTGCTTGGCTTGTGAGGGTAGCTCTTGCATTGGACATCGTTCCACATATTGTCTAAACCTACGTCCTGTCAGTCTTACTGTTTCTTGAGGGGTCTGTTTAAAGCTATGAATCAACGAAGACGTGTCATGTCTAATCCCACTTTTAGAGAATTCGGTGATGAATGACTCTAAAAAGTGATGGATGTCTCTAAATTGCCTTTGTTGCAGAGGTTGGAACCAAGTTAAAGCGGTATTCTTTAACGTTAGTCCAAATGCGTTGTATTGCGTGAACATGTCTTCAACTTGTTCGGCTCTTAGTACTTGCTTGAATTCTGCGACGTGGTCATAGGGATCTCCTATCCCATCAAAATATTTCTTCATTGATTTTACTAACTGTGTGGGTCTCAATATTCTTGCGTGTTCGCGTGGCCTAGGTAGAGGAAAATCATCTCTACCACCTAGTATTCCATGATCTCTTTGTCTATCCGCTCTATTAGTGTTCGTGGTTGTTCTATCTCTCCCCATGGGATGAGTGAAGCTTACTTCCGGTCTCTCTTTATTTCCCTCTCTTTGATTTCCATGGGCTGAGGATGTTCCTGCCCCTTGTTGACTTGTATTCATGTTTGTTCTAGATGGAGGGAATACCAATTCACCTCTCCATGTGTATGTGTTTTTAGCGCGGTCAGGTACCACAAAGACTCTTCTGAAGTCTCATCCAGGTATACAACCTTTCCAGGTGTATCCGGGTCCTTGAACTCGTATATAGTGATGATACCTACCTCACTAAGTATTTCGGTCTTGTATCTCCAAAAGGCTTCATCAGTTTCTTTATTTACAAACAACTCTATGCTTCTGTTGTCTTGAGGCATCCAATCCGGGATTAGTACTCGTGTCAGTACAGATTTCCCTCTAGGTGTTCTAGGCTCTTCTAATGGTTCTTTTCCTTGAGATTTTGCTTCCGTCTCTGGTTGAATGACGCCAAACTCGTTGGTATTGTTCGGCTGCGTACTTAAGATGTACATCGTTCCTTCCTTGTCTATGTACGCGTCTCTCTCGAATTTCACCACTGGACGTTCCAATCCAATGGGTTGATCGGGGTTGTGCATTTGCACCACTTGCCTTCGCAAACCATCCTCATAGATGCGAGCACCTAATCGGTTGGTTCGGAGAAACTCTAGTTGTGTTCTATAGGGTCCTTCAGGTTTTTCTAAATAGGCTACATTAGACCCTACTTCTGGCCTTTCTCTGCTAAATGCCATTTCGGAATCACTAGTATCTGAGCTCTCGTAGGGATAACTAGTGTTCAATTGTTGAGCCCACGATCGTGCAGTAGTTCTTACACTTGCCTCGGATGATCTAAGGCTTCGGCGGTCTGACCTACCTATATGTTTGCCCGATCTAAGGTTCATTAATTTTGTTCCTTGCACACTCAGTACACGCTCAGATCGTCACAGATTCTTCGTTATTACTGTCTTGATTTTTAGATTTCTTTAGATTCTTGTCTTAATGTATGCGTCAGGAATTCGACTTTCCGTTATAATTTTGAGTTCTCGTTCCGTCAGACTTATGTTCTTTCCTTTAGGTTTTCGTGTCACACACCTTTACTTTAGTCTTGAACTTGATAAATTTAACTCTCTTGAACTTGAGGCATTCCTATCGTCTTAATCCACAATGCTAATGTTTATCCTAAGCTAAGAATTGACTGAGGGGGTTGAGTAATCTTCCAACCTCGAGTCAGCTTTTCTGGTTGCTCTGACGCCCAAGAAGCCGCGCTTCCCAAGCTTTATGCCCTTCACTGCCTTGCCTTGGTTGCCTTCGATTGCCCTTGCTAGACCTGGACAAATCCAATATTAGACCAATTCACAGTTGGATGATCAAGCACTTAAGTATATACACCTTTTCAGTCCCTTCCCTTTTGCCCAACTTTTTAATGCTTGCCCCCTGGCTTTCTAGTCCCAAACTAGGTCAACCTCAAAATAGCTTATCTAAAAATAGACGTATCCTTTAAGAAAAAAACAGTTGAGGTCACGTAGTACTCGTAGAGAGCTTTCTAACGAGCTATTAAGCTCAAAAAACGGACTTCGGATGAAAAAGTTATGACCGTTCAGGCCCTGGGGGGTAAAAATTGACAAACAGGTTTTTCTCCAAATATGAGCTAAGGGGTCTCCTATGAGTCTAATCACCCAAAAATTTCCCAAAAATAGCCCCAAAATTGGCCAAAAATTGAAACCCTAAAATTTGCGATGGGGGTGCACAATTGTGATGGTCTGAGACAATCGCGATGGTCTGGGACCGTCGCGATGGCGTGAAATTGCAGAATCGCGATGGTCTGAATTTGCACAATCGCGATGGCGTGAACTTGCACAATCGCGATGGCGTGAAAGTGCACCGTCGTGATGGCATCAGTCAACGGTCAACGTGCACAATCGCGATGGTCCAAAGTGAACCGTCGCGATGGTTTGGGCGCGATGGCATGAGCCAATCGCGATGGTCGTGCACCGTCGTGATGGCGTCAGTCAACGGTCAACGTGCACAATCGCGATGGTCCAAAGTGAACCGTCGCGATGGTCTGAGTGCGATGGCGTGAGCCAATCGCGATGGTCTGGGCGCGATGGCGTGAGCCAATCGCGATGGTCTGAATTTTTGAAGTGTCGCGATGGTGTGAGGGTGTCGTCGCGATGGTCTGAAGTGCACCGTCGTGATGGTCTAGATTGCCACGTGGCACCGTCGGCGCGATGGCGTGAGCCAATCGCGATGGCATGACACAATCGTGATGGTCTGAGACCATCGCGATGGTCCGGCCAAGCCGTCGCGATGGCGTGAGCCAATCGCGATGGTGTGACGCAATCGCGATGGTCAGAGACCGTCGCGATGGTCCACCAAACTATGAATTTTTGCAATGCAGCTGTGGATTCATAGAGGCGCTGGTGTCGCCTACACGCTGGTGTGGTCGCTTACCAAAAATGCCGAAGGTTGTAGACGATCGCGATGGTCTGACACACTCGGAAATTTCTGACAGAAGATGATTTTCTTACCTTTTTGCAGCCTTCCTGATGCACTGGAGCTCTGTACCTGCAAGAAAACTCAAGAAAACAAAAGTACACACAAGCACAAAAGCTCTCTCTCACTCTCTCGCATGCACAAATGAGGGGAAATGAGGAGAATGGGTGGATATGGTGAATTTTCTGATTTTTTTGGAGATGAAAATGATGATGCAGTGATGAAGATGGAGTGTAGGAGAGGTGAAAAACACTAAAAACTAAGTAAAAACAACAACAAAAACTGAAATTTTTACCTTCCAACGCCACTTCTTGCTATACTCTTACCATCACACATTCGTCCTAGACTCGATCCCCGGCAACGGCGCCAAATTTGGTGTTGCTCTAGCACAATGGTGAGAACCACGTTAAGAAGCTCCACCTCCTTAATGTCAATCCGCGGAAGAGATAGGAGTGATATGAAGATCGTGAACGTGAGATGATGTGAGAGTGAAGGTGAGAAGCACCAAGATGCACACACACATACACACACACAATGAAGAGACAAGCAAGACACAATGGAAGGTGGGAAATTAGCTCTATTACTCAAGAACACTATTACAAGCTCAAAAGAACTCTAAACTCCAACAAGCTAGCCTCAAAAATGAGCTCTCTAGCTCTTTTTATAGTTTCTAGATTAGTTTTGACCGGTTTCACATCTAGTGACCGGCATAGTTAAAAATTAGGTCCTTGATGCTATTTGGAAGGGTAAACGATGTCTAAAAATAACGAAAATTGGTACCCACATTTTACCTAAGCTCCTCAAGCTCGAGGACTCCTCGGCTTGCACAAAATGGAGCTGTGGATTACAAAATGGGGTTTTCTATGTTACATATGTTACAATAGTGATAAGAATCACTGTTGGAGGTTTTTGGAAAGTATTTGAAAACATAATTATTTGAAAAACGATTCGACTGACTCCCCGCTTTGTCGTTACATGCTTCCGTGTCGTCTGTGCCTCTGGCTGCTTCCAACAGCTATGCCTACAGAAATCTAAAATGGTGTCCTCTTTGCCCAAACTTGAGGCACCCGGGAAACATGTATGTGAAGCTTGTATTTTGGGCCAAATATAGTGTTCCTCATTCCCAAATCATGGTTCAATTCGAGCTACTCAGAAATTACAGCTCGCTCATAGTGATGTCTATGGTCCTATGTAGACACCCTCTTTTGGAAACTATCTTTACTTCATGACTTTCATTGATGATTTTTCTAGGCATGCATGGGTATATCCATTGAAAGAAAAGTCCAAAGTGTTTATGTGCTTCAAAAAGTTTCTGGCTTTGGCTGAAAATCTATCAACACGTAAAATGGGCACCCTCCGTTCTGATTGGGGGGGATATATTTCTTCTAACTTTTATGCATTTCTGGCTGGACATGGGATAGAACATCAATGTAGAGTTCCGTATACACCTCAATAGAATGGAGCTGATAAAGGAAAGAACATGTCACTCATGGAGATGGCGAGGTGTATGGTCAAGAGTCAGGCTTTACCACATAGTTTCTGGTTTGGGGCTATCACGTGTGCAGCATATGTATTTAATAGGCGTCCCACTAAAGCATTGTACTCTATCACTCCAGATAAGGCTTGGCATGTTCATAAGACATATATTGCTCACCTACGTGTTTTTGGTTGTTGGCATATGCATTAGTGCCTGAACAAGAACGTAGGAAATTGGATGATAAAGCAGTGAAACGTATTTTCATTGCATATAGTTTTGAAAGCAAAGACTATCGTTTGTATCATCCACAAACTAAATGCATTTTGGTTAGTCCTGATGTTGTTTTTATGGAAGATGCTATTTAGCCATTACTTTCATGTACTAAGGAGACATATGTTAGCCCCAAAGACATGTATGACACTTTGCTGCCTCTTTTTACTGGTGGACAGTCGTGTTGTTCCTAATGAGGAAACTTCTTAGCATTTATAGGTTTCATGTGATGATGCAAATCATTCCATTTCTGATGCAAATTTACATGATGCACTTGTTGATGAGAGAGTTGATATTGAGGAGGCAAAAACTATGTCAAAATGGTTGGTACAAACTTTGTGTGATAGAAAACTAGATGCACCTCTATCATATTGTACTCGCTCAAGCTCTCATAGTGCCACTTTTGCATCAGATAGCTATGCTATAGCTGCCACTAGTCTCTCTGATGAGAATGAGCTGATTTCCTTTGATGAAGCACAAAATTCTAAAAATTGGATGGCTGTTATGCAATCAAAATATGATGCTATCATGAAAAATGTTACCTATTCTTTATGTGACTTGCCTCCTGGAAAGAAGGCTATTGGCGCTAAGTGGGTATACAAGCTAAAGCATAAACTTGATTGTTGTATAACTATGAGTCAAAGTGGCCAAAGACATGGGTTTTGAGGGTCCAAAACCACTTGGAGAACTCTTGGATTCTATTAGGAAACCCTTGGGAAAGTATCTCCAAGAGTGTGGTTTGAAACCTTGAGTTATTTGGATTTATTTGCTCCCAATTGACGGGTTTTGACCCTTAGGATTGATATTTCCTAAGAGTATGATATTTAACCCTTAGGGAGGCCTCTCAAGCCTTGAGACGTACGTACAAGCTTGGGAGAAGTATTTTTAAGAATCCATGTGAAGGCCATGTGATTTCCAAGGTTAGAGGGCCTTGGATTAGAATCCATGTGATGGGAGAAGTTCTTTTAAGAATCCATGTGAAGGCCATGTGATTTCCAAGGTTAGAAGGCCTTAGAATCCATGTGAAGAGGACACTTGGCAAGCTCTCCTCACTTTTCCTCCCTTGGTTTTGAGGTATATATATGGGTGGAGTTGCCTTGGATTAGAATCCATGTGATGGGAGAAGTCCTTTTAAGAATCCATGTGAAGGCCATGTGATTTCCAAGGTTAGAAGGCCTTAGAATCCATGTGAAGAGGACACTTGGCAAGCTCTCCTCACTTTTCCTCCCTTGGTTTTGAGGTATATATATGGGTGGAGTTGCCTTGGATTAGAATCCATGTGATGGGAGAAGTCCTTTTAAGAATCCATGTGAAGGCCATGTGATTTTCAAGGTTAGAAGGCCTTGGAATCCATGTGAAGAGGACACTTGGCAAGCTCTCCTCACTTTTCCTCCCTTGGTTTTGAGGTATATATATGGGTGGATAAGTGCTCTCTCTTCAGTGGTTTTGCTAGATAGTAGTTTGTTGTTTCACAACATTGGTATTCAGAGCCAACCAACCATGAGTAGTAGTCAATGATTATTTTTCTCCATCTTCGCTCACGACGCGTGATTAGCTCACAAGAATGTCAACCATGAGTAGTAGTCGATGATTATTTTTTGCTAGATCGTAGTTTGTTGTTTCACAACATTGGTATTCAGAGCCAACCAACCATGAGTAGTAGTCGATGATTATTTTTCTCCATCTTCGCTCACGATGCGTGAATAGCTCACAGGAATGTCAACCTTGAGTAGTAGTCGATGATTATTTTTCTCCATCTTCGCTCATGATGCGTGAATAGCTCACAGGAATGTCTCCATTTTGAAACGGGACCAAAAGATCAACCGTGTGACCCCCGCAAGAACTACCGTGTGATGAAGAGTGACGCAGAGGACGTACTTTCTCTCAGCTCACAGAGCGGGCAGGTTCGGCCGGGCGCCTCATATAAGGGAGCTACTTTCTCTCAGCTCTCTAAGCGGGCAAGCTCAACCGGGCGCCTCACGTATGTGAGAGAAAGCTAAGCACTGCAGAAATTAAGTTAGTACGCTCTCTATATGAAGCAATTCTTTTGTTCAAAAATTGTGCATATGGGACAAGTACAGGCAACGCGCGTCTTCAGCAATGTTTTCCATGCATGCATATAGAATATGTCAAAAGTTTAAAAGAAGAAGTATAGATTTTTGAGCATAAAGAATATGTCAAAAGTTTAAAAGAAGAAGTATAGATTTTTGAGCATAAGAAGCAAACCTTTCTTGAGTTTTTGAAGTTCAATCGAGCGCTCACCTAAGAGTTATTAAGCTCTATTCTCCATACAAGAAGTTGAGGTATGCTTCTCTACATCAAAGAAAAATGGAGAAATCATGGGAGCATTTTGTGGATTTGACATCTTTTAGAGAATCGGATGGGAATTCTGCAATCCACTGATCTTAGGGAAGTAGACTAAGGATTGACAGATGGAGAAGTCTTTCTTGATTTTATGGGTGGTGGTGCATAGTCGTTCTTAGATGGTGGGATGAGATAGGGATAGATCCTCGTAATTATTGATCTTCAATGAGGAATTCCTAGTAAGCGTGAGTCATCAGCTCGCTTTGACTACATCCTTGCCCTTTGTACACACCGCCCGTCGCTCCTATCGATTAAACGGTCTGATGAAGTTTTCGGATCGCGGCGATGCTGGCGGTTCGCCGTCGGTGACATTGTGAAAAGTTCATTACGCCTTATCATTTGGATTAAGGAAATTGTCCAATTTTATTAAATGATCTTTTTCTTTTCTTGGGACCTATATATTAGTATCACATACAATGAGCATGCATTAAGTTTATCTCACATGGATGTTGCAAGTATAAAAGCATTTTATATACAAATGCATTTGGACATTTCTAGAATGTTTGTCAGGATAAATGTAAGCATTAAATGGATTCCACATATGAATGCAATTATGCATTTAAGAGATCTTTGAAGTTGTAAAGTTAAGTGAACTTTTGGGTAAGTATAAATATATGCTCGAGAAAGGACAAGAGAATTTCAAAGAATCATGACAGTCCAAAATTACAACTTCAAGCACAAATATGCCAGTGGATAAGCCTCGCTATATGAAGAATCAAAGGAAAGGACGTAGCTTTGATGGAGGTAAGTTTTTGCTTCCCAATTGTCCTTTCATATTTGTTTTTCCATGCTATAACAATGCATTTAAGAATGCATTTCCAATGCAATAGGTGAAATTTTAATGCACATTGAATGGTGCATGGAATGAGTCATTTAAATGATGCATTGAAGACATTTGAAAAAAAAAAAAAAAAGGGAGTTAGATTGGCATGGAATGGAAAGATGATGAGATATTGAGCATATCAAGTTCATCACAGAGCATGGCAAGAATGGATATTTTAAGCATAGATCCTTGCATTAAATGGAATTTTAAGTATGAATTCCATGCATGCTTTAAGAAGGGGTTCAATTTTTGGACCTTATGCATGCTAAACATCTTCAAGAAAAGATGTAAATGTTTTTGGCATACACTATGATGCATGAATTGAATCACGTATGCATGGGTTAATGGGGCATGAGAGAGTCAAAAGCATAAAAGTGTAATGGTTTGTTGAGATTATGCCCATTAACTTTTATGCTTTTTATATGTTGGCTTGATCCAAAAGCCAACAAAATTCAACTTAGGAAGAGGAACTTTAAACTTCGAGTCCTACTTATGGACCCGCAAGTTCCATAATACCCATGGCATGCCTGATTAGCAAGGCCAAGCACTTAAGCTTCAAATCCAACAAAGTTTCTCTTCTTATTAAACCATTAATGGTAGTTATAAGAACTTGGATTGAAAAATCCAAAGGAGAAACTAGAAGCCTATATGAGACCCGACACATATGGGATAATTTTTCAGTCGGAACAATATTAAGAAGTTCAGAGGAATTTCAACATCTGATCATTGAGGACAATGATCACACTAAAAGGGGGGGAAGAGAATGTCCTCAAATGACATATGAGGAAAAAATGGTTGAACCATTTTACCGTTTTAAGCATTCATTTCTTCCCCAATAAGCTTCTTCTTTCATTGACAAGCGATAGGATCCATTTGAAGCTTTGAGAAAATTTCTTCAAGAATGAAGAATTCTAACTCATTAAGCATATCTTGAGAAGAGGAAGATTAAAAGGGTTGAAAGAAACCCTTAAGAACTCTACTTCAAAATGTGCTCTATGAGTAAGAAACAATTTATCAAGATGGTTAACAAGGTAACCATTTAGCAAAGCTTACGATTGACTATATCCTTTGATGCAGATGCCTAATTATGTCCATAGATGATATCTAGTATGAGAATACTAGCTCTATTATCAAATGACATTGACAAAGATAACTTTGATTGCATCTAATCAAGGAAATAGTTCAATGAAAGCTCACTGTCTTTTCAAAGAACAAATCAAGACTCTATAAGAATGTAACTTACAAAGATTTTGATTATATTTGATAAGACTAAAACGAATGAAGTTTAATCCTTGAGTAAGAGCTAAAGTTGTCTACACGAAGGTGGGATTGTAAACCGGATGGTATGGGACATCTAGGTTTACAATGTCACTTAAGTGGGTGCAGTGGTATGGGACACTGAACTTAAGGATAATGGAAGCTTAAGCTCAAGGATATTTGAGAGCTGTTTGAGTGAAGGATTTAGCATAAATGAACCTCCCATTTGGATAGGAAATTAAAAGATCATCAATTTCCTACAGTTTTCGAGGACAAAAACTATTTAAAGGGGGGAAGAAAGATATCATCAATATGATACTTCTAAGCAAAAGATATTCCTTAACTCTTTCATGAAAGTTAAGGAGTACATTGGATGTCCAAGTACCTAAGTGTGTTTGAGTTAAATCTCAAACAAAATAAGAACCAGATAGGTAAGAAGGGAATTCATTAAAGAATTCCAATTTGGCAAGTAAATTAAGCTATCCAAAGATTTGAAGCATAATCAGAGTAGGGCATGGATAAAGATGGATCCAAAGTTTGGATCGATAAGCATGTCAACTTGCTTAATTCAAAAGGGTGACATATAATCATTGATCCCTAAAAAGAGAATAGTTAATGGTTTGAAGAACATCAACATGATGTTGAGGACTTAAGCAAAGATATCAACTCGTGAAGGTATGAGTTGAAGATCCCAAGAAAATCCATGGGTGAATATCTTTGAAAAAGGGATCTAAAGGAGAAAAGACTCGATCTTATCTATTAAATTAATTAGAGGAATTTTGAGAAAGCCAAGTGACCTAACTTGGTCAAAAATATCAAACCTTTTATGATTGGATAATCCAAGAGGCCTACATTGGTCAAAAAGATCAAAACCTTTTATAGTTCAATACCAAGTAAAGTTCAAAGGTCAACTAGAAAAAGACCTTTGAATTAATTGGTATTAGATTTAGAAACCTTAGTCTTTGCTCTCATGAAAATGATGCCAAGGGGTTACAAGATGGAATTCATGATCATGGTAAATGATCGGAGAGCATTGAAAAGATAAGGGCTAAGAAGGTGGAAACACTGAGGATGTGGTTCTGCGGATTGGAGAAAAGAACTTACTGGTATGGGACAGTGAGAACTAACTCCCATTGAGATTTTTCTCTGATGGCCAGAGAGAAAATAGGCTCAAGATCCGATAGGAAACATCACGATAAGCCTTAAAGATAAGACCATTTAGATTAAGGTCTTAGGTTCATTATGAGGTGTAGAAATGTACCTCCTTGAACCAATTTAATACACCTAGTTGTATGTGCAAAAGCGTAAATAGAATGAACATGACACTTACCCTAGAAAAGGCTATCCTTTATCCTCCTAGGTAGATGCATTTTTCTTAGTAAAATGCATAGCAATAAATTTGGATAAGTAAGAGGGTTAAGAATTTTGGGAGTTTACGAAGGTAAACTCCAAAAGTAAGTCAAACCTATTCAAATATAATAGCCTTGAATGAAAGAATGATCTGTAAAAGATCTTCTTTTGAATCTTTGGTGAGAACAAGTGATTCAAGAATGTTCCTAGCAAGATCTGAGATATGATGCCTAGAAACAGATATCTTTCTTGCAAGGCCTTGGAACTAAAGCTGCATCCAATAGAAAATCTAGAGGGTGTCTTGATGAAGTATTGTTCCTCAATTTCAAGGATTTGAAGGAATTGGTTTATGAGCTTTGATGACCTTTGAGGTTAGTATACATAACTATCTGAACCATAGTTGGTTTAAGATAGTTAGTACTGATTCTCATTGGAAGAACGCGCTAAGCTAAGACAAACAAATGGGGTAGAGACCTAGGAGAATGGTCTACCAAATAATTCCAATTCCTAAAATCATCTTTGGATCTAAGTCTTAAATGTTAAAACTTCCAAAAGGATTAAGCTCTATTTCTGAGAATTAATCCAAGAAAAATCAAACATGATCAAGATAAGGATCCACTTGTAGACATGAACTTGTAGATTGGGTATATTATCATTCGGTATACTTGAACTTTATGTTTCAAGAAAACCTGGATGATTGAAATAAGTCCACCTAAGTTGCCAAGGAATGAGAAGATAGTATTTCTCCTCGTTTTATTGAGCATGTTTTGGCAGGGACTCACTAGACCCACTTTGCTAAGTTCACATCTTTAGCTAAGTCCTGGAAAATACAAATAAAGTATATTTGTATTTGAAAAGGACTATAAAAGAATAAGTTAAGTTCAGAATATCTGAAGATTCCTCTCCTTTCTGTTGAAAGTGGAAGACGAATCTAGTTTCTGGTCCTTTCAAGATAGAGATGGGATCTCTATCATAGACTCCTAAAATTATAAATTTGTAGGGAAGTACAAAATGTACTGAAATGGATTATTCAAGGTTTGTGAAAGTACCAAAAGAAAAAGACCACCAAAGAAGTCCACCCATCTCACTAGTCCATAGGTACAGGGCATGCATGTACACTCAGGGGACTAAGAGAAAGTGATTTGGGTAGGGATTTTGATTCACTTCTTTTTCAGAATAAGCTAGAGGTTAGCCCTTATCTGATTACTAGAAATGAATCTAAAGAGAGAAATGACCATGCTCAGAGTATAGATCATGGTGCACGGGGGAATACTCCACATAATATACCTACACACATTTTCGAGGACGAAAATGTAAAAGGGGGGAAGAATTTTGTATAACTATGAGTCAAAGTGGCCAAAGACATGGGTTTTGAGGGTCCAAAACCACTTGGAGAACTCTTGGATTCTATTAGGAAACCCTTGGGAAAGTATCTCCAAGCATGTGGTTTGAACCCTTGAGTTATTTGGATTTATTTGCTCCCAATTGAAGGGTTTTGACCCTTAGGATTGATATTTCCTAAGAGTATGATATTTAACCCTTAGGGAGGCCTCTCAAGCCTTGAGACTTGTACATACAAGCTTGGGAGAAGTCCTTTTAAGAATCCATGTGAAGGCCATGTGATTTCCAAGGTTAGAAGGCCTTGGATTAGAATCCATGTGAAGAGGACACTTGGCAAGCTCTCCTCACTTTTCCTCCCTTGGTTTTAAGGTATATATATGGGTGGAGTTGGATGGGTGGATACGTGCTCTATCTTCGGTGGTTTTGCTAGATAGTAGTTTGTTGTTTCACAACATTGATGTTACAATTGATAGGTATAAATCTAGGCTTGTTGCAAAGGGTTATGCTTAGGAAAGAGGCATTGATTTTGATGAGACCTTTGCTCCTACTTGCCGAATGACTACTGTTCATAACATCTATGCACTTGTAAGGGTTATGCTTAGGAAAGAGGCATTGATTTTGATGAGACCTTTGATCCTACTTGCCGAATGACTACTGTTCATAGCATCTATGCACTTGTTTCTCATCATGGTTGGAATGTACATCAGTTGGACATCAAAATTGCATTTTTGAATGGTGACTTGCATGAAGAAGTGTATGTTTATCAGCCTCGTGGCTTTGTGCAGAAAGGGCATGAAAACTAAGTGTGCAGGTTGAAAAAGGCATTATATGGTTTGAAACAAGCACTATGTGCTTGGTATGACAAAATACATGCCTACCTTATTGCACATGGTTTTGATAATAGTCCAATTGAAAGCACCTTATATGTTAAGTGTGCTAATGATGTGCTTCTGATCATTTTTGTGTATGTTGATGACATGCTCCTCACTGGTCCTCATGAGAAGCATATTACTAATTTTAAGGCTGATTGGCATGCATCATTAGAGATGTCTGATTTGGGGCATTTGCATCATTATTTGGGCATCCAGTTTATGCAAGTTGATGGCAAAATATCTTTGTGTCGAACAAAAGATATTGACACATTATTGTAGCATTTTGGCCTTGACGATTGTAAACCCATTGCCAGTCCTATGGAGACATGTTTAGAATTGAGTCCTCATGATGTTGGAGATTCATTTGATGTTGTTCTCTATCAGCAGGTTGTTGGATGCCTGATTTACTTATGCATTACTCAGCTAGATATTTAGTTTTCTATCTCACAAATAAACAGGTTTATGCATTGCCCAGGTGTCAAGCATTGGCAAGCAGTTAAGTGCATCCTTTGCTACTTGAGTGGTAGCCGGTTACTTGGATTGTTTTATCCCAAGGGGGGATCACTACCGCCGGATTTACATGCTTTTTCTAACTTTGACTGGGTTGGTTGCTATGACACTCATGTGTCCACCAGTGGTTTTTGCTTCATGCTTGGTAGCTCATGCATATCTTGGTTGAGCAAGAAGCAACCTACTATGGCCACTTCCAGTTGTGAAGCTGAATATAGGGGAGCTTTCACAACAAGTGTTGAGTGTGTGTGGCTGAGATGCCTTATTGCTGATTTGGGTGTTTGTCAGTCTTCTACCACCACCATCTTCATTGACAGTCAGAGCACATTGGCTGTTGCGAGGAACCATGTGTTCCACACTCGCACTAAGCACATTGAGGTGCACTATCATTATGTCACATAGAGGTTCTCTGCTTGAGAGATCAGTTCGGCATATGTGCCCACACATGAGAACATTGCATGTGTGTGAACACACTAGGACCATCGGGGCACTTGGTTCCCTCTTTGGGAGGTTTTTTTCCCTCGCTTGTATATACACCTATTGCCCTAATGGGTCACTTAACTTTGTATATTCTAGTGGTAATACATTCAATATTGTGTGTTGTGCACCAAGATTCTTCTTCTTCCTTGTGCTGTTTGCTTGCTTTCGTTGACCTCAAACTCCAACAACTTCTAGTTGTGAAGCTATAGGGAAGCTTTCACAATGAGTGTTGAGTGAGTTTGGCTTAGATGCCTTTTGGATGATTTGGGTGTTGGTCGGACTTCTACCACCATCTTCACTTATAGTCAGTGCATTGGCAGATGCGATGAACCCCATGTTCCATGCTTGCACAAATCACATTGAGGTGCATTACCATTATGTTAGAGAGAGGATCTCTACTAGGGAGATCAGTTTGGCATATGTGCCCACACAGGATAACATTTTAGATCTTTTCACAAAGGCTCTACCTTGGAAAATGTTTGAACCTTTCTACAAAGCTTTGGGCTTACTTCCTTCTATGGATTGATCTCTTTCCACATAGCTTGGCTCTTCCTTATACATGAGTGCAAGCTCCTTGTTCATTGCATCACTCCTAGGAGGATTTGTTGATATATTTTGGTAGTGATGTGTGTGACCACACTTAGGATAGCTGGGGCATATTTTTCCCCTCCTTAGAAGGTTTTTTCCTCAGGTTATATATACACCGATAACCCTAATGGCGGATGTATCTTTGTACATTCAATTGGTAATACATTTTGTATTGTGTGTTGTGCTCCAAGCTTCTCCTTCTTCCTTGTGCTATTCATGTGCTTCTACAAACCTCAAACTCCAACATGTAATAAGAGCCAAAATCCATAAATTTCATTTGAAGTCAAATTCCAATGAACTCCTAAAAGTAGGGAGAATCTTAGGTGGGATCTATCAAACAATCACTTTCAAATAGTGTACTTATACACTACCTATTTAGTTACAGGATATCATCACTCCTTTTACTCATATTTGACTTGTTGAACTTAACTCAAGAGCAATCATGATGAGCTTACTAAGAAGATAGATGATCTCAAAAGGAAAGACGATTTGATTAGTAGGGAGCAACAAAGAACTCAAGATCAAGTAATGTAACAGTATAGTTCTCCAACACTATCACATGCATATGCATACCCAAATCCATGGCTACAATCAGGATTAGTTCTAACTCACCCTTTAACTACCGAGTTAGAAGGATTATTCCAAGCATACCATGATAAATTAAAAGCATGAACATCAACAGAGAATCATGATAAATGCTACTCAAGAGGGGATTTAGAAAATAAATGACTAGCCATGCGGCAAAAATGATAGAAGAATCTCAACACTTGCTAGAAAAGTCCCTAACATTGTTCTTCCATTACACATGCCCAAAGAGCATGTCTGAAAAATAACTAAAGCCCATCAAAAGGAAGAAAAACAATCAAGAAAAGGAAAGAAAACTAGGAAATGCAAGCACAACTCTAAAGAAATGAAGAAAATTTTTATGAAGTGAGCACAATCTATCCTCAAGAATTTAGCTCAATCTCTCAAGAAAAGGCTTCTTCTTCTACGACTAAGATGTAGATGTATTTATACATGAATTTGAATTTGAATTCCTCATAAAAGTTATCCTAGACTTAAGGGATGGTTAAACTTGATTCCCAACTATAAAGTCATGGAAATTTGCTTCCTCGATTTAGGAGATTCCTCTTCTACTTTTAACGTTTACAAATGGCCAAGAAAAGTACATGCGTTTCAATCTTGGGAGTTTTACAAACATGTGTTCACATGAGCATATCTATGTGAGCCAAATTATGAGTGTATTCCATAAGTTAAGACCAAGATCTTAGGCTTGGTCATTCCACCACCATATGTATGGAAGGGCCCTATTCTAATAAAAAGGAATACATGAGTGCTATGGGGACCCTAACTAATTGCTCTAGCATGGATGAGCCTACATGTTCTCTATCCCAAATCCATGAAAACGAAATTGAGATTGAACAAGATAGTGTTCCTATCAATAAGTCAACATTGTTAGCCGGTTTTGAAGTTCCAAATCATTTTAAGAAATATCAAGGGAAGGAACACAGGATTGTTGGTCTTATGCCTAAATGTGAAAAGATAATGTCATAAAGTTATGAAAATAAATAAGAAACAAAGGAAGTGATAATGGTAGAAGAAAAGGAACATTGATGCTAGCAAATGATTTGTTCAATTATGAGGAGGAAGACTGCATAGATCTCTTATGAGAGTATCAGGATGTCTTTGCTTGGACCTATAAGGACCTCAAACGCATTGATATGGATATCTATGCCCATGTAATACCAATGATATCATATTCCCAACCATCCAAATAGAGGCTCTATAATTATAATGAAACTTACTCTACCAAATTTTAAAGAAGAAATCGATAAATTGCTAGTGACTAGTTTCATCTATGAAATTGAGCATATAGAGAGGGTATCCCCCATATTGGTTGTTCATAAAAAGAATGGGAAAATATGAGTTTGTATCAACCTCACAAAGGTAAATTCAGCCACTAGTTTGGATAGCTATCCCCTATCCATTGCACATCATTTCTTAGAAAGGGTAGCTAGACATGAAGTATATAGTTTCTTAGATGGATTGTAGGGTTATAATCAAGTACCCATTACTGAAGAGGATCAACATAAAACAAAGTTTTCCACAGAATGGGGCTTTTTTTCTTTTGACTAATGCCATTTGGATTGACCAATTCCAAACCACCTTTCAAAAATTCTACATACCATACTTCAAAGTTCTTAGGAAATGCCATGAAATTTACCTTGATAACTTATCTCCATAGTCTGATGAACAAAAGAAACATATTCTGAACCTTAAGAGGTTTCTTTTATAAATTATGCTTATATAAAATGTGATTAAACCCTAAAAAATGCATCTTCATGGTCCATCAAGGCAAAATCCTTGTGCATATAATTTCCAAGAATGGAATATGATGAAGAAAAACTAAGAGCGATATCTAGATTTCCATGACCCAAAAATGCCACAAGCATCCATTTTATGTGACACTATGGATATTGTTGGAACATCAATCTTACACAATGCTTGAGGTTTACATAAAAAATCTATCATTTGGATTATGTCCAAAAATATACATTGAAGAGTATATTTCTATTTGGGCTCATTTTTGGTGCAAGGATTTTTTATGGATCATTTACCAGTGTTAGATCCTTGAGCTTTTCACTTTTAAAAGGATAAAAGAAGAGCCCAAGTTCCACAAATTTGTGGCATTTTAGCTTGAAATTAAATCAATCAATCAATCAATCACCTAAAAGTAGTCTGGATTAGATCTTCATTTTTCCTAGATTGTAGGAAAGTGAATTGATTCTCTTCAACAACCTATCCTGCCTTGAATTGAATTCAAAATCCACTTGTCGAAGTCATGTAACACTTCAGAGTATATATAAGACTTTAAAACCATTGTACAATACATTGAACCAATATACATACACTTTGGGTCATCATTGTGGTGATCCATCTCTCTACACCATCTTCTTGAACATTAACGAATTTGGAGATGGTTCCGTTCTCTCTACAAAGCTCTAAATGGAAATTTATTAATGTCTTATTTATGTCTTCAAATTTTCAATGCATTTGGCATAGTAGATTTGGAGATATCTTAATTTATCGGTCTAGGGGTCTATCTCTGCACAACCTTGAAAAATAGGTGGTACCTCTGTTGAGTGTTAAGTTCATTATAGAAGCATATCTTGCTTATTACTTGTACTCTTCTGCATTTTAGATACTCAACCCCATGTGTATAATTCTCCTAAAAGGAAGTTTTTCACTTATAATCATACCGGCTGCTATGAGCATTTGAAGTTGATCGTTTCATCCAAAGATAGCAAGTCTTTTGAGCTAGTCAATGTGCAAACATATGCATTTTGTATCTACTCTTTCTCCTTGATGATCGAAAGTACATAGTGGATTTTATTTCCATAAACATGTCTATAAGATCTATTTGACTCTCCATAAGCCCAAGGGTTGGTCTTGTGCTGGTTGGTTGGACCAAACTTCTTCACTTTGCAACTCACTTTTCTACCTCCTATAAGCTTCTCCAAGTTCTCTCTGCGGTATCAGAGCTAGATCAACATGGGTGATGTATTTCCCTCAATGATTAAGAAGCTTGATTGACACAACTAAGTAGCTTGGCAAATCAGAATAGAGGCCTATTTTTGAGTTAGAAATCTTTATGGAATTGTAGCAGGTGATGAAGCTATGCCTACTCCAAGATCCAAAGGAGGACCTACACAAGAGGAGACAGATAAGCACACACTTTGGTGTGCAAGGGATGCTTAAACAAGGTCATACATACTAAAATCTATCTTTGATTTTCTATTACCATATATTAGAGGATGCAAGACATCTCAAGAGACTTGGGATGCCCTAGAGAGTTTCTTTTGTGCTAGCATAAAAGCAAGGAAGAACCATCTTTGGAAATGAAGAAAACACCTAAACAAACTATCATAGATTTTATCACAGAGGTCAAGGAGGCTGCATATCTTTTAGCACACATTGGAGAGCTAATTGAAGAAGAGGCCATCATGAGGCAGATTCTAAATGGAATTAGAAGTGACAAGCAATGGCAATCCTTCACCACAATTTATGACCTCATCATGGATGTGCAAACTCCAAACTTCAACATCTTTCTTGGACAAATCTTCAATCAAGAGGCCAACAATAGCATAAAGGAAGGTAAATCCTATCATGGTTATTCAATTAGTGCCCTATATGTAGATAAGAAGGACAAGAAGCTGAAAGACAAGAAGAAGGAAGAGGATGAGGAGGAGACTTGCCAAGCCAGCTTTGGAAGCAAGAGCAAGTGGAAAGAGAAGAAGAAAGGACCAAACCATGACAAAAACAATGGCCAGAATGTTCAAAATTTTGCATCTATGATAAGACCAGCCACTCCACTTAGAATTGCTGGTTCAATGGAAAGACCCAAAAAGGAAGTGGAAGAGGTGGATATGGCAGCAATAAAGGAAGAGGTGGACATAACTTCAACAATAACAGTAGAGGTAGTAACACAAGGGATGAAAACAATTATTTTGAAGATTAACAACATGAAGAATCATTGCTTTTGATAAATCTAAGCCATAAGGAAGGTAAAGAAGATGACCAGTCATTCTACATACATTCAAGATGTCCAAATCATGTTACAAGCAACATAGCTCTCTTATCTAATTTAGGAAGTCCAAAGCATAGACATGAAGTTCAAACAAGGGACGACACAAAGCATAGTGTGGAGAGATTGTTAATGTCAAGGCTTCCAATGGCAAGGAAAACATTTTGATCAAGGTGCTCTATGTTCCCACTATTACAAAACAAATAATAAGTGTAGGCCAATTAGGTGAGAAAGGCTTGCAAGTTAGGTTCACCCAACATGGAGATTTTGTGGAAGATCCATGTCAAGGCTTCAAGATGATAGCCAAAGGTGACAATGGTAGGTTCTTTAATTTTGAAGTAAAATAAACAAAAAACATAGCTCTATTCAACTTTGCATCTCAAACCCTAAGTGAGCTTTAAGTGTGGCATAAGAGGCTAGCTCATGTGAATGAAAGAACCTTGAAAGATATATGTAGGGATCAAAGTGTTATAGGACTACCAAACATATCAAAACAACACATGATCAACATATGTGATCCATGTCAAATTGGGAAGGCACAAAGACAACCATTCAAACACAAGGGCTACATCCACAACAACCTTTTGAAATTAGTACACACTTATGTGTGGGAACCAAGTAAAGAACCTTCATTGATAAGATAAAGGTATTATGTCTCATTTATTGATGACCATAGTAGATGGACTATTCTATACTTTATCAAGAGTAAGAATGAAGTTTTTGATTGCTTCAAAACGTATCTAGCACATGTGGAGAATCATATAGGTAGATCACTCAAGAAATTTAGATATGATGGAGGGGAGAATACTTCTCCAAGAAATCTGATGAGTTATTTAAGGATAAAGTTATCAAGAGGGAAGTGACTCACATGTACTCTCCTCAATTCAATGTAATTGTAGAGAGAAGAAACAAGACATTGGTTGGATCAGCTAGAACAATGCTTGAAGAAAACAGGTTGCCACATTATCTATGGGCAGAGGCTATTTCAACTACTATGTAACTTTTCAATAGACTACCATCCAAATCACTTCAAGGTATGGCTCCTTCTAAATCATTGTATAGAAAAAAACCTAGTCTTGTACATTGCAAGGTGTTTGGTTATTTATCTTATGCTCATATACCTTCACAAATTAGAGGTAAGCTAGATGAAAGGGCAACAAAGGCAATAATCCTTCAACAAACCAATTCACTACAAGTAGGGATGTTTTGTTTGAAGAAAACAGGTCTTGGTATGATGAAGACAAAGAAATGATAACTCTACCATATGATCTTGATTCTCATTATCATCAACTAAGAAGCAATCATGATACACAAGTTGAGGATCCAAGAAGTGATACAGATGATGACCAATATGAAAGGGAAAAGGATTACAAGTTATTGAAGTCAAGAGGCAAAACAAAAATGCAAGAGTGTGGAGAATTCTCCAAGCAAGCACCTAGAAGATCAACAAGGGATAAAAGACAACCAAATCTATTCAAATGTATATTAGGCAGGAGCTAGGATGTTAGAAGAAGTACCTCTGGTTACTTAGCATTTACAAGTTCAAATCTAGTGTCATGGAGCTCGAAGAAGCAACCAACAATTGATTTATCATGAACTGAAGCAAAGTATAGAGGTTTGACCATAGAAACTCAAAAGGCAATATGGTTGAAAGCATTATACTCAGATTTGGGACTTGTAAGTTCCAAAGCTCACATATTTGGAGATAATGTAAGTTCCATGCATCCAGCAACAAACCCTAATTTCCATGCAAGAACCAAAAACATGGAAGTTCATTACCACTTCATGAGGGAGAAGCTCATGGCAAAGGAGATTGATATTTCTTTTGTTGCAATTGAAAAGCAAGTAGCAAATATGATGATAAGGGCACTTGATGCAATAAAGCTTTGTAGATTTAAATCAATGGCAGGTATCAACCTATTAGAGAATTAGAACTCAATCATACTTTAGATTGAGGGGGAGTTTTTAGAACATCAAGCTTACACTATGTTTGAGGTTGATTTGATATACATTAAAAATCTATCGTTTGGATTATGTCAAAAATATCCATTGAAGAGTATTTTTTTATTTGTGTTCATTTTTGGTATTTTTCATAAGGCTTTTTTATGGATCATTTACCAATGTAAAAGCCTTGAGCTTTACACTTGTAAAAGGATAAAAGAAGAGCCCAAGTTCCATGAATTTGTGGTGGTTGATCTTGATAACAAATCAATCAATCAATCATCTTAAAGTAGTTTAGATTAGATCTTCACTTTTCCTAGATTGTAGGAAAGTAAATTGACACTCTTCAACAACCTATCCCACCTTGATTAAAATTCAAAATCCACTTTTAGAAGTCATGGAATGCTTCAAGAGTCTATTTAAAAACTTCAAAACCATTTCTCAATACATTGAAGCATTATACATAGAGTTTGAGTCATAATTGTGTGGCTCCTTCATTTCTCTACATTATCGTCTTCAACAATAGTGAACTTGCATAGGCTGTTGCTCTCTCTACAAAGCACCAAATGGAATAATTGATCATTCATTGAGACAAAAATATAGTCTAGGTCATGTATAAAAAGTTTCAAAGCATTTGCTCTAGCATATTTGGAGGCCTTGTAATTTTACTATCTTGGGGTCTATCTCTATACAACCCTCAAAAGTAAAGGGTACCACTTTTGAGTGTTAAGTTCATTCCCAAAGCATATCTTGCTTATTACTTGTAATATTTTGCATTTTTTCATTTTTGAAAAAGGAAGGTTTTTAATTGTAATCATGCTAGCTGCTATGAGCATTGGAAGTTGATCGTTTCATTCAAAGATATTAAGTTTTTTAAGCTAGCCAATGTGCAAACCTATCTATTTTATATCAATTGTTTCTCCTTGATGCGCCAAAGTACATAGTGGATTTTATTGCACTAATCACATTTCAATAAGGTCTATTTGAGTCTCCGTAAGTGCAAGGACTGGTTCTATGCTGGTTGGCTGGACCAAACGTCTTCATTTCACAACTCACTTTTCTACCTCCTACAAGCTTCTCCAAGTTCTCGCACATATTATAGAGGGATCATACATATGCATGCAACTATTGCTCATCTGATGTATGGAATGTTAAAGAATTTTTTGAGTGGATGGATGAGTATGAAAACACATTCCAAAAACGCAAAAATCATCTCACATCAACACTGATATTGAAATCCTTGGATTAAATTAAACCGTTCCATGTCCATGTAGATGCTTCGAATTTCACAATTGGTTACATCCTTGCACAACCTGCCAATGAGGGCAACATGGACATCCCCATTGAATATGCAAGTTGCCAACTCATTGAGATGAACAAAATTATACTAATATTGAAAGAGAAGGGCTTGGAATGGTCTACATAGTAAAGAAATTTAGACAAAATTATATTAATATTGAAAGAGAAGGGCTTGGAATGGTCTACGTAGTAAAGAAATTTAGACGCTATTTATTGGTGCATAAATTTAAGATCTTTGTAGATCACCAAGCTTTACTATGTCTTTTCAACAAACCTTGCACTATAGGAAGATTAGTAAGATATTTCCTTCTCCTCATGAAGTATGATTTTGAGGTGGTAGTCAAAAAGGGAAGCCCTCATGTTCGCGCTAATCATTTGTCAAGGATTAAAAGTGTTGAGCCTTAAGAGACAATCAATGACTTGATGGATACATGTTCAATGTAGAGACAATACCAAAATGGTTCAAGATTGTAGTACCTCTTTTATCCTTTGAGCCAATGCATGCATATGTATAGCTCACTAAAGAGAAGGTAATGAATGCCAAGAACTTGCACATCAACAATGGTTACTTATACCATAGAGGCACTAATGGGATTCTTTCTTGTTGTGTGCTAGAAGATGAATATTTAACACTAGTACTAGAGGCTCATGTGGATGCTTTTGGTAGGCATCTTTTGAATCAAGGACTTTGCAAAATATGAAAAGAAACGAAATCTATTGGCCACACATGGAACGAAAACTAAATGAGTATTTCAATGCTTGTTTCGCCTACCAAGTGATTCCCACCATTGAACATGCTAATTTGTACTATGTTTTTACATGTGCAAGAACATTGTAAACTATTTAAAATCTCACACTTATCCTCAAGATATGACTTTACCTAAACAAAGAGTCTTACATGACAAGAGCCATGATTATGCTCTTAATGGCAACATGCTTTAGAAACAAGACAAGGATAACGTATTATACCAATGCTTCGTAGCTACCTTAGGATCTCTTTTGTAGATCGTTGCTTCATCATGTTCTCTTGATTGAAGAAATGAAGCCTTCCTTGGACTAGTACCGTGTGCGACCCTAGGAGCTCAATTTTCTACTCCAAGGATATTGTCATGGAGCTCTCAAGAAGGAGAGCACACTGTGGTGCATCATCTTCAGAATACTTCACTGGTATGAGAGCATTTCAACACAAAAGATTTGTTCCTTTTGTGCAAGCAAAGCGAGCACCTGCCCACCCACCCAATGCTTTCTCCAAGGCTTATGTCTAAGGTAGCGAACCAGGCATATACCTTGGAATACCTTGTCATCCGAGTCACCGTTGGTGCCATTGGCTGCACATGAGGGAGGACCTTAACGATCAAGGGAGATAGAGGTTCTCGATACTTCTTGGGAGGTCACCCATCCCAGTATTGTTCCCCTTGGAGCTCGCTTAATCGTGGCAACCTCTTGCTACTAAGTTGATCAAAGGGAAAGACTAAGGTTATCATTACCTGAATGTAATAAAGTGATAGGTAGGAGATGGTTGAACCACACCCTTGACACATAAAAGATGGTTGAACTACACCCTAAGACGGAGGATTAGGAAGTAATCCTCAACCATGGTTTTTGGGGCAAGTGGTTAGTGCATCACATTCCTAACCAAGAGTTTGTGAGTTCAATTCCTTAGATTGGTATCATAGCCTAGGAAGTAGGCTTGGGCACGTTGGAATAATCCAATGGCCTCTAAAAAAGGCGCTTTGGCACTCTGCCATGTGAAAGGGTAGGAATTGGGGAGGCAGTGCTTTGAGAATTGGACCCAACAAAGATTCAATCTGTAGGTCGGATTGAGGCGTGTAATATACCCTTGGAAAGATCTTGGAACAAACTTTCCAAATCTAATGAGCTAGCTTGGAAGTGTGAAGCCCTTGGGAAACCTTGGGTGGCACTTGTTTGAGCATTCGAAATACTGAACATGGGTGAGAACAAGGTTCAAGATACTAAGGTTGAGAACAGAGTTCAAGACACCAAGGTTGCGAACAAGGTTCAAGAAACTATGGGAGGTTGAGGAAATCAATATAAGGGTACCAAGGTAGTTTCGAGAACTGATCACCGAGGCTAGAGGGATACATGAGTAGATCATTGAGGACAATGATCAACTAAGGGGGGAAGAATGTAATAAAGTGATAGGTAGGAGATGGTTGAACCACACCCTTGATAGATAGAAGATGGTTGAACTACACCCTAAGAGGGAGGATTAGGAAGTAATCCTCAACCATGGCTTTTGGGGCAAGTGGTTAGCCAATCACATTCCTAACCAAGAGGTTGTGAGTTCAATTCCTTACACTATTCATGTTGCGTATATTTCCATATACTCCGCTTTCAATCCATAGCTTGGCAACAAATTTCTTTCCTTGATCGCGTATACAGATTAATCATCGCGAATGGTTGTGTAGCAAAATCAACATGTTTTCAAAACCTCATGGACTGTACTGATCAGGAATCAAACACAGGTGTATGACATTTTGTACCGATTTTATCTAGTAGGATACAACGATGCTACTTGTATGCTACTTTAAATTGCCCTGCTGAATTCTATACAGCCATCATGCAGCCGTGAATATTTGCTCTTGGATCTCATCTTCTGACTATTCTCCCGTAAACCATGATAGTAGGAGACGTTCATTGGCAAAACTCTGTAATGTCGTTCTTGGCCACGTCTAACAATCATGCTAGTTGTTTGGGCTATGTCACAACTACAGATTCATTCGTGTGCACCAAGAGTGGAACCCTGGTGCGTTCCATGACGGGGACTCTCCTTCTTGTAGTGCCCAAAAGTATAGAAGGCAGAAGGCAGTGTGCTCTGGTAGTGGAACCACTCGAAGCCCATATACGCCCATCTAATACCAATGATATCATATTCCCAACCATCCAAATAGAGGCTCTATAATTATAATGAAACTTACTCTACCAAATTTTAAAGAAGAAATCGATAAATTGCTAGTGATTAGTTTCATCTATGAAATTGAGCATATAGAGAGGGTATCCCCCATATTGGTTGTTCATAAAAAGAATGGGAAAATATGAGTTTGTATCAACCTCACAAAGGTAAATTCAGCCACTAGTTTGGATAGCTATCCCCTATCGATTGCACATCATTTCTTAGAAAGGGTAGCTAGACATGAAGTATATAGTTTCTTAGATGGATTGTAGGGTTATAATCAAGTACCCATTACTGAAGAGGATCAACATAAAACAAAGTTTTCCACAGAATGGGGCTTTTTTTCTTTTGACTAATGCCATTTGGATTGACCAATTCCAAACCACCTTTCAAAAATCCTACATACCATACTTCAAAGTTCTTAGGAAATGCCATGAAATTTACCTTGATGACTTATCTCCATAGTCTGATGAACAAATAAAACATATTATGAACCTTAAGAGGTTTCTTTTATAAATTATGCTTACATAAAATGTGATTAAACCCTAAAAAATGCATCTTCATGGTCCATCAAGGTAAAATCCTTGTGCATATAATTTCCAAGAATGGAATATGATGAAGAAAAACTAAGAGCGATATCTAGATTTCCATGATCCAAAAATGCCAAAGGCATCCATTTTATGGGACACTATGGATATTGTTGGAACATCAATCTTACACAATGCTTGAGGTTTACATAAAAAATCTATCATTTGGATTATGTCCAAAAATATCCATTGAAGAGTATTTTCTATTTGGGCTCATTTTTGGTGCAAGGATTTTTTATGGATCATTTACCAGTGTTAGATCCTTGAGCTTTTCACTTTTAAAAGGATAAAAGAAGAGCCCAAGTTCCACAAACTTGTGGCATTTTATCTTGAAATTAAATCAATCAATCAGTCACCTAAAAGTAGTCTGGATTAGATCTTCATTTTTCCTAGATTGTAGGAAAGTGAATTGATTCTCTTCAACAACCTATCCTGCCTTGAATTGAATTCAAAATCCACTTGTAGAAGTCATGTAACACTTTAGAGTATATATAAGACTTTAAAACCATTCTACAATACATTGAACCAATATACATACACTTTGGGTCATCATTGTGTTGATCCATCTCTCTACACCATCTTCTTGAACATTAACGAATTTGGAGATGGTTCCGTTCTCTCTACAAAGCTCTAAATGGAATGATTGAGAATTTCTTGGAAATTTATTAATGTATTATTTATGTCTTCAAATTTTCAATGCATTTGGCATAGTAGATTTGGAGATATCTTAATTTATTGGTCTAGGGGTCTATCTCTGCACAACCTTGAAAAATAGGTGGTACCTCTCTTGAGTGTTAAGTTCATTATAGAAGCATATCTTGCTTATTACTTGTACTCTTTTGCATTTTAGATACTCAACCCCATGTGTATAATTCTCCTAAAAGGAAGTTTTTCAATTATAATCATACCGGCTGCTATGAGCATTTGAAGTTGATCGCTTCATCCAAAGATAGCAAGTCTTTTGAGCTAGTCAATGTGCAAACATATGCGTTTTGTATCTACTTTTCTCCTTGGTGATCGAAAGTACATAATGGATTTTATTTCCATAAACATGTCTATAAGTTCTATTTGACTCTCCATAAGCCCAAGGGTTGGTCTTGTGCTGGTTGGTTGGACCAAACTTCTTCACTTTGCAACTCACTTTTCTACCTCCTATAAGCTTCTCCAAGTTCTCTCTGCAGTATCAGAGCTAGATCAACATGGTTGATGTATTTCCCTCAATGATTAAGAAGCTTGATTGACACAACTAAGTAGCTTGGCAAATCAGAATAGAGGCCTATTTGCAAGTTAGAAATCTTTATTGAATTGTAGCAGGTGATGAAGCTATGCCTACTCCAAGATCCAAAGGAGGACCCACACAAGAGGAGACAGATAAGCTCACACTTTGGTGTGCAAGGGATGCTTAAACAAGGTCATACATACTAAACTCTATCTTTGATTTTCTATTACCATATATTAGAGGATGCAAGACATCTCAAGAGACTTGAGATGCCCTAGAGACTTTCTTTTGTGCTAGCACAAAAGCAAGGAAGAACCATCTTTGGAAATGAAGAAAACACCTAAACAAACTATCATAGATTTTATCACAGAGGTCAAGGAGGGTGCATATCTTTTACCACACATTGGAGAGCTAATTGAAGAACAGGCCATCATGAGGCAGTAAATGGAATTAGAAGTGACAAGCAATGGCAATCCTTCACCACAATTTATGACCTCATCATGGATGTGCAAACTCCAAACTTCAACCTCTTTCGTGGACAAATCTTCAATCAAGAGGCCAACAATAGCATAAAGGAAGGTAAATCCTATCATGGTTATTCAGTTAGTGCCCTATATGTAGATAAGAAGGACAAGAAGCTGAAAGACAAGAAGAAGGAATAGGATGAGGAGGAGACTTGCCAAGCCAGCTTTGGAAGCAAGAGCAAGTGGAAAGAGAAGAAGAAAGGACCAAAGCATGACAAAAACAATGGCCAAAATGTTCAAACTTTTGCATCTATGATAAGACCAGCCACTCCACTTAGAATTGCTTGTTCAATGGAAAGACCCAAAAAGGAAGTGGAAGAGGTGGATATGGCAGCAATAAAGGAAGAGGTGGACACAACTTCAACAATAACAGTAGAGGTAATAACACAAGGGATGACAACAATTATTTTGAAGATTAACAACATGAAGACTCATTGCTTTTGATAAATCTAAGCCATAAGGAAGTTAAAGAAGATGACCATTCATTCTACATACATTCAAGATGTCCAAATCATGTTACAGGCAACATAGCTCTCTTATCTAATTTAGGAAGTCCAAAGCATAGACATGAAGTTCAACCAAGGGACGACACAAAG
The DNA here is from genome assembly GCA_020310875.1 of Ceratopteris richardii. NCBI lineage: Eukaryota > Viridiplantae > Streptophyta > Polypodiopsida > Polypodiales > Pteridaceae > Ceratopteris > Ceratopteris richardii. The sequence goes on from CM035419.1 coordinate 124,978,084, forward strand.
CATAGTGTGGAGAAGATTGTTAATGTCAAGGCTTCCAATGGCAAGGAAAACATTTTGAGCAAGGTGCTCTATGTTCCCACTATTACAAAACAAATAATGAGTGTAGGCCAAATAGGTGAGAAAGGCTTGCAAGCTAGGTTCACCCAACATGGAGATTTTGTGGAAGATCCATGTCAAGGCTTCAAGATGATAGCTAGAGGTGAGAAGCATGGTAGGTTCTTTAATTTTGAAGTAAAATAAACAAAAAACATAGCTCTATTCAACTTTGCATCTCAAACCCTAAGTGAGCTTTAAGTGTGGCATAAGAGATTAGCTCATGTGAATGAAAGAACCTTGAAAGATATATGTAGGGATCAAAGTGTTATAGGACTACCAAACATATCAAAACAACACATGATCAACATATGTGATCCATGTCAAATTGGGAAGGCACAAAGACAACCATTCAAACACAAGGGCTACATCCACAACAACCTTTTGGAATTAGTACACACTTATGTGTGGGAACCAAGTAAAGAACCTTCATTGATAAGATAAAGGTATTATGTCTCATTTATTGATGACCATAGTAGATGTACTATTCTATACTTTATCAATAGTAAGAATGAAGTTTTTGATTGCTTCAAAATGTATCTAGCACATGTGGAGAATCATATAGGTAGATCACTCAAGAAATTTAGATATGATGGAGGGGGAGAATACTTCTCCAAGAACTCTGATGAGTTATTTAAGGATAAAGTTATCAAGAGGGAAGTGACTCACATGTACTCTCCTCAATTCAATGTAATTGTAGAGAGAAGAAACAAGACATTGGTTGGATCAGCTAGAACAATGCTTGAAGAACAGAGGTTGCCACATTATCTATGGGCAGAGGCTATTTCAACTACTATGTAACTTTTCAATAGAATACCATCCAAATCACTCCAAGGTATGGCTCCTTCTAAATCATTGTATTGAAGAAAACCTGGTCTTGTACATTGCAAGGTGTTTGGTTATTTATCTTATGCTCATATACCTTCACAAATTAGAGATAAGCTAGATGAAAGGGCAACAAAGGCAATAATCCTTCAACAAACCAATTCACTACAAGTAGGGATGTTTTGTTTGAAGAAAACAGGTCTTGGTATGATGAAGACAAAGAAATGATAACTCTACCATATGATCTTGATTCTCATTATCATCAACTAAGAAGCAATCATGATACACAAGTTGAGGATCCAAGAAGTGATACAGATGATGACCAATATGAAAGGGAAAAGGATTACAAGTTATGGAAGTCTAGAGGCAAAAAAAAAATGCAAGAGTGTGGAGAATTCTCCAAGCAAGCACCTAGAAGATCAACAAGGGATAAAAGACAACCAAATCTATTCAGATGTATATTAGGCAGGAGCTAGGATGTTAGAAGAAGTACCTCTGGTTACTTAGCATTTACAAGTTCAAATCTAGTGTCATGGAACTCCAAGAAGCAACCAACAATTGATTTATCATGAACTGAAGCAAAGTATAGAGGTTTGACCATAGAAACTCAAAAGGCTGTATGGTTGAAAGCATTATACTCAGATTTGGGACTTGTAAGTTCCAAACCTCACATATTTGGAGATAATGTAAGTTCCATGCATCCAGCAACAAACCCTAATTTCCATGCAAGAACCAAAAACATGGAAGTTCATTACCACTTCATGAGGGAGAAGCTCATGGCAAAGGAGATTGATATTTCTTTTGTTCCAATTGAAAATCAAGTAGCAAATATGATGATAAAGGCACTTGATGCAATAAAGCTTTGTAGATTTAAATCAATGGTAGGTATTCAACCTATTAGAGAATTAAGACTCAATCATACTTTAGATTGAGGGGGAGATTTTAGAACATCAAGCTTACACTATGTTTGAGGTTGATTTGATATACATTAAAAATCTATCATTTGGATTATGTCAAAAATATCCATTGAAGAGTATTTTTTTATTTGTGCTCATTTTTGGTATTTTTCATAAGGCTTTTTTATGCATCATTTACCAATGTAAAAGCCTTGAGCTTTACACTTGTAAAAGGAGAAAAGAAGAGCCCAAGTTCCATGAATTTGTGGTGGTTGAGCTTGATAACAAATCAATCAATCAATCATCTTAAAGTAGTTTAGATTAGATCTTCACTTTTCCTAGATTGTAGGAAAGTAAATTGATTCTCTTCAATAACCTATTCCAACTTGATTAAAATTCAAAATCCACTTTTAGAAGTCATGGAATGCTTCAAGAGTCTATTTAAACACTTCAAAACCATTTCTCAATACATTGAAGCATTGTACATAGAGTTTGAGTCATCATTGTGTGGCTCCTTCATTTCTCTACATTATCGTCTTCAACAATAGTGAACTTGCATAGGTTGTTGCTCTCTCTACAAAGCACCAAATGGAATAATTGATCATTCATTGAGACAAAAATATAGTCTAGGTCATGTATAAAAAGTTTCAAAGCATTTGCTCTAGCATATTTGGAGGCCTTGTAATTTTACTATCTTGGGGTCTATCTCTATACAACCCTCAAAAGTAAAGGGTACCTCTTTTGAGTGTTAAGTTCATTCCCAAAGCATATCTTGCTTATTACTTGTAATATTTTGCATTTTTTCATTTTTGAAAAAGGAAGGTTTTTAATTGTAATCATGCTAGCTACTATGAGCATTGGAAGTTGATCGTTTCATTCAAAGATATTAAGTTTTTTAAGCTAGTCGATGTGCAAACCTATCTATTTTATATCAATTGTTTCTCCTTGATGCACCAAAGTACATAGTGGATTTTATTGCACTAATCACATTTCAATAAGGTCTATTTGAGTCTCCATAAGTACAAGGACTGGTTCTATGCTGGTTGGCTGGACCAAACGTCTTCATTTCACAACTCACTTTTCTACCTCCTACAAGCTTCTCCAAGTTCTCGCACATATTATAGAGGGATCATACATATGTATGCAACTATTGCTCAGCTAGAACAATGCTAGAACAAGCAAGCACCTAGAAGATCAACAAGGGATAAAAGACAACCAAATCTATTCAGATGTATATTAGGCAGGAGCTAGGATGTTAGAAGAAGTACCTCTCGTTACTTAGCATTTACAAGTTCAAATCAATTGTCATGGAGCTCCAAGAAGCAACCAACAGTTGATTTATCATGAACTGAAGCAAAGTATAGAGGTTTGACCATAGAAACTCAAAAGGCAATATGGTTGAAAGCATTATACTCAGATTTGGGACTTGTAAGTTCCAAACCTCACATATTTGGAGATATTGTAAGTTCCATGCATCCAACAACAAACCCTAATTTCCATGCAAGAACCAAAAACATGGAAGTTCATTACCACTTCATGAGGGAGAAGCTCATGGCAAAGGAGATTGATATTTCTTTTGTTCCAATTGAAAAGCAAGTAGCAAATATGATGATAAAGGCACTTGATGCAATAAAGCTTTGTAGATTTAAATCAATGGTAGGTATTCAACCTATTAGAGAATTAGAACTCAATCATACTTTAGATTGAGGGGGAGATTTTTGAACATCAAGCTTACACTATGTTTGAGGTTGATTTGATATACATTAAAAATCTATCATTTGGATTATGTCAAAAATATCCATTGAAGAGTATTTTTTTATTTGTGCTCATTTTTGGTATTTTTCATAAGGCTTTTTTATGGATCATTTACCAATGTAAAAGCCTTGAGCTTTACACTTGTAAAAGGAGAAAAGAAGAGCCCAAGTTCCATGAATTTGTGGTGGTTGAGCTTGATAACAAATCAATCAATCAATCATCTTAAAGTAGTTTAGATTAGATCTTCACTTTTCCTAGATTGTAGGAAAGTAAATTGACTCTCTTCAACAACCTATCCCACCTTGATTAAAATTCAAAATCCACTTTTAGAAGTCATGGAATGCTTCAAGAGTCTATTTAAAAACTTCAAAACCATTTCTCAATACATTGAAGCATTATACATAGAGTTTGAGTCATCATTGTGTGGCTCCTTCATTTCTCTACATTATTGTCTTCAACAATAGTGAACTTGCATAGGCTGTTGCTCTCTCTACAAAGCACCAAATGGAATAATTGATCATTCATTGAGACAAAAATATAGTCTAGGTCATGTATAAAAAGTTTCAAAGCATTTGCTCCAGCATATTTGGAGGCCTTGTAATTTTACTATCTTGGGGTCTATCTCTATACAACCCTCAAAAGTAAAGGGTACCTCTTTTGAGTGTTAAGTTCATTCCCAAAGCATATCTTGCTTATTACTTGTAATATTTTGCATTTTTTCATTTTTGAAAAAGGAAGGTTTTTAATTGTAATCATGCTAGCTGCTATGAGCATTGGAAGTTGATCGTTTCATTCAAAGATATTAAGTTTTTTAAGCTAGCCAATGTGCAAACCTATCTATTTTATATCAATTGGTTCTCCTTGATGCGCCAAAGTACATAGTGGATTTTATTGCACTAATCACATTTCAATAAGGTCTATTTGAGTCTCCGTAAGTGCAAGGACTGGTTCTATGGTGGTTGGCTGGACCAAACGTCTTCATTTCACAACTCACTTTTCTACCTCCTACAAGCTTCTCCAAGTTCTCGCACATATTATAGAGGGATCATACATATGCATGCAACTATTGCTCATCTGATGTATGGAATGTTAAAGAGTTTTTTGAGTGGATGGATGAGTATGAAAACACATTCCAAAAACGCAAAAATCATCTCACATCAACACTGATATTGAAATCCTTGGATTAAAATAAACCGTTCCATGTCCATGTAGATGCTTCAAATTTCACAATTGGTTACATCCTTGCACAACCTGCCAATGAGGGCAACATGGACATCGCCATTGAATATGCAAGTTGCCAACTCATTGAGATGAACAAAATTATACTAATATTGAAAGAGAAGGGCTTGGAATGGTCTACATAGTAAAGAAATTTAGACAAAATTATATTAATATTGAAAGAGAAGGGCTTGGAATGGTCTACATAGTAAAGAAATTTAGACGCTATTTTTATTGGTGCATAAATTTAAGATCTTTGTAGATCACCAAGCTTTACTATGTCTTTTCAACAAACCTTGCACTACTGGAAGATTAGTAAGATATTTCCTTCTCCTCATGAAGTATGATTTTGAGGTGGTAGTCAAAAAGGGAAGCCCTCATGTTCGCGCTAATCATTTGTCAAGGATTAAAAGTGTTGAGCCTTAAGAGACAATCAATGACTTGATGGATACATGTTCAATGTAGAGACAATACCAAAATGGTTCAAGATTGTAGTACCTGTTTTATCCTTTGAGCCAATCCATGCATATGTATAGCTCACTAAAGAGAAAGTAATGAATGCCAAGAACTTGCACATCAACAATGGTTACTTATACCATAGAGGCACTAATGGGATCCTTTCTTTTTGTGTGCTAGAAGATGAATATTTAACACTAGTAGTAGAGGCTCATGTGGATGCTTTTGGTAGGCATCTTTTGAATCAAGGACTTTGCAAAATATGAAAAGAAACGAAATCTATTGGCGACACATGGAACGAACACTAAATGAGTATTTCAATGCTTGTTTCGCCTACCAAGTGATCCCCACCATTGAACATGCTAATATTTTCTATGTTTTTACATGTGCAAGAACATTTTAAACTATTTAAAATCTCACACTTATCCTCAAGATATGACTTTACCTAAACAAAGAGTCTTACATGATAAGATCCATGATTATGCTCTTAATGGCCACATGCTTTAGAAACAAGACAAGGATAACGTATTATACCAATGCTTCGTAGCTACCTTAGGATCTCTTTTGTAGATCATTGCTTCATCATGTTCTCTTGATTGAAGAAATGAAGCCTTTCTTAGACTAGTATGGTGTGCGACCCTAGGAGCTCAATTTTCTACTCCAAGGATATTGTCATGGAGCTCTCAAGAAGGAGAGCGCACTACGGTGCATCATCTTCAGAATACTTCACTGGTATGAGAGCATTTCAACACAAAAGATTTGTTCCTTTTGTGCAAGCAAAGCGAGCACCTGCCCACCCACCCAGCACTTTCTCCAAGGCTTATGTCTAAGGTAGCGAACCACGCATAGACCTTGGAATACCTTGTCATCCGAGTCACCGTTGGTGCCATTGGGCGCACATGAGGGAGTGTAGCTCAGTGATGAGTAGCACCTCCTTTACTGTCAATCCGGGAAGACATGAGGATGGTATGATGACCTTGAGCAAGTGAAGGCACAAGTGCGTGAGTGAGAAGCACACAAACATGCACACACATACACACACACGCGCACACACGGCAAGACAAAGAGAAAGACAATGGAGTTCTTTTAGATTACTTTCAAGATGCTCATACAAGTTCAATTCTATTACAAGCTACCCTAAAAAATGAGCTCTCTAGCTCTATTTATAGTTTCTCACTAGCTTTTGGCCCTGTCCAGACCTAGTGTCCGGCCTAGTTAAAAATTAGGTTCTAGGGCCTATTTGGAGGTTCAAACGGAGTCTAAAAAATGTGAAAACTGATAGGTAGGTACTTCTAAAGCTCTTCAAGCTGAAGGACTCCTTGGCTTGCACAAAATGGAGCTACAAAAATATGAAATGGTATTTACAATGGTTTTTAGTGATGAAAATCACTATTTTTGTAGGGATTTCTTCTAACATTTTGACATACATTTCCTGGAGCTCCCTACTTGCTCCTTCTTCTTGTGTGCCCAACTCTTTGATGCATGAAAAATTTAAATGGCCTACTTGCCAGATCTTCTTTGACTACTATGTCTGCTTGTGCTTTCTCTTCGCTCCGACTCCCTTCGTAGGCTTCCTTGTCTTGTGAGTCCTTCAGTTCCTTGACTACTGCCAACACCCCCCCTCTCTCGCATCTGTCGTCTCTGACAGACCCTTGTCTAGCTGTGCGTTGGACGTAATATTGAACCACATCGGAAGCGAGGTGGTGTTCTTCTAATCGTAGCCCCCGTGCTAGGTCTGTTAACAATGCATCCCAATCCACTGGACCTGGGATGTCTGGATGGGGCACCGGCAATTGCTCTGAGTGGATGGTCCTCTCCACAACCAATAGTTGGAGGAGATGTGAGGGCTTGGGTACAAATATTTCTAGGTGATATTCCCAGAACCCTCTGATGAACATCTCCTCGAAGGTCCGTTTGAAGCATGCTGGGAGGTATTTTATTCCTGCGTGCTAGGCATATACTACCTTTATTGAGGGGGTAGTGCTCATGTCATATACCAGGTCTTGGTTGCCTGCAGTGAAGCCAACTCCTGAAAAGTGGGGGTCCTTGATGTTCTTGAATGTCCTGAATGTGATGAGCATTAATTCGAAGATCTTCATGCACATCTGTGCCATCACATCAGGGGTGTTCCGTAGGCGAATGCTCTAGTGACGGATTGTAGAAATCATGTAGGCAACAGTAGGAGGTCCTTGTGGAGGTGCTAGATAGACATAATTTAACCACTTTGCACAACCTTTGACGTTCTTTACAACAATGGTAAATTCGGGCCAGGTGCGTCTGCGGAAGATTAGAACATAACAGGGATTGTATTTAATAAAGAGTGGCATGTTAGTCCAAGTACGAACCATCTCGGGATAGGTCTCAAGAAGACGGATCCTCCAGGTGGGTTGATGAATGGATCCTTTTTTAGCACTCTCTGGGATATCATCGGGCCCAAATTGTGTGGCAAAGGTTGGGGCCTTGCCACATCTTCGTTGAATCTTTGCATTGTAATCTGCCAGGAGTACACAATATGGAACATACTGATCGTCATTGGTGCCTATCCATCTATGATGAGACATACTGCGGAAATACTCTGACTTTATGATGGTGTCTTCTAATTTGGCCATTGATTGGATTTGGATTGCCACTCGATCTTCATGGGTTTTCGCTGTCTTTTCGAGTGTCTGGAGCCATTCGGGTACTTCGACTTCCAAGGTGTCCATTCCTTCTGAAGTTTGCTGACCACCTGGCATCCGCATAGGAACATATGGTTCCTCATACGATTCGTCCACCTCAATGGGTACCAATTCATCTGGCTCTGGTTCTACAACTGGAGAGGGTTGTCTTTCATATTCTAGTAACTTCTTTTGCAATTCTACCACCTGCTCTGTTAATGCCTTTACTTCCTCTGAAGTCGTGGTTGTTTCTATGACTTTGGGTTGTGCCTCTTGTTCCCTGAGCTGGCGGCGTAGTGCATCCCGTTCCTTTTCCAAATCGTCATGTGCTTCTAATAGATCTACATAGCTTTCCAAGATTGTCTTCATTGTTTCTGAGGGGACTGCTTTGAATTGTTCTAGGTCGATTTCATGGGGAGAGCCTTCCATGGCAGCTTCCAGGTTTTCTTCGTTTTGCTTCTGCAGACGCTTGTTTTCTTCAAGGGCGGTAGCCATGTGTTTTCTGAGTAGAGTCAAATTACGCCGGACTCTTAGATTATCTGCTTGGTAGACTTCTAGTAAAGCTTCGAGTTGTTTGACACCTGGCACTTGTGATGGTTGGGGTGTCTCCAGGAGGGTTTGATGAGCTTGCTCGAGTGTGGTGTAACGTTGATTGAGGTCTGCATTTTCTTCTTCTATAATTGTAAGCCGTCTCTGTAGTTGTTGATGATTCGTAGTCAGTTGATGATGACGATCTTCGAGAGCCTGATACTCACTCTGAAGTTGATACACACATTGATGTAATGCCATGAATATACTATTTACATTAAACGATGCAGGGAAAGATGAAGATGCAGGGGGAATGGGGAAGGGGAAGGGAGTTGTGAATGTTGTGGAGTCAAATGGTGAGGTAGGTGGAGGGGGTATGGGAGATTGAGGCTGCATGGGGGGAGGGAGTGGTGCTGTGGCTGGTGATGTTTCCATTGTGTCGAACATGTGTGTGACTGTGTAGATGGGGACAGTGGGTGGGGTGGATGTGATATTTGTGAAGAGTGTTGTGAAAGTGGGCATGGTAACTCCTTTGAATTGGATGCCGAGAGAGAGAGAGGAATTCCCATGATGAATGTGGTAATGGCAGAAATAGGCGTGGTAGTGCCAGGTGGTGTGGCATAGTGAAGCGTTCTTGGGCGGGAAAAGCAAAATGCTGCATGACGTTTGTAGGTGGAGAGCAATGGTAGGTGTCATTGCTACCATGTCCTTCAATTTATTGAGATCCTTATGCTTCATCCTGCCTGGAACCAATGTTTCTTTCTCAGTGGGAATATGCATATCTTGCATGTTCAATGCTTCGCGTACCAAATTGAGGGCCAGTTTGAATCTCTTGAGTTCGTGGCCTGGCAACATTGAGGGTAGCACAAAAGTACTATCGCCTCCCTTGGCCCTGCTAGGAGTGATGGTACTGATAAAATAGGAGCAGCATAGGAAGTCTGGCTTAGGCAAATGTGCCCTGAAATAGCTGTCCAAGCCCGCTTTGGTCCATACCGATCGCATTACTTCTGTATTCTGATATTTCTCAAATTCACGAGTGAAGAAATGGTAGCGTCCCCATTTGCCATTGAACTCAATTTCTGCTTCCCAGAAGTAGGTGCCATCACCCAATGGCCTTGCGACATCACTAAACCAATGAGCGTGTTTCCCCACTTGAGAAGTGTGTCCTTGAGGAGGGTCCTGAATAGGGAGCACATGCACCACTTGAAGCTCTTGAGGCCTCTCGGTGAGTTGTGGTTCAAGGAGGAGGGCTTCAATGTCCACAATCTATGCGCTAGACCTTGCCTGGGAACTGGTGCCTCCGGTTTCTGCCATGTTACAGCTTGCTTGCTAGTTCTGTGAGAATATAGAAGCAGGCGTTAACATTGTAAAGGACAAGTTAGAACAATTTTTGTTCCCCTTACAATATTAACATGAGGTGAATGATGAGTTAGTCGATCAGTGAGTGCTCGATGATTGTGTGTTTGTTAATCCTATGAGCTAAGTGAAAAGATGCAGTTAGTAGGTGGAGAGGAATGTACAAATGGGATCGGGGGGCTTACTACAAGCTTTTGGCTGCCAAACACAATGAATGACTTTATGTTTTGGTTTTGTGAAGACTCTGGAGGGCTTTATGAGGGTGTCTCCTTGGAAATGAGGCTGTATAGGGGCCCATTTGCAAGTGATTCCACCCGTGCTCATGTGTAAATGTGTGTTTGTGTGTGTTGAATGAGAGTGGGCATCGGCTCTTTGAGTGAGTGAACCCTGTCGTGTATGGTGTGATTTGTGTGTGACTAGTTGAGCCTGTAAGCAAGCCTTAGGCACCCAAATTTGTCTTGATTGTGGGCCAGCCTTCATCAACTTCTTGGGTACCCAGATAGATTTCACTTTCACAAAAGAATTTTTGGGAGTCTTCTTATTAGTATCATGTCGTTGATTACTAATAGGAAGTTGAGATAGTTGTTGTGGCTTGACCGCAATAGGACGCTCGCCTTTCCGCACCCACACTTGTTTCAATGGCTGAGACATCCTGCTTCGCATGTTCCTTTGGCCTCCAACATAGGTAGTCTTCAGTAATTGATCTGCCTTTGGTTGCTGCCTCCCTCTGGCCTTTGGAAAAGAAGGGAGTTCCGTTGAGTCCTTGACTTCTTTATTGAGATCGTCATTCCTCTGCATCACATAGCTTTGGACAAGAATAGCATTGTCAACTTCATGTGTACCCCTGGAAGGACCAGGAGTCTGTGCCTTTCCTAGTTCCTTGAGTGCTCCATTATCTAACTCAAATGTTATTCGACTCTGATTTACCCATACCTGAAGAAGTCCACTTCTTAGGCTTAGGTTGACTGCATGATCATAGATCCAGTCTTGACCCAAGACAAGAGGTTCAGTGAGGTCCTCATCTTGACACACTAGTACTTTAACTATCATTAAAACGTCTTGAATGTAGAGGGGAAGTTCCACCTCGCCTATGCAAGGGGCTTCCACACCTCCCAATCCTATGAGATATGCCTCTATAGGGTTGACTTTTAATTTCAATTCTTGACAGTAAGAGAGTCTCACCGCACTAGTGGCTGCACTTGAGTCAATCAATGCCCGTGCAGTCCTTGCACTCTTCCCTTGTCCAATCTCCAAGGTTACAAAAGGACGTCGGTCAACTATTCTATGGGGGCTTACAATTGAGACTTCACACATAGCCATATGATATCCTGGGTTCGCATAGTCATCTATCCCTGGCTGATCTGGTCCTTGCCTTCTCATCTTCATTTTTTCGATGCGTTCCAAGGCTTCTGCCTATGCTTCTTCTCGGACTCGTTTTTCCTCTTCTTTACGTTTCTTGGCAGTGTAGACTCGATTGAGCATTTCCTCAGTGAGAGGTTCCTGATATAACTTGACTCTACATCCGCTTATATAGCTAGGGAGAATGTTGCCTTCGAGTGTGGCTAATTGGACTGCTCCACTAGTCGAGATCCTATTTATGATCATAGGTCCATAGCCTCTCTTTTCTAATTTTCTCGCATGTTGCTTCAAAGTGTAGACTAACACTAGGTCCCCTGCTTTCAATCCTTTATCCTTCACATGGGTATCAAAGTACGCCTTCTCCCTTTTCTTAGCTGCATATATTCCTGCTGCGGCTCTTAGTCGTGTTTCACCTAATCGTTCAAGGTCAAAAATTCTCGAAGAGAGTTCATGACCCATCCACTCATGCTCATGTGCTACCTTTAGTGTAGGTATCAAGAAGTGCAATGGTAGCACTGCATTTTGGCCAAATACCATCTGAAAGGGTGTGGCTTGGAGTAGCGTTTTATAGGCAACTCGGTATGCCCAAACAACATGGTGTAGCTATTGGTCCCAATCAGAGCATTTATTATTTACCAATTTAGTCAACACATTGCATAGGATCTTATTTGTGCTCTCAGCCTGGCCATTAGCTTGTGGGTGATAGGGGGCAAACTTCTTATGTACTACCAAGAATTCTTGGAGAAGATTTTCAATAACTTCATTCAAGAAGTGAGTCCCCCTATCACTAACTAGCTCTATAGGTAGCCCGTATCTTGTGAATACATTCTCAAATAAGAACTTAGATGTCGTTTGAGCATCGTTCTTTGTGGTAGCTTTCACTTCTACCCACTTGGTTAAATAGTCTGTGGCCACAATGATATATTCAGCATGTGAACCCTTGGCTGGGGGATTAATAGGACCTACAAAGTCTATTCCCCACCTTGAGAATGCACGTCCACCCATCATAGGTTTTAAAGGCATCTCATCTTTGCGTATAGGATACTGAGTTCGCTGACAAATGTCACACCGTTTCACATAAGTATGTGCATCCATGTGCAGGGTTGGTCACCAAAGTCCTGCAAATAGGACAGCCTTGATCACCCGATCTGGTCCAAAGTGTCCTCCTGCTACACCTTGGTGAGCAGTTTCCAAGATCTTGAGATATTCACTCTCATGGACACATAATCTAAGGTAACCATCTTTACCACGCTTGTATAGATTATCACCAATGAGTGAGTAATCTAGGGCTTCTTGTTCTAGACTTCTTTGTCTGGCCAATGTCATATCTTGAGGGAATGTCTTCGTCCTCAGAAAGGCTACTAGTGGTTCACTCCAATCCGGCACTATGGACACTTGATATAGAGTGGCATGTTCCACGGGTGGTTTAGTGCAGTGGATCGGGCATTCCTTGCACAACTTATGGACATCAACTTCCATAGTAGGCCAATGCACTCCGAATCTCCTAAGTTTCTTTAAAGTTCTTTGCTTTGAGTAGTGTTGCTCTAATGCACCTACATGTGCTAATTGCAACCATTTTGCGTACTCGTCCTCTTCCACACAACAAGCCAATATCCCGTGATCGGTCTGTTTGTACATACTTCTTGCCATGATATGGTACTTATGTGCTTTTACTACCTCTCTATCTTGAGTGTTTATGACTGGGTGGTTAGGCCCATATGTCAGTACTGGCACTAATGGTTTAGCCCACTGAGGTACAACTTCCAAATTAAACAAGTAAGCATCAGGAAGGTCATCTGATACTCCTTGTGGGGCTTCTCCAGATGTGAGCCTAGAGAGATGGTCTGCTCTCAAGTGAGTCTTCCCTTTCCTCACCACAACTTCAAAGTCGTATTCCATTAGTAAGAGAAACCATCTTACTAATCTACCTGTATTGCATGGTTTGTTTACCAAGTACAATAATGCCTGATGATCAGTAAAAAATTTAAACTTATTTGCAAGCAAATAGTGTCTAAACTTTTTAACTGCATATACCATGCCTAATCCCTCTTGTTCAGTGGTGGTATAATTTTGTTCAGCTGCATTCAACTGTCTACTAGCATAGGCAATTGGAAGATCCATATTACCTTCGCCCGTAGGTTGTGCGAGTACACATCCAATTGCATAATTGGATGCATCCACGTGAACATGAAATGGCTTATTCCAATCTGGTGTGGTCAAGATTGGTGCTGAACACAATCTTCTTTTGAGCTCATTGAAGGAGTCCTCACATTCATTAGTCCACTCAAAGTTAGTCAAAAGTCCATACAGAGGCTTGGCAATGATGGCGTACATGTGTATAAAGCGTCGGTAATAGCCACAATGCCCCATGAAAGCTTGTACTTCCTTGACGTTCTTTGGCCTAGGTAACTCGGCTATGGCTCTTACTTTCTCTTCATCGATGGATATGCCATTCTTTGACACTATGTGTCCTAGAATCTTGCCTTGCCCTACCATGAAAACACACTTTTCTGGGTCCAAGCAGACTTGATATTCTCTGCATTTGTCAAAGATTTGCCTGAGTTCAGGTATATGTGTCTGTCTAATGTTGGAATGAGCACAGAGATCATCAACATAGACCTCCAAATTCTTCCTCAAGAACTCTTTAAACACGTGACACATCAGTCTTTGGAAGGTTGCAGGGGCATTGGTAAGCCCGAATGGCATTACCCGAAAAGCAAATATGCCCCACTCTGTGGCAAAAGCTGTCTTATGCTGATCTTCTGGGGCTATGGCTACTTGATTGTAGCCCGAAAATCCATCAAGGAAGCTGTACACTTCCTTGCCTGCTACCCTTTCTAGTAGATGCTCCGTGATAGGAAGTGGATAATTATCTCGGATAGTGGCTGCATTGACCTTTTTCAAGTTAATGCATACTCGTAGCTTTCCATTCTTCTTGGGCACCACTACAATGGGGGATACCTACTCAGTGTGCTCAATTTCATAGATGAATCCAGCTTCTACCAGTCTATCTATCTCCTCTTTGATCTTAGCAGCATAATTATCATTATATGTGTATGGCTTTTGCTTAGAGGGTTTCGCGTCTAAGGTCATGGGAATTGTGTGTGAGCATATGTCTGGGTCAACACCCTTCAAGTCCTTGTAACTCCAAGAGAATACATCTCTGTATTCTCTTAGCAAGGCTATCAATTCGCGCTCTTCTTCTTCCGTCAGGTCATGTCCTATGTAAGTGCACCTCTCTTCTCCTTCTTCCATGGCTACCACTATTTTCTTGGTGGTTTCTTTGTTATCGTAGGCCTCTCGTGATTGTGCCTCGTGTTTAGACATTCTTACCATGACTCTTCTATCGTCTATCTCATACTTTTTAAAGTTTTCAGGGACCTCAAACAAGGATTCTTCCTCTTCTGGTGTGACTTCTCTCTTCTTTCTTTTCTTTCCTTCATCTTTAGGGGTCACTTGTGTGGCTAATCTTACATCATTTGTAAGCTCTCCATGTCTCTGAGGATGAGCTTCTACTTCATAGAAGTATTCTTCATCTGATGCAAAAGGTGGGTCCATAATGATCGGAGTCACTTGCATCCTCAAATGCATCAGGGCTAGGTTCGCACTCTTCTAAAACTGCATCCCCCATGATTGGCTCTATGGAGAAGACTGAAATGTCATAGCCATCCTCATCACAGTGGGGTGTCCATTGTTCTTCATTGATGGCTACATCCATTGTTGCTAGAATTTCTGCCCAACTGTGAGGTTTAAACTCTTCATCAGGAAATACTACAGGTGCATAGGCTGGGTCTTGAATTGACATATGGGTTTCCTTAGCACCTATCTCTCTAGCCTTTTCTCTCTTCTCTTCTTCTACTGCTACTTTACACATCCATAAGTGAGTGTCTTCATGCATCCATGAGGATCCTGATCCTATGGAGTGCACAGACTCCGTGTCATCCTTGGCTCTATGGATGGGATTCCATTGAATAGGCGGTACATCTCTATGAGAGTAATCCTTGAGATTGACTTTGGTCGTAACACCTAAGTGTTGCAAATACAAGGAATTGGTTCCCCAATCCTGGACCACTTGCAACTGTCGCATAAATGGTCTTCCCAAAATCATCTCATAGGCATGGTTCTTGTTGAAATCACATATGGCAAAAGTATGCTCAAACTCAACACCGCATGTAGTGAGAGTTATTCCTTCCAGCAAGCCTAAGGGTCTTTCTATGTGGCCATCAGCCATCTGCAATTTCATCCTTGTGGGCCTGAGTGCTGGCTTGCCCCAACGCTTCCATAGGGAAGTGGTGGCAATAGCAACTCCTGCACCTGAGTCTAGAAATGCCTTGGTTGTGTACCCCTGATGGGTAATGGGAAGATAGGTGTTTCCTTCTTCTCCTTCACTCATGTCTCCTATCTTGTCTAGAGGAATTTCTGGCACTATCCTATGAGAACCTACCTGGGAACGCGGTTTGGCTATCTCTGGTACTTGTTTGGCTACATGTTTCCATAGTTCTGGCCTAACTTTGAGTAGCTCTTCTAAAGTGAGGTTGCACTGCACCTTAGTGTTTTTCACTACCTCCGTATTCCTAGGTATAACTGAGTCTTCGTTCCTTACCATGACCGTGGGTGCTCTCATACAAGTAGACTTGGCTTCCCATGGGCCTGTGAAATGGGGTAGTTCCTGTAGGGAGTTAGACTCGAAGTCTAACCTCTCTTGACTTTGTGCACTCTCCTGCTCTCCATAAATGGAAGGAATATCTTGTGGGAATTGATCATGCGTGTCATCCACAAGTTCAATGGGAGGAGGGACTTCACTTTCATTAGCCCATTTGTCTTCTTGAATCTCTCGTAGGAATTCTTGTGTGTACCTATGCATAGAAGAGGAGGTGTCTGGTTCAGTGGAATTGGGCACAAAAGCTTCCTGTGGGGGAAGGCTTATCCTTTTACTTGCCTCATCTTTTCCTTGATTTTTTTCTTCCTTGGCAGATCTTGCAAGTATGCCCTCTAACTTCTCTAGGAGTCCATCCAAGTGCAATTGTGTCTTAGCTGAGCCAGAGTAATTGAAGAGGCGACTAGCTTCAAACATGGTCTGAGCCAACGTGACCATTTTTGCGCACAGCTTGGTTCTTCTATCTCTAGGTCAGCTCTAGGGTAGCACTTGTCATGATCCGTCACATTTGGCCCTTCTTGGATTTTGGCCTGATATGCCTTAAGCATCATGTCTATGTCTTCAGGAGTGGGGTCAGCTAATACTGATCCTACTCTAGGGGATGGTGGGATGGTCTGAGGTAGGTGAACAGATGGTGGTGGAAATGAGGGTGGTGGTGGTATGTGAGAGTTTGTTTGAGAGGTGAGTTCAACAATTTTGGCTTTTGTTTCTCTTATGCTTTCTTCTAAGTCGCTCATCTTTTTAGACCATTGTCTTTTCATTCTCTCTCGGCTATCCCTCCAGGCTCTCGGTTTCACTAACCTCTGCACTCTTCTCTTGACCTATTCCTGGGTCCTGTTGCAAAGCCTGGGCTCTAGTGACCACTTGCACTAGTGCAGTGGAAGTGACACTTCCTATTGGGTCTACAACTAAGCCAATAACGTTAATTGGAGTTATTTTTGGCATATTATTGGGATTCTTTGGGCAATCTCGTAAGAGATGCTCCTTTCCGCAATCTTGACAAAAGCCATGTATTGTTACTGACTGTGGTTGTGTAGATGCAGGCATTGGGCAATCACGAATGAGGTGATCTCCTTGACATCTATAGCATGGTCCCCTAGGGAATGGAGGTCTTACCTGCCTTGGTTGAGGTCTAGTGTTGGGATTTGTGTACATGAGATTTGCATACTCTGGCTCCCAACTAGGTTCACTCGGTTCTTCACTATAGTAGGATTCACCATGTTCAGGAGACTGCATATAGTAAGCCTGTGGACTTTCTATGTGAGTGGAATCAAAACTATGATCACTCGGGTCACTTTCTAAAAGCAACGGAGTCACTAGGACTATGGCTCTATTCAATTTTTCCTCAGCAGCAGCATACTTCACAGGAATCACATTAGCTGGGGTTGGAGGTTGTTGAGCTAATACAGGTTGAGGCCTTTGTTGGTTTTGCTAGGGTTGTTGATAGGATTGCTGTGGTCTACCATATTGTTGTGGGGGGTACTGGTTCTGGTATCTTCCCTGTTGTGGATAGGGCTGAGGGTAGGTTTGCCTAACTGCTTGCTTATTGTATGGGCAGTCCTGTGCTGTGTGATTTGTGTATCTCCGTTCTATGGTGCAATATTGGCTACTAGGGTTCACTTGGGGTTGAGCCATGATGGGACATACGTTCGCCATATGGTCACCACCGCAAGTATAGCACCTCTTTACTGGGGCAAATCTAGGAATTTGTTTACTAGAGACATCTAGTTTTTGAGCTACTTTCTCAGCGAGTTCCTCAATTGATGTAGATTGCGAGGAAGAGAGACTAGAAGTGCTATCGGAATCTTTGTAGATTTTTGAAAGCTCTAGTTCCTCCCCTAGGTTATCCTCAATGTCAATGCACATGCGTACACACTCTTCTATAGTCCTAGGGTCCTTCAAGTACACATAGGATCGCAACTTTGTACTTAGCAATCCATCCAAGAATAAAGCCACTTGTTTGGCTGGTGTGGGTAACTCAGGAATAGGGCATCTCTCAAGATATTGCCTAAACCTTCTTCCTGCAAGTCTCACGGTCTCTTGAGGGGTCTGCTTGAAGCTATGTATCAATGAGGAAGTATTATGCCTTATGCCACTTTTAGAGAACTCAGTGATGAAAGCCTCTAAGAGTTGGTCTATGCTCCTGATCTGTCTCTCATTCAATGGTTGAAACCACGTAAGGGCTGTGTTCCTAAGCGTTAGACCAAAGGCATTATATTGCGTGAATAGCTCCTCAACTTGTTCAACTCTCAAGTCTTGCCTAAACTCGGCCACATGATCATATGGGTCTCCTGTGCCATCGAAGTAATTCTTCATGGACTTAACTAACTGAGTCGGCCTCAAAATCCTGGTGTGTTTCCTAGGCCTTGGCAGAGGGAAATCATCAGCATTCCTTTGGTTCCTTGGGGCTCTAAGTCCCTCAGGTTCCACTCTATTTGTTTCCGTTCTCGTTCTTTCTCTTCCCACTGGGTTGGCAAAGCTTACCTCCGGTCTATCTCTATGTCTGTCTCTTTGAGTTCCATGAGCATGGGATGTTCCAGCTCCGGGGTGACCAAAGGACACATTCGATCTTGGTTGGGGGAAAATAAATTCACCTTTCCAAGTGTAAGCATGCCTATCGTTTTCTGTAACCACAAAGACCCTCTCTGAAGCGTGATCCAGGTAGGTCACTCTACCTGGGCTATCAGGATCTTTGAACTCATATATCATGATTGTTCCTACCTCATTCGGTTGATCAGATCTATACCTCCAAAAGGCTTCATCAGTCTCTCGGTTCAGGAGCAGATCTATGCTCTTATTGTCTTGAGGAATCCACTCTGGTGTGATAATCCTAGTGAGAACAAATTTGCCTGGGGGGTTCTAGGTTCTACACCCATGTTTCCTTGCTCCATGTCACCTAAGTCCATTTCTAGGATCACATTCCCAAATTCATCTGTCCTATCTGGATGATTGGTGACTACATATATGGTTCCTTCCTTGTCTAGGTATGCTCCGTTTTCAAACTTAACAGCTGGGTGCTCTAGTCCAATGGATTGGTCAGGGTTTTTAATCTGGACCACAGATCCTCCTAGGCCGTCCTCATAGATGCTAGCACCTAATCGGTTGGTCCTAAGGTATTCGAGTTGCGTCTTGTAAGGGCCTTCTACCCTATGTAAATATGGCACTCCGGAGCTTCCTGTAGGTCTCTCCATATCGTGGGACATCTCAGACTCACTTGTCTCTGAGCTAGGGTAGTACGAATGATGACTCAACTGCTAGGCCCAAGACCTAGTAGTATGATTGACACTAGCCTCTGAAGATCTAAGACTTTTTCTATCGCTCCCTAGGTGTCCTCCTGATCTAAGGTTCATAAGCCCAATTGAATAATCCCAAATTTTCCCAAGTACACTTTGCGTTGCTGAGTTCTTTTGTATTAGTCACTTGTTCTTTTTTAATTGCCCTTAGGGTGTCACTTCTTGTCCAGTTAATCTTCGTCACAAGGAACACTTAAGTTTTATCGTACTTTGAGTGTGGCCGCTCGATTTAAATTCTTTTCCCTTAGGTTGTTTCACAATTGTAATCTCCTAACACTTGCACTTGAGTGATTAGAGTTCTTGGACTTGGTCATTCTTAACGTATCCCTAATTAATCAAAACCTCTATCCGTACTTAGCCTATGCTAGGGATTGACAGAGGGTGTTGAGAATTTCCAACCTTGAGTTTCTTCCCTTGGTTGCCCTTTGTAGCTCAGTGATGAGTAGCACCTCCTTTAATGTCAATCCGGGAAGACGTGAGGATGGTATGAAGACCTCGAGCAAGTGGCGGCACAAGTGTGTGAGTGAGAAGCACACAAACATGCACACACATACACACACACACGCACACACACAGCAAGACAAAGAGTGAGAATCAATGGAGTTCTTTGATTACTTTCAAAAGGCTCTTACAAGTTCGTTTCAATTACAAGCTACCCCAAAAATGAGCTCTCTAGCTCTTTTTATAGTTTTTGACTAGGTTTTGGCCCTGTCCAGACCTAGTGTCCAGCCTAGTTAAAAATTAGGTTCCAGGGCCAATTTGAGGGCTTAAACGGAGTCTAAAAAATACGAAAATTGATATGTAGGTACTTCTAAGGCTCCTCAAGCTCAAGGACTCCTTGGCTTGCACAAAATTGGAGCTACAAAAATATGAAATGGTATTTACAATGATTGTTAGTGATAAGAATCACTGTTAAAAGATGTTGATTTGGAAAAATTTGAAGGGCCTATCTGCCAGATTTGCGTCGACTGCTTTGTCTACTTACTCCTTCACCTTGTTCTGGCTCTCTCCGCTGGCTTCCTTGTCTAGTCGGTCCTTGGGTGCCCATACTGCTCTCAACACCCCCCCCTCTCTCGCGTCTGTCGTCCCTGACAGACCCTTGTTGCTGGGAGTGTTGGATGTAATATTCCACAACCTGGGTGGCAAGCTGATGTTCTTGTATGCGTAGTCCTCTGGCCAAATCTGTCATCATACGATCCCAATCGATTGGTCCTGGAATGTCCGGATGTGGCAGACGTAACTGATCTGCATGGATCGCTTGTTCTACTGCGAATAGATGTAGCAAATGTGTGGGTTTGGGAATGAAAATTTCGGAATGGTATTCCCAGAATCCCGTAGAGAACATTTCCTCAAATGTTTGCTTGAAGCATGTGGGCAAGTACTTTATTCGTGCATGCCAAGAAAAGATGATAGTGACCGAGGGGGTTTGGCTCATGTCGTAGACTAAATCCTTGTTGCCTTGAGAGAATCAAGGGGCAGAGATGTATGGAGCTTGGACATTCCGAAAGGTTTTGAAGACAATGGTCATGAGCTCAAATATCTTCATACACATTTTCGCTGCTATGTCGGGTACATTATTTAGACGTGTAGACCAGTGCCGAATTGTTGATATCATGTAGGCTACGGTTGGGGTCCCTCGAGGTGGAGCAAAATATGGGTAGTTAACCCAAGCCGAGCATTCTTTATTGTTGCGTACCTTGATTGCAAATGCTTGCCAGGATCTGCGACGTACCACTGGACAATAGCATGGATTATACTTGATATATAGTGGCATGGTTGCCCAGGTACTCATCATCTCTGGGTAATCGGTGAGTAGACGTGCACGCCAATTAGGTTGGAAGATCGAGCCAGCACGTGCATCTGTCGGTAAATCCCCTATCTCAAATTGAGTTGCGAATGTGGGCTCCTTCCTTGTATGTCTTTTGACTTCTGCATTATAATCATGTAGTAAGACAAAATAAGGCATGTATTGCGACTCTGATGTTGTGATTAACCGTTGATGGGATAAATTTTGAAAGTAGGAAGACCGAAGGACAGTTTCTTCCAGATTTGTGAGAGATTGCATTTGCACGGCCACACGATCATCATGTGTCTTACCCACTTTTTCGACCCTTTTTACCCAATCTGGAACTTGAATTTCTAACGTGTCTTGTCCTTCTTCCGTAGTTCGACCACCAGGCGTCGGCATAGGCTCGTATGGCTCTTCATAGCTGTCATCGACAGGGATTTCCACTACTGTTTCAGGTTCTGGTTCTTCAATGGGTGAGGATGGCCTTTCATATGGTAGGAGGCGTGCTTGGAGTTCTGCCACCTGTTTCCGGAGGGTCTCTACTTCTTCTGTAGAGTGTTGCAAGATTGCCGGCTCCTGTTGAGCTGTGGGGACACTGGCTATCTGTTTCTTTAGATCTGCACATTCAGTCTCTAGCTTTTCATATGACTCCAAGAAATTTGCATGCTCCTCAAGTAAGATGCGAATGTCTTCCGATGGGACTGCTCTATATCTGGTAGGGCTAATGGTTGCTCCTACGGTTCCTTCCATAGCCGCTTCAAAGTTGTCTTGGTTTTGTTGTTGAAGTCGTTTGTTCTCTTCCAGTGCTGCGGCCATATGCTTCCTTAATAGCCCAATGTTGCGTCTGAGTGTAGCGTTAGAGATCATTTGCGCTTGAAGCACTGTTTCTAGTTCCTTGACGGCTTGGTCATCCACTGTTGATGCCTTTGATTCCAGTTCGGAGTGAGCTTGCTGTAGGGTGGTATGCTCGGTTAGGAGCGTTTGGTAGTCAGCTTCAAGAGTGTTGACCCTAGCTTGCAGATGTTGAGATTCTGCCTGGAGGGCCGCAGTGCGTTCTTCCAATTGATGGTAGTCTTGTTGTAGCTGATGTGCACACTGAAGTAATGTGTTGAACGTGCTATTTACATTATGAGATGCAAGGGGAAAAGTTTGAAGTGCAGGGGAGGTGGGATTGGGTAGGGGGGTAGTGAATGCTGTGTGTGCCAATGATGTGAGTGGTGAGGTGGGGGGCAAGGCAGGGGAAGATGGTGAAATCATGGGGAGAGGTGCTGTGGTTGGTGAAATGTCCATTGGGTCAAACACGGTGGTGGGTACAGGGGCTACCATGTAGGTGGGTATGGTAGGTGAAGTGAGTGTGGTGTTCGTGTAAATTGATGTCGTTGCGAACATCGGAGAAATGTGCCTCGGAAACATTGGAGAGCGGGTGAACTGCTCCACAACGGATGGGTATTGGGGTGGCGCGGTCAGGTTGAAAGAGGTGTAGGGGCGAGATGGGAAGTGAGGGTCATGGAATGGAGGTACCCGTATTGGAGGATAGGTCGGGAAACACAGGGTGCCTTCTGTGGGTGCTGGGTTTCCAACTACACTTGCAATTATGGGATGGCCAGTCATGGGTTCAGAGGATAGACGGGACGAAGTGTACAAGGGATTGGTGACGAAGGAGAAGAGGGTGTCTTGTGAGGTGGGTTCTCGAAATGAGAATGATTTGAATGAGGATGGGTTATAAGTGAAGGTAGAGGTGATGACTGTCGTTTCTTCCATGGTGGGGGGTGGTGGTGGGGGTGGAGAAGGTGGTGATGGAGGCTGCTGGGGTGAGATGGGTGATGTCTGAACGAAGGTTTCGGCAGAGAGGTCAGTGGTGGTTGTGGGGGTGGCAGTTGTCTCAATGGGTACTTCTTGTTCTGTGACGGGTATTCTGATAGTTTTACCTGCTCGTGGTAACGTGTCCACTCTGCGTTTGTCGTACCTTACGGACTGGCGGACTGCGGTGTGGACAACCTCCGGAACTCCTAAAGAGTCCGACACTAATTTGAGGGTGTCAATGAAATGTTGGTCCACCCCTTCATCTGATAGCATTTCTTGCATCAAAGCTTGACCTGATACCAGAGAGAGTTGATGCCTTTCTTGTACTGCTCTGATTGTGTCGTATAACCTCCGTAGTTGAGCTGTATAGGCTGGTGCACCTACAAGTTCTGGCACTTCTTGTTGCTCCTCTTGATGCTCTTGATCATAATCCTCCTCTTCATCCTCCTGTTCTTCATCTCCGTCATCCTCTGCATCCACTTCAACAGGTGTGACAGGTGCTTGGGAGGTTGTGGCCTGCGTTTGCACGTTTTTCGCTTGTTGTGCCTCTTCTGCCTCCAGCTATACATCTTGTAATAATTGTTCGAAATCTTCATTAGTGAGTTCTTCCAAAGGTGCACCACTAGGAAATTCAAGATCGGTTGGGATGGGAGGGAATATCAAGGTGGAACCATCGGTGCTGCGTCTTGGAAGTCGGAGTGTGAATGTTCGGACTCTTCGGGGTGGGGGGGTGACGTCTGGTGTTAGTGTGGCTCCACGTGGTTGAGCACATGGGACTTGGATAGTGCCTCTCATCTTCTTAGAAGGGGGTCCAGTGGATGTCCTGCCTCTAAACTGCTCAACCCGATTCCACATTAGGGCCCGTTGGATCGGAATGTCATAAGCCAAACACCTATAAATGATTCTCGTCAGAGCACAGCAACCATATAAAACCTGTTTCCGCGGCCATCGTTTGTGAGCTAGGTGTATCTGATCAATTATCCAGTGGGGTAAGTTGATGGTGAGGCTCTGTGTCTCTGCCAGATACAAGCTAAACCAAATCTTTTTGGGCGGCATGGTGAATCTATCTTGTGCCGGGAAAGGAAAATGTTGCATGCACATGCGAAGGTGTATTGCAATATTAGGCGTCATGGATACCATGTCCTTGAGTTTGGTGAGACTTCGATTCTTCATGTAATCCGGTACTAGGGTTTCCTTCTCTGTAGGAATATGCATTCCGCGCATATCTAGAGCCTCTCTCACCAAATTGTTTGATAGCCTGAACCTCTTAAGCTCATTCCCCTTTGTCAGAGATGGAATCACAAATGAGCTTGCACCTTTTGGGTTCTGATTTGGAGTCAAGGTGTTGATGAGATAGTAGCATCGCATGAAGTCAGGTTTTGGGAGTCGTGCACTGAAATAGGCACTCAATCCTGCCTTTTCCCATATCGGACGTAGACTTTCTGCATTTTGTAATTTCTCAAACTCTCTTGTAAAGAAATGGTATCTGCCTTGCTTTCCATTGAAGTCCAACTCTGATTCCCATAGGTACGTTCCTTCACCCAAGGGTCCTGCCACCTCAGTAAACCAGTGGGAAGTCTTCCCTACGGGCATGGTGTGGCCACGCGGAGGGTCCGCAATAGGTATGATTTTGACGGCCTGCAATTCTTCTGGTCTTTCATTTGTCTCAGGCAAAACGGGTAAACTGTCTAAGTCCACCACTTGCGGGCTTGTTTCTGTGTGAGAGCTAGTTCCTGCTGCCTCAGCCATGTGAAAACTTTGCAGCTGGTTCTGTGAGAATATATGAGTAAATGTTAACATTGCAATGGACACAAAAATGACACAGTGTCCCCTGTTACAACATTAACTTAAAGTTCGGGAGCGGTTAGAGGTTAATAGGTGCTCGGTGCTAGTGTGTGTAGTTAGGAATTGGGTAAGCCTACGAGCTAAGCGGAATGATGTGAAGTGAGAGTGAAGTGGTTAGTAGGTGGTCATGGATTTACAATTGGGGTCCGGGGGTTTGTTACAAATCTTGGGCTGCCAAATGCAGTGGATGGGTTTTGCTCTTGGTTCCGTAGAGACTCTCGAGAGCTTTATAGGCGTGTCAGCTTGGAAGTGAGGCCTTTTAGGGACCCATTTACAAGTGATTCTTTTCGTGCTCATGGGCCTTGGTGTTGAAAATGAGTGGATGTCGGCTGTGCGAGTGAATGGATCATGCTGTGTAGGGTGTGTTCTTGGTGTAGCTATTTGAGCCCGCAAACAAGCCTTAGGCACCCAAATTTGTCTTGATTGTGGGCTGGCCTTCATCGACTTCTTGGGCACCCAAATAGACTTCACGTTAGCAGATGAGCTTCTGAAAGACTTCTTATTATTATCGGTTTGTTGGTCACTAATAAGAGGCTTTGCCCGTGTGGTTGGCTTGAGTGCAACCGGGTGTTCGCCTTTCCTCACCCACACTTGGTTGACTTGCTGAGACATTTTGCTGCGCAGGTACTTTTGATTTCCGGCATAGGTAGTACTCTGCTTCTTCTGCCTTTGATCCACCTTTGGTTGCTGCCTCCTTCTGACCTTTGGAAAAGAAGGGAGTTCCGTTGCATCCCTGACTCCTTTTTTGCGCATAGCATTCCTCTGCAACACATAGTTTTGGACAAGAACAGCATGGTCAACTTCATGTGCACCCCTGGAGGGACCAGGAGTCTATGCCTTTCCTAATTCCTTGAGTGCTCCATTATCTAACTCTACTGTGATTCGACTATGATGGACCCACACCTGAAGAAGTCCACTTCTTAGGTTTAAGTTGACTGCTTGGTCATAGATCCAGTCTTGACCCAAGACAAGGGGTTCCGTGAGGTCCTCATCTTGACACACTAGTACTTTAACTGTCATTGCCTCATCATGAATGTAGAGGGGAAGTTGCACCTCGCCCATGCAAGGGGTTTCCACGCCTCCCAATCCTATGAGATATGCTTCCACAGGATTGACATTTAATTGCAACTCTTGACAGTAAGACAATTTAACAGCACTAGTGGCTGCACCTGAGTCAATCAAGGCTCTTATAGTCCTTGCACTCTTTCCTTGTCCTATATCTAAGGTTATGAAAGGACGTCGATCAGTGATCTTATGTGAGCTAACACCTGAAACTTCACACATAGCCATGTCATATCGTTGATCTGCGTATGCATCTTGCCTAGGGTACTCTCTGCCTTGTCTTCTTAATTTCATCCTTCTGATGCGTTCTAAAGCTTCTGCTTGAGCTTCTTCTCGAATTCGCTTTTCTTCCTCCTTGCGTTTCTTAGCAGTGTTGAGTCGACTGAGCATTTCCTCCGTGAGGGGTTCCTGATACAACTTGACTCTGCATCCGCTAATATAATTTGGGAGAATATCACCCTCTAATGTGGCCAGTTGTACTGCTCCACTCGTGGAAATCCTATTGATGATCATAGGTCCGTAGCCTCTCTTTTCTAGCTTCCTTGCGTGTTGTTTCAGTGTGTAGACTAAAACTAGATCTCCTGCTTTCAAACCCTTATCCTTCACATGGGCATCAAAGTATGCCTTCTGTCTCTTCTTAGCTGCATATATTTCTGCAACTGCTCTTAGTCTGGTTTCTCCTAATCATTCAAGGTCAAAAAGTCTAGAGGAGAGTTCATGACCCGTCCATTCGTGCTCATGTGCTACTCTCAATGTAGGAATCAAGAAGTCCAAGGGTAGCACAGCGTTTTGGCCAAATACCATCTGAAAGGGTGTGGCTTGGAGTACCGTTTTATAGGCGACTCGGTATGCCCAAACAGCATGGTGTAGCTGTTTGTCCCAATCAGAGCGTTTAGTGTTTACTAATTTTGTCAGTACATTGCATAGGATCTTATTGGTGCTCTCGGCTTGTCCATTAGCTTGAGGGTGATAGGGGGCAGACTTCTTATGAACTACCAAGAATTCTTGGAGTAGATTTTCAATCACTTCGTTTAAGAAGTGAGTGCCTCTATCACTTACAAGCTCTATAGGTAGCCCATATCTTGTGAATACATTCTCAAACAAGAATTTAGCAGTTGTTTGAGCATCGTTCTTCGTCATGGCTTTTACCTCTACCCACTTAGTTAGATAGTCGATTGCAACAATGATATATTCCGCATGGGAACTCTTAACTGGGGGATTAATAGGACGTACGAAGTCTATTCCCCACTTAGAGAATGCACGTCCACCCATCATAGGTTTCAGTGGCATCTCATCTTTTTGTATAGGATACTGAGTTCTCTGACAGACATCACATCGTTTCACATAGGTATGTGCGTCCATGTGAAGGGTAGGCCACTAGAAACCCGCAAATAGTATCGCCTTGATCACCCGATCTGGTCCAAAGTGTCCTCCTGCTACACCTTGGTGAGCAGTGTCCAAGATCTTGAGATACTCGCTCTCATGGACACATAGTCTCAGGTAACCGTCTTTACCACGTTTGTATAGATTATCACCAATAAGTGCGTAATCCTGGGCTTCTTGTTCTAAACTCCTTTTCCTAGCCAGAGTCATGTCTGGAGGGAATGTTTGTGTCCTCAGGAAGGATACTAGTGGTTCACTCCAATCTGGCACAATGGACACTTGATATAGAGTGGCGTGTTCCACAGGTGGTTTAGTGCAGCAGATTGGGCATTCCTTGCACAACTTTTGGACATCAGCTTCCATAGTTGGCCAATGTACTCCGAGTCTCTTTAGGGTCTGTAAAGTTCGTTGCTTTGAGTAGTGTTGCTCTAACGCACCTACATGTGCTAATTGCAACCATTTAGCGTACTCATCCTCTTCTACGCAACAAGCCAAGATCCCTTGATCTGTGTGCTTGTACATACTTCCAGCCATGATGTGGTACTTTTGAGCTTTCACAACCTCTCTATTCCGTGTGTTCACCACTGGATGATTAGGCCCGTACGTCAATACTGGTACCAATGGCTTAGCCCACTGCGGTACGACTTCCAAATTAAACAAGTAAGCATCAGGAAGGTCATCTGATACTCCTTGTGGGGCTTCTCCCGACGTGAGCCTAGAGAGATGATCTGCTCTTAAATGAGTCCTACCTTTCCTTACCACAACCTCAAAGTCATATTCCATGAGCAAGAGAAACCATCTCGCTAATCTTCCTGTATTGCATGGCTTGTTTACGAGATATAGCAATGCTTGATGATCAGTAAAAAATTTAAACTTATTTGCAAGCAAACAGTGTCTAAATTTCTTAACTGCATAAACCATGCCTAAGCCTTCTCTCTCCGTAGTGGTGTAATTTTGTTCAGCTGCATTCAACTGTCTACTGGCATAGGCAATTGGAAGATCCATATTACCTTCACCAGTAGGTTGAGCAAGCACACACCCAATGGCATAATTGGATGCATCCACGTGAACATGGAATGGCTTATTCCAATCTGGTGTGGTCAAGATTGGTGCTGAACATAATCTTCGTTTAAGCTCCTGGAAGGAATTCTCACATTCATCTGTCCACTC
Source organism: Ceratopteris richardii (assembly GCA_020310875.1). Taxonomy (NCBI): domain Eukaryota; kingdom Viridiplantae; phylum Streptophyta; class Polypodiopsida; order Polypodiales; family Pteridaceae; genus Ceratopteris; species Ceratopteris richardii. Next base: position 125,006,229 of record CM035419.1, read on the forward strand.
AAAGTTAGTCAGAAGTCCATACATGGGCTTTGCAATGACAGCATACATGTGTATAAATCGTCGGTAATACCCACAATGCCCCATGAAAGCTTGTACTTCCTTGACATTTTTTGGCCTAGGTAGCTCTGTATAGCTCTCACTTTCTCTTCGTCCGTAGATATGCCATTCTTTGACACTATGTGTCCTAGAATCTTGCCTTGCCTGACCATGAAAACACATTTTTCTGGGTTCAGGCAGACTTGATATTCTCTACACTTGTCAAAGATTTGTCTGAGTTCAGGAATATGGGTTTGTCTAATGTTGGAATGAGCACAAAGATCATCGACATAGACTTCTAAGTTTTTCCTCAGGAACTCTTTAAATACATGGCACATTAGTCTCTGGAAGGTTGCGGGTGCATTGGTAAGCCCAAATGGCATTACTCTAAAGGCAAAAATGCCCCACTCTGTGGCAAAGGCCGTCTTATGTTGATCCTCTGGAGCTATGGCTACTTGATTGTAGCCCGAAAATCCATCAAGGAAGCTGTACACTTCCTTGCCTGCTACTCTTTCTAAGAGATGTTCTGTGATGGGAAGCGGATAGTTATCCCGAATAGTGGCTGCATTAACCTTTTTCAAGTTAATACACACACGCAGCTTGCCATTCTTCTTGGGCACCACTACGATGGGGGATACCCATTCAGTGTGCTCAATTTCATAGATAAATCCAGCTTCAACCAGTCTATCTATCTCTTCTTTGATCTTAGCAGCGTAATTATCGTTATATGTATAGGGCTTTTGCTTCGAGGGTTTGGCATCTGAAGTCATGGGGATGGTGTGTGAGCATATGTCGGGGTCAACACCTTTCAAATCCTTGTAACTCCAAGCGAATACATCTCTGTATTCTCTTAGCAAGGCAATTAACGCATGCTCTTCTTCTTCTGTTAGGTCATGGCCTATGTATGTGCATCTCTCCTCTCCCTCTTCTAGGGCCACTACTATTTTCTTGGTGGTTTCTTTGTTATCATAAGCCTCTCTTGATTGTGCCTCTCTTTTCGGCATTCTTATCATGACTCTCCTGTCGTCTATCTCATACTTCTTAAAATTTTCAAGGACCTCAAACAAAGATTCTTCCTCTTCTGGTGAGATTTCTCTCTTCTTTCGTTTCTTCCCTTCTTCCTTCGGGGTCACATGTGTTGCTAATCTTACATCGTTTGTAAGCTCTCCATGCCCCTGGGGTTGAAATTCTACTTCATGGAAGTATTCTTCATCTGATGCAAATGGTGGGTCCATAATGATTGACTCTAGGTCGGAGTCACTTGCATCCTCAAATGCATCAGGGCTAGGTTCGCATTCTTCTAGAACTGCCTCTCCCATGATTGGCTCTATGGAGAAGACTGAAATATCATAGCCATCCTCATCACACTGAGGTGTCCATTGTTCTTCATTGATGGCTACGTCCATTGTTGCTAAAATTTCTGCCCAGCCATGGGGTTCAAATTCCTCATCAGGAAAAACTACAGGTGCATAGGCTGGGTCTTGGATTGATCTATGGGTTTCTTTCACACCTACCTCTCTGGCTTTCTCTCTCTTCTCTTCCTCGACTGCTACCTTGCACATCCATAAGTGGGTGTCTTCATGCATCCAAGAGGATCCTGACCCTATGGAATGCACCGATTCTGTATCATCTTTGGTTCTATGGATGGGATTCCATTGGATAGGAGGAACATCTCTATGAGAGTAATCCTTGAGATTGACTTTGGTCGTAACACCTAAGTGTTGTAGGTACAAAGAATTGGTTCCCCAATCCTGTACCACTTGCAACTGTCGCATGAATGGTCTTCCCAAAATCATCTCATAGGCATGATTTTTGCTAAAGTCACATATAGCAAAGGTATGTTCAAACTCGACACCACAAGTGGTGAGAGTTATTCCTTCTAGCAATCCTAAGGGCCTCTCTATATGACCATCGGCCATTTGCAATTTCATCCTCGTGGGTCTGAGTGCTGGCTTGCCCCAACGCTTCCATAGGGAGGTGGTAGCAATGGCAACTCCTGCGCCTAAGTCCAAAATTGCCTTGGTGGTGTAGTCCTGGTAGGTAATGGGAAGATAGGTATTACCTTCTTCACCTTCACACATATCTCCTATCTTATCCAAGGGTATTTCTGGCACTGTCCTATGTGATCCTACCTGGGAACGAGGTTTTGCTATCTCTGGTACTTGTTTGGCTACATGTTTCCATAATTCAGGTCTAACCTTGAGTAGCTCTTCTAACTTGAGATTGCACTGCACGTTAGTGTTCTTCACTACCTCTGTGTTCCTAGGTACGACTGAATCTTCGTTTCTTACCATGACTGTAGGTGTTCTCATACAGGTGGACTTAGCTTCCCATGGGCCTGTGAAGTGGGGTAGCTCTTGTAGAGAGTTAGACTCAAAGTCTAGTTTGTCCTGAGAGTGGGTGATCTCATGTTCCCCGTAAATAGATGGGATGTCTTGTGGGAATTGGTCGTGTGCATCATCCACAAGTTCAAAGGGAGGGGCGACTTCACTTTCGTTATCCCATTTGTCTTCTTGAATCTCTCGTAGGAAGTCTGGTGCAAACCGATTCATAGAAGAAGAAGTGTCTGGATCTGTAGAATTAGGCACATAAGCAACCTGGGAAGGAGGGCTTATTCTATCGTTGGCTCTCTCCTCGTTCTCATAGATGGCTGGAGCACAAGCTTCTTGGGGAGGATTACTTATTCTATTACTTTTCCGAACAGGCTCATACGCTCCCTGAGAAGGAATGTAGGCAACCTGTGGAGGTACGTAGGCTTTCGAGGGAGGCTCATCTGCCTTTTGGGGGGAAGGATAAGCTTCTTGAGGAGGCACATGGGCTTCCTGAGGAGGCTGGCTTATCCGTTCTCTTGCCCTGTCCTTTCTTTGAGGGGCAGGTTCCTTTTCTGATTGTGCAATTAGCTTCTCTATTCTTTCTAGCAGTCCATCAAAATGTAACTGCGTCTTAGCTGAGCTAGAGATGTTAAAGAGGCGGCTAGCTTCCATGGCTTGAGCCAATTCCACCATCTTAGCACAAATTTTAGTTCGTTCAAGCTCTAGCTCGGCTCTAGGGTAGCATTTTTCATGATCGGTTATGGTTGGCCCTTCTTGGATTCTGGCCTGATATGCTTTAAGCATCATGTTTAGGTCCTCGAGAGTGGGATCAGCTAATACTGATCCTGCTTTGGGTGGTGGGTGGGTTACGTGGGGTGTATTAGAGGGTGGAGGGATGGAGGGTGATGGGGATGGTAGCGGTGGGATTGTGTGAGAGTGCGGTTGGGATGTGATCTCTATGATTTTGGCCTTGGTTTCTCGTAGACTTTCCTCAAGTTCACTCATCTTCTTTGCCCATTGCCTTTTCATACGTTCACGGCTATCTCTCCAAGCTCTAGTCCTTTTCTTGGTTATGCTCTCAGTTTCACTAGCTGTTGGGCTCTTTTCCTGGTCTACCCCTTGGTTTTGCTGCAATGCTTGAGCTCTAGTGACTACCTATACGGGAGCAGTGGAAGTGACACTTCCTGTGGAATCTACCACTAACCCAATAACGTTGATAGGCGTGATTTTTGGCATATTATTAGGATTCTTAGGGCAATCTCGTAAGAGATGCTCTTTTCCACAGTCTTGGCAAAAGCCTTGGATCGTCACGGACTGAGTTTGTGTAGGCGGAGGTAAGGGACAATCACGAATGAAGTGATCTCCTTGGCATCTGTAGCACGGTCCTCTTGGGAATGGAGGTCTTACCTGCCTAGGTTGAGGCCTAGGGTTGGGGTTTGCATACATGACGTTTGTATAATCTGACTCCCAACTAGGTTCATTTGGCTCTTCGCTGTAATAGGACTCACCATGTTCTGGAGACTGCATGTAGTACGCCTGGGGACTATCAACGTGTGTAGAATCAAAGCTATGGTCACTGAGGTCATTTTCAGAAAGCAAGGATGTTACCGGGACTAAGGCTCTATTCATGTTCTCTTCTGCAGCAGTATACTTTACCGGGATCACATTGGCTGGGGCAGGGGGTTGTTGTGCTAGCAGTGGCTGAGGCCATTGTTGGTTTTGATAGGGTTGCTGATGAGGTTGTTGTGGCCTGCCATATGGTTGTGGAGGGTACGGGTTCTGGTATCTTCCCTGTTGAGGGTATGGTTGAGGGTATGGTTGCCTAACAGCCTGCTTATTGTAGGGGCAGTCTTGCGCGGTGTGATTTGTGTACCTCCGTTCTATGGTGCAGTACTGGCTACTAGGATTTACTTGGGGCTGAGCCATAATGGGACACACGTTTGCCATATGGTCACCACCGCATGTATAGCACCTCTTCGCTGGGGTAAACCTCGGAATTTGTTTGCTAGAGACGCCTAGTTTTTGGGCCACTTTCTCTGCGAGTTCCTCAATTGATGTGGATTGCGTGGCAGAGTGACTCGAAGCACTATCTGAATCTTTGTAGATTTTGGAAAGCTCTAGTTCTTCCCCTAGGTTATCTTCAATGTCAATGCACATGCGTACACACTCTTCTATAGTCCTAGGGTCCTTCAGATACACATAGGATCTCAATTTCGTACTCAGCAATCCATCAAGGAATAAGGCTACTTGTTTTGCAGGTGTGGGTAGCTCCGAAATAGGACATCTTTCAAGATATTGCCTAAATCTTCTTCCTGCAAGTCTCACAGTCTCTTGAGGGGTTTGCTTGAAGCTGTGAATCAGTGAGGAGGTATTGTGTCTTATGCCATTCTTAGAGAATTCAATAATAAATGCCTCTAGGAGTTGGTCTATGCTCCTGAACTGGCGCTCATCCAATGGCTGAAACCATGTAAGTGTTGTGTTCCTAAGGGTTAGACCGAAGGCATTGTACTGCGTGAATAGATCCTCCACTTGTTCAGCTCTCAAGACTTGCTTGAACTCTGCCACATGATCATAGGGATCTCCTGTGCCATCAAAGTAATTCTTCATGGACTTAACTAGCTGGGTCGGTCTCAAAGTTCTTGTGTGCTCTCTAGGTCTCGGCAGAGGGAATCCATCCACATTTCTTTGGTTCCTGTGAGCTCTAAGCATCTCAGGTTCTACCCTATTCGTCTCCGTCCTCGTTCTTTCTCTGCCCACTGGGTTGGCAAAGCTTACTTCTGGTCTATCTCTACTTCTGTCTCTTTGCATTCCATGAGCTTGGGATGTTCCAGCCCCAGGGTGACCATAGGATACATTTGATCTTGGTTGGGGGAAAATGAATTCACCCTTCCAAGTGTAAGCATGCCTATCATTTTTTGTCACCACAAAGATCCTTTCCGAAGTGTGATCTAAGTAGGTCACTCTACCTGGGCTATCCGGATCCTTAAACTCATAGATCATGATAGTTCCTATATCAGTTGGCTGATTAGCTTTATACCTCCAAAAGGCTTCGTCAGTTTCTCGATTGAGGAGCAACTCTATGCTCTTATTATCCTGGGGAATCCATTCCGGTGTGATAATCCTAGTGAGAACTGATTTACCTCGAGGGGTTCTAGGTTCCGCACCCATGTTTCCTTGTTCCAAGTCACCTAAGTCCGCCTCTGAGATTACATTTCCAAATTCATCTGCCCTGTCTGGGTGATTGGTGACTACGTATATGGTTCCTTCTTTGTCCAGGTATGCACCATTTTCAAACTTGACTGCTGGGTGCTCTAGTCCTATGGATTGATCAGGATTCTTAATCTGTACCACAGATCTTCCTAGGCCGTCCTCATAGATGCTAGCACCTAATCGGTTGGTCCTAAGGTATTCCAGCTGTGTTTTGTAAGGGCCTTCTACCCTGTACAAGTAAGGCACTCCTGAACTTCCCGTAGGTCTGTCCATGCCTTGAGACATCTCTGACTCACTGGTCTCAGAGCTAGGGTAGTACGAGTGGTGGCTCAACTGCTAGGCCCAAGACCTAGCAGTGTGGTTAACACTAGCCTCTGAAGACCTAAGGCTTTGTCTCTCCCTTACTAAATGTCGTCCTGATCTAAGGTTCATATGCCTATCTAAGTAGTCCAATTCTTTGCCCAGAGTACAACCTCGTTGATGATCAATTGGTATCAGTCACTTGATTCTTTTTAGTTATTTATCGTGTTTAAGGTCTTGTTTGATCTTACGTCGTCAGGAATACTTGAATGTTCTTCGTGCTTTTAGGTTGATCGTTCCCCGTTAGGTTCTTTTCCTTTATGTTATCGACAGTACAGAGATTAGGTTTTTAGCTTGAACTTGAGTTTTTAGGTAGTCTTCAACTTGATACCTGCCTATCGTCGCCCTGACTTATTCCTACCTCTAGTCGTTCTTAGCCTAAACTATGAATTGACAGAGGGGTTTAAAAGTTTCCAACCTTTTGTTTCCTGCTTGGTTGCCCTTGAGTGCCCAGGAAGTGTGTTCCCAAGCTTGCACTTACACTTGCTTAGAACACCTTTCGAAGCTCTCAATGGATCTGTAAAAGTTCCAAAGTTAGTTTAAAGATTTAAATTCCAAAGACAGAACCAAGTATTTTCATTCCTGTAGCACAAACACAAACTTGCAGAGTGATCTTTAAGAAAACAATTCTAAAGACCCCTGACTTTGACCCCCCTGGGTATGGTCAACTTCAAAATACCCTATCTGAAAATCAACGCATTATCTTCATAAAAAACAGTTGAGGGCGGGTAGTATATGCCACAAGCTTTCCAACAAGCCCTAGAGCTCAAAAAATGGATTTCGTATGAAAAAGTTGTGACCGTTCAAGGTTCTAAGGTTAAGACACGGTTCAAACAGGATCACTGTGCAACAGGTTTTCCCCAAGTGGTTTTCCTAAGGCTTCCTAATGTGCTCTAGAGTAAAATGTTTTATGCCCAAAATTAGCCCACTCTTCAATTAACAATCCCTAAAAAATTTGGCTAAAATTGGCTGTCAATCGCGATGGGCAAGGCTGTCAATCGCGATGGACAGGAGTTCAGTCAATCGCGATGGACAGAGGGTTCAATCAATCGCGATGGACACTCAATCAATCGCGATGGACAAGCTATCGGTCGCGATGGACAGGGAATTCAGTCGATCGCGATGGACAGAGGGTTCAGTCAATCGCGATGGACACTCAATCAATCGCGATGGACAGGTTGTCGGTCGTGATGGACAGGGAATTCAGTCGATCGCGATGGACAGAGGGTTCAGTCAATCGCGATGGACACTCAATCAATCGCGATGGACAGGGGGTTCAGTCAATCGCGATGGACACTCAATCAATCGCGATGGACAGGGGGTTCAGTCAATCGCGATGGACACTCAATCAATCGCGATGGACAGGGGGTTCAGTCAATCGCGATGGACACTCAATCAATCGCGATGGACAGAGGTTCAGTCGGTCGCGATGGACAGGCAGTCAATTGCGATGGACAGAGCTGTCAATCGCGATGGACAGAGCAATCAATCGCGATGGACTGAAATTTTGCAAGATTTTCAAAAATTTTGATGGAAAGGTGATGTGCAGGGTCTCTAGTCCACTGTGGTGCACTCAGATTTACCAAAAGGTGAGAATTTCTGTCAATCGCGATCGACAGGAGTCGGCGACTGCGAGACAGTTTTGACGAGTTTCGTACCTGCGCAGGAAGCTGGGGATGGTGATTCAGCAAGGTCCTGCAAAAAGCTCAAGAAACATGCAAGAAAACACACATGCAATATCGCTCTCTCGCTCTCTCTCACAAGTGAAATGAGGGAAATGAGGTGGAGATGGGGATATAGTAAAAAAACTGAAATTTTCGCGATGATGAAAATGGAGGTGGAAGATGGTGATGAGGAAGATGGTGATGATGATGATGAAGAAAAAACAAGAAAATAGATGAAAGTGAAGAAAATACCTACAACTCCAACGCGTCAACTCTACGTCTTACCATCACACGCTCGTCCTCAAAGCTCGATCCCCGGCAACGGCGCCAAAATTTGGTGTAGCTCAGTGATGAGTAGCACCTCCTTTAATGTCAATCCGGGAAGACGTGAGGATGGTATGAAGACCTCGAGCAAGTGGCGGCACAAGTGTGTGAGTGAGAAGCACACAAACATGCACACACATACACACACACACGCACACACACAACAAGACAAAGAGTGAGAATCAATGGAGTTCTTTGATTACTTTCAAAAGGCTCTTACAAGTTCGTTTCAATTACAAGCTACCCCAAAAATGAGCTCTCTAGCTCTTTTTATAGTTTTTGACTAGGTTTTGGCCCTGTCCAGACCTAGTGTCCAGCCTAGTTAAAAACTAGGTTCCAGGGCCAATTTGAGGGCTTAAACGGAGTCTAAAAAATACGAAAATTGATATGTAGGTACTTCTAAGGCTCCTCAAGCTCAAGGACTCCTTGGCTTGCACAAAATTGGAGCTACAAAAATATGAAATGGTATTTACAATGATTGTTAGTGATAAGAATCACTGTTAAAAGATGTTGATTTGGAAAAATTTGAAGGGCCTATCTGCCAGATTTGCGTCGACTGCTTTGTCTACTTACTCCTTCACCTTGTTCTGGCTCTCTCCGCTGGCTTCCTTATCTAGTCGGTCCTTGGGTGCCCATACTGCTCTCAACACCCTTGTATGCCCAGGAAGCGTGTTCCCAAGCTTGCACTTACTCTTGCTTCGAGTACCCTTTGATGCTCTCAAAGAACCTGAAAAAGTCCACCATTAGCTCAAGAATTGAATTCAATTGACAGACAGATCACTTTCATGCATGTAATTCACTAACCAAATTGCCTTTTGCCTTTATGGGAAACAATCCCAAGGGACCCTCAGTTTTTCCTACCTTGGGATATGATCAACTTCAAATTACCCTATTTAATAATCCTGATATTAATTTCACCGTAACCAGTGGAAGTTTTGGTTGTACTCCCAACGCGCTTTCCAACAAAACAAAAATCACAGCAAACGGATTTCGTATGAGGAAGTTATGTCAATTCAGGGTTTTGGGGTTAAAACAGGATTTTAAACGGGTTAACAGGCAGACAGGACTTCTCGAAATGCTTTGGGGTACCGGCCTCACAAAGCAATGATGAACCCTAGTATTTATCCCACAATTTGTCAAAAATAGACCACTATTTTTTTCCCTAAAAAATGAGCCGAATTTGCCCGTCAATCGCGTTCGCAAGCTCTGTCAATCGCGATTGATAGGTCAATCGCGATCGACGTGTCGGTCGCGATTGACTAGTCCGTCGTGGCTGTCAGTCGCGATTGATGGGTCAATCACGATTGACACGTGGCTCGGATTTTCAGTCGATCGTGGTCAAAGGGTCGTTGACTCTGTCGGTCGTGATTGACGGGCCGATCGCGATTGATAGGTCTGTCACGAGTGCTCAGTCGGTCGTGGTCAAGCAGTCGTTGACTGGGTCGGTCGCGATTGACAGGTCCGTCGAGGCTGTCAGTCGCGATTGCGATTGACTGATCGATCGCGATTGATGGCTCGATCACGATTGACACGTGTCACGCGTCGGTTCTGTCAATCGTGGTCAGTTGATCGTTGACTCTGTCGATCGCGATTGACGTGTCAATCGCAATTGACAAGTCGATCGCGATTGATAAAAAACTGAGGAATTTTAAAATTTCAAACACATATTCATGAAGCTCTAGGCCTATACATCACATTTATGCACTTAGTTTTGCAAGAAGGTCAATTTTTTTGTCGATCGCGATTGACTGAGGTCAATGCCTCGGGACCTGCACAGTCAAACTTTTTTACCTGTTGGAGCTGGTGCAGCTGTTGGGGATGCTGATTCTTGCAGAAAATCTCAAAAAAAACACAGAAAATCACAAGCACACAAACGCTCTCTTGCTCTCTCTCACAAGTGAAATGAGGGAAATGGTGTGGGTGGGGTGATATGACCAAAAACTGAAATTTTTCGCGATGATGGAGATGGATGTGGGAGATGGTGAGGATGATGATGGTGATTAGAGAAACAAAAGAAAATAGATAAAAGTGAAGCAAATACCTATGACTCCAACACCTCCACTCTACGTCTTACCATCACACGCTCATTCTCAAAGCTCGATCCCCGGCAACGGCGCCAAAATTTGGTGTAGCTCAGTGATGAGCAGCACCTCCTTTACTGTCAATCCGGGAAGAAATGAGGATGGTATGATGACCTCGAGCAAGTGAAGGCACAAAGTGCATGAGTGAGAAGCACACAAACATGCACACACATACACACACACGCGCACACACGGCAAGACAAAGAGAAAGACAATGGAGTTCTTTTAGATTACTTTCAAGATGCTCATACAAGTTCAATTCTATTACAAGCTACCCTCAAAATGAGCTCTCTAGCTCTATTTTTAGTTTCTCACTAGCTTTTGGCCCTGTCCAGACCTAGTGTCCGGCCTAGTTAAAAATTAGGTTCTAGGGCCTATTTGGAGGTTCAAACGGAGTCCAAAAAATGTGAAAACTGATAGGTAGGTACTTCTAAAGCTCCTCAAGCTCAAGGACTCCTTAGCTTGCACAAAATGGAGCTACAAAAATATGAAATGGTATTTACAATGGTTTTTAGTGATGAAAATCACTATTTTTGTAGGGATTTCTTCTAACATTTTGACATACATTTCCTGGAGCTCCCTACTTGCTCCTTCTTGTGTGCCCAACTCTTTGATGCATGAAAAATTTAAATGGCCTACTTGCCAGATCTTCTTTGACTACTGTGTCTGCTTATGCTTTCTCTTCGCTCCGACTCCCTTCGTAGGCTTCCTTGTCTTGTGAGTCCTTCAATTCCTTGACTACTGCCAACAGGGAGGACCTTAACGATCAAGGGAGATAGAGGTTCTCGATACTTCTTGGGAGGTCACCCATCCTAGTACTATTCCCCTTGGAGCTCGCTTAATCATGGCAACCTCTTGCTACTAAGTTGATCAAAGGGAAAGACTAAGGTTAACATTACCTGAATGTAATAAAGTGATAGGTAGGAGATGGTTGAACCACACCCTTGACACATAAAAGATGGTTGAACTACACCCTAAGAGGGAGGATTAGGAAGTAATCCTCAACCATGGTTTTTGGGGCAAGTAGTTAGTGCATCACATTCCTAACCAAGAGTTTGTGAGTTCAATTCCTTACATTGGTATCATAGCCTAGGAAGTAGGCTTGGGCAAGTTGGAATAATCCAATGGCCTCTAAAAAAGGTGCTTTGGCACTCTGCCATGTGAAAGGGTAGGAATCGGGGAGGCAGTGCTTTGAGAATTGGACCCAACAAAGATTCAATCTGTAGGTCGGATTGAGGCATGTAATATACCCTTGGAAAGATCTTGGAACAAACTTTCCAAATCTAATGAGCTAGCTTGGAAGTGTGAAGCCCTTGGGAAACCTTGGTGGCACTTGTTTGAGCGTTCGAAATACTGAACATGGGTGAGAACAAGGTTCAAGATACTAAGGTTGAGAACAGAGTTCAAGACACCAAGGTTGCGAACAAGGTTCAAGAAACTATGGGAGGTTGAGGAAATGAATATAAGGGTACCAAGGTAGTTTCAAGAACTGATCACCGAGGCTAGAGGGATACATGAGTAGATCATTGAGGACAATGATCAACTAAGGGGGGAAGAATGTAATAAAGTGATAGATAGGAGATGGTTGAACCACACCCTTGATAGATAGAAGATGGTTGAACTACACCCTAAGAGGGAGGATCAGGAAGTAATCCTTAACCATGGCTTTTGGGGCAAGTGGTTAGCCAATCACATTCCTAACCAAGAGGTTGTGAGTTCAATTCCTTACACTATTCAGGTTGCGTATATTTCCATATACTCCGCTTTCAATCCATAGCTTGGCGACAAATTTCTTTCCTTGATCGCGTATACAGATTAGTCATCGCGAATGGTTGTGTAGCAAAATAAACATGTTTTCAAAACCTCATGGACTGTACTGATCAGGAATCAAACACAGGTGTATGACATTTTGTACCGATTTTATCTAGTAGGATACAACGATGCTACTTGTATGCTACTTTAAATTGCCCTGCTGAATTCTATACAGCCATCATGCAACCGTGAATATTTGCTCTTGGATCTCATCTTCTGACAATTCTCCCGTAAACCATGATAGTAGGAGACGTTCATTGGCAAAACTCTGTAATGTCGTTCTTGGCCACGTCTAACAATCATGCTAGTTGTTTGGGCTATGTCACAACTACAGATTCATTCGTGTGCACCAAGAGTGGAACCCTGGTGCGTTCCATGACGGGGACTCTCCTTCTTGTAGTGCCCAAAAGTATAGAAGGCAGAAGGCAGTGTGCTCTGGCAGTGGAACCACTCGAAGCAAGCACATCACTTCAATGCCTGAACCCGCAGTGCCGTTGTTATATATAGCAAACTCAAGATTTCGTTTTTCAGAGGTTGCCAGAAAGCCAATTCTCTATCTTTGTAGGATTCTATCCTGCAACCAAAGCCATGCTAAGCTTATCTCTTAGCCATGCAGGCAGTGTCATAAGCTTTGATTATTGCCATCATAAAATTTCTGAAGGAAAATGAAAGAGAGTTAGCTTCAGATGGTTTCAACACTTGAACCCAAGACGATGTTGGTAAAAGTCACGCGCTCAACTAGCTGAGTTGAGTAATTTCCTACTTGAGATGTCGGCTGCAGGCAGCCAAAGAACTCAACAGTCTGGCATGATTGCCTACCAGAGCTATCCATACCACGCTTGGTATATATGGGGACCATCCTAAAGTATGTTTTCGTAAAACAATAGTTCAAGGAAGGACTCGAACCCATACCTCCCATCTTTTTGAGTAATGCCTTAACTCAGCCAAGGCAACACGGTTGATATCTTCAATAAATTACATATTGAGTATGGAGTCTAACACTCTAGATTTGGTTAGAAATAACCCTTCCCCATGCTCTTGAAGGCATTAGAGCTAGTCAACAAAACAGAGGCTGCAGAATACGCATAAAAACACAGTACGTAGGGAGCACGAACACTAAATTCTTAGATGTTATAAATACGATGGAACTTACAATTTGTGACTGACCAGACCACTATATGTTTTATTAAAGAATATATACAAAGAATTTTCTTGTGGCCATTTAGCCTTTCACATGGACACTAACGATAACAATTCTCAAGATTAATATACCCTTGTCAACATCTAGGGTCATGCCTTTTGTGAAGACTATATGCCCAAGCAGAGTAACATGTGTAACTAGGAAATAGCATTTGTGAGGATTTAAATTAAGATTATTCTCTCTACATGTATGGAAGACGAGAGATAGTTTCCCTAAATGCTCAACAAATTCTTGGCTGGATTGGTTTTGGATACATCCTCCACTACTTGTTTGAGAATGGAGTGGGAAATCCATCAGCGATTGTAATCTTGTTAAGGGCTCAAAATCTACACACATCTCTAATTTTGTTGGATTGCTTCTTAGGGGCCATCACCATAGATGAAAGCTAGTCTAAATGCTCAATGGGCATGATGATCCTTGCTCCTTCCATCTTTTCAATCTCTATTCTCATTGCATTTGCATACTTTGAATTGAGTCCATAAATTATTCCTTGTGCTAGTTTTGCATCTTGGACCAAGGGAAATATGTGGAGCCCCAAGGCTAAGGGAATGCGTAGCCAATTCTTTATAGTTCCATGTGAAAATATTTTTGAAACTTCGTAAGAATGATTTTATCTTTTGAAAGAGGATCAGTTCCAACCATATCCAACATGTTAATAGGGCTGTTTTCATTTCGGTGGCTTCACCTAAGTTCACCTCTTGCACTAATGGTTTTAGCTCTCTATTCATGAAATCTTTGTCACTATGACCCTTTTACTCAAATTGTGCTTTGGTGTAAGCGTGAGTTTCCTTAATTTTTGCATCCTAGATTCTCTTTTGTCTCCACCCAGGGGTATTCCTTCAATGGGCAACGTAGCTCAATGATGAGTAGCACCTCCTTTAATGTCAATCCGGGAAGACATGAGGATGGTATGAAGACCTCGAACAAGTGATGGGACAAGTGTGTGAGTGAGAAGCACACTAACATGCACACACATACACACACACATGCACACAAGGCAAGACAAAGAGAGAGAAACAATGGAGTTCTTAGATTACTCAAAAGTTCTCTTACAAGTTCAATTCTACAACAAGCTAACCTAAAAAATGAGCTCTCTAGCTCTATTTTTTACTAGCTTTGGTCTTGTCTAGACCTAGTGTCCGGCCTAGTTGAAAATTCGGTTTCTAGGCTAATTTGGAGGCTCAAACGAGCTCAGAAAATTATGAAAATTGATAGGTAGGTACTTCTAATGCTCCTCAAGCTCAAGGACTCCTTGGCTTGCACAAAATTGAGCTACAAAAATATGAAATGGTATTTATAATGGTGTGGACTCCTTGGCTTGCACAAAATTGAGCTACAAAAATATGAAATGGTATTTATAATGGTGTGGAGTGACTAGAATCACTGTTTGGAAAATATTTGGAAAAATTTAAGGGCCTATTTGCCAGATCTGCGTTGACTACTTTGCTTGCTTGATCCTTGCTCCGACTCCCTTCTTTGGATTCCTTGTCTTGTGGGTCATTGGGTGCCTTGACTACTGCCAACACCCCCCCTCTCTTGCGTCTATCGTATCTGACAGACCCTTGTTTGGCTGAGCGTTGGACATAGTATTGAACCACATCTGAAGCAAGGTCATGTTCTTCAAGCCGCAGCCCCCGTGCTAGGTCTCTTAACAAGGCATCCCAATCTACTGGCCCTAGAATGTCCGGATGTGGCAGCCACAATTGATCTGAGTGTAAGGTCCTCTCCACAGCGAATAGTTGGAGGAGATGTGAGGGCCTGGGTACGAATATTTCGGAGTGATATTCCCAGAACCCTGTGATGAACATCTCCTCGAAAGTTTATTTGAAGCAAGCTGGGAGGTATTTTACTCTTGCATGCCAAGCATATATTACCTTGATTGAGGGGGTGGTGCTCATGTCATATACCAGGTCTAGGTTGCCTGCAGTGAAGCCGACTCCTGAGAAATGTGGGCCTTTGATGTTTTTGAATGTTCTAAATGTGATCAGCATTAATTCAAAAGATTTTCATGCACATCTATGCCATCACATCAAGAGTGTTCTGTAGTCTAAGGCTCCAGTGACGGATGGTAGAAATCATATAAGCAACCGAGGGCTGTCGTTGTGGAGGTGCTAGATAGACATAATTCAACCACTTTGCACAACCTTTGACATTCTTGAGAGCCATGGTAAACTCAGGCCAGGTGCGTCTTCGGAGGACTGGAACGTAACATGGATTATACTTGATAAATAGTGGCATGTTATTCCAGGTACGAACCATTTCTGGATAGGTCTCGAGAAGACTAATCCTCTAGGTGGGTTGAAAGGTTGACCCTTGCTTAGCACGTTCAGGTAGATCATCGGGACCAAATTGAGTGGCGAAAGTCGGGGCTTTGCCACATCTTCCTTGAATCTCAACATTGTAGTCAGCGAAGAGCACATAGTATGGCACGTATTGATCATCGTTAGTGCATATCCATCGGTGATGTGACATGTTTCGGAAGTACTCGGAGTTTATGATAGTGTCCTCCAATTTAGCCATTGATTGGATTTGGATTGCCACTCGATCTTCATGCGTTTTGGCTGTCTTTTCAAGTTTCTGAAGCCATTCGGGTGCTTCGACTTCCAGGGTGTCCATTCCTTCCGAGGTTTGTTGGCCGCCTGGCATCGACATAGGAACATATGGTTCCTCATACGACTCATCCCCTTCAATGGAAACCAATTCATCTGGCTTTGGTTCAATAACTAGAGAGGGTTGTCTTTCATACTCAAGTAGCTTCTTTTGCAATTCTTCAACCTGCTCTTTTAATGCCTTTACCTCCTCTGAAGTCGATGCTGACTCTATGATCTTGGGTTGTTCTTCTTGGTCCCTTAGCTGGCAGCGTAGTGCATCTCGTTCCTTTTCCATATCATCATGTGCTTCCAACAGATCAGCAAAGCTTTCCAGGATTGTTTTCATTGTATATGAAGGGACTGCTTTAAACTGTTCTGGGTCGATCTCGTGGGGGGAGCGTTCCATTGCAGCTTCTAGGTTTTCTTCGTTCTGCTTTTGCAATCGCTTGTTCTCTTCGAGTGCCATGGCCATGTGTTTTCTCAGTAGGGTCAAATTATGCCGAACTCTAAGATTATAAGTTTGGTAGAGTTCGAGCAGGGCTTCGAGTTGTTTGATGTCTGACGATTTTGATGGTTGGGGTGTCTCTAGGAGGGTTTGATGGGCCTGTTCGAGTGTGGTGTAGCGTTGATTGAGGTTAGCATTTTCTTCTTCTATAGTCGTAAGCCGCCTCTATAGTTTTTGGTGGTCCATAGTTAATTGACGATGGCGATCTTCGAGAGTCTGATATTCACTCTGTAACTGATACACACATTGATGTAAAGTAGAAAACACATTATTTACATTTAAGAATGCTGGGAAAGGAGAGGATGCAGGGGGAATGGGGAAGGGAAAGGGAATCGTGAATGAGGTGGAATCAAGTGGTGATGTGGGTGGAGGGGGTATGGGAGATTGTGGTTGTGTGTGGAAAGGGAGTGGTGTTGTGGCTGGTGATGTTTCCATGGTGTCAAAAGTGTGAGTGACCGTGTAGATGGGGACATTGGGTGGGGTGGATGTGATGTTCGTGAATAGTGTTGTGAATGTGGGCATGGTAACTCCTCCGAATTGGATGCCTAGAGAGAGAGGAATTCCCATGACATATGTGTTGATTGTGGAAGTTGGGGTGGTAGTGTCATGTGGTGAAGTGAATTGTGCAGTGAGAGGTGAGGAGTGTGGTGATAATGGTGCCACCTGATGTTCTTCTGTCTGTGTGGTATCTCCTGGTGCTGATACATCTACGTGGATTTGCTTGCCGGAGTGCATGGGAGGGGTAGGCACGAGCTTCTCAAAGCAACAAATATAAGCCATAGCTGAATGAATGGCTTCATCCAAGCCCAATGCGTCCGGCTGAAGATTCATGGACTCAATAAATAGTTCATCTACACCTTCCTCTCCTAACATTTGGCTTGTCAGCATCTTCCCTGTTTCGAGTGACAGTTTGTGATGCTCCTGCACCCGCTTCATGGTTTCATACAATCTTTTTATTTGTGTCGAGTAAGTTGGGGCACCTGCTAGTTCTGAGGTTTCTTCATACTCTTGGTCATATTCCTCATCTGCTTCCTCTTTAGTCTCTTCTTCATCTTTGTTGAAGCTCAAGGTCAAGGACAAAGCATGGAAGCGCATCAACGAAGTGGACACACAAGAAGAAGGAGCAAGTAGGGAGCTCCAAGAAGAAGCTGTCAAATTTTCAGAAGAAATCCCTATAAACATAGTGATTTTCATCACTAAAAACCATTGTAAATACCACTTTTCATTTTTGCAACTCCATTTTGTTCAAGCCGAGGAGTCCACGAGCTTGAGGAGTATTAGAACTATCATCCTACCAATTTTCATAATTTTTAGACTGCGTTTGAGCCCCCAAATAAGCCTTGGAACCTAATTTTTAACTAGACTGGACACTAGGTCTAGACAGGGCCAAAACCACTCAAAAAACTATAAAAAGGGCTGGAGAGCTCATTTTTTAGGTTACCTTGTTGTAGTTTTTAGCTTTGTAAGAGAGCTCTTTTGTAATCGAATTCCTTCCATTGTTCCACTCTTTGCTCTTACTTTGTGCGCGTGTGTGTGTATGTGTGTGCATGCTTGTGTGCTTTCACTCACGCACTTGTGCCATCACTTGCTCACGGTCTTCATACCGGTCCTCACGTCTCCACGGATTGACATTTATGAGGTGTATCTCCTCACGTTGGTACTTGCCATTGTGCTAGAGTGACACCAAATTTGGCACCGTTGCCGGGGAGAGAGCTTGGAGGACGAGCATGTGATGGTAAGACGTAGAGTAGAGACGTTGGAAGGTAAAAAAATCACCATTTTCAGTTCATTTTCTGAGTTTTTCTCCTTCTTCATCTTCATCATCATCACCATCTTCTTCCCTCTTCATATTCTTTGATTTTTTCCATTTTCGACAGTACATTCACTCATTTTTTACTTGTGATTGTGAGAAAGAACCATAGGGGGAGTTGAGAACCAAAAACACGGAAGAAAAACACTTGAAAAACTCTCAAAAATACCAAAATCTGGGCGACAGTATCGCGGCGTGAGAGGAACAGTGCATGGTATCGCGAGTGGTGTATCGTGACTTGGGAGGGTGATTTTGCATCTACAGGCTGATAGAAGTGACAAGAAGGACACAAGGTACTCATATTTGATGAGCGTCTGACGGTAAGACGTAGAGTAGCGACGTTGGAAGGTAAAAAAATCACCATTTTCAGTTCAGTTTCTAAGTTTTTCTCCTTCATCTTCATCATCATCACCATCTTCTTCCCTCTTCATATTCTCTGATTTTTTCCATTTTCGACAGTACATTCACTCATTTTCTACTCATGGTTGTGAGAAAGAAGCATGGGGGGAGTTGAGAACCAAAAATGCAGAAGAAAAACACTTGAAAAACTCTCAAAAATACCAAAATCTGGCGAGAGTATCGCGGCATGAGAGGAACAGCGCCTAGTATCGCTAGTGGCGTATCGTGACTTTGGAGGGTGATTTTGCATCTACAGGCTGATAGAAGTGACAAGAAGTACACAAGGTACTCATATTTGCAAAAATTTTTGAATTTGGCTATGAAAATCTCCAAGTATCGTGTCCAGTTGAGATTTGGTATCGTGATACCAGAACTCCCGTGTATCGCGATACTTGTTGAGGTATCGTATCATGCATGCCCACTTGAGGTATCGCGATACCATTCTGGTATCGTATCGTTAAGTGCTGGTATTGCGATCACGGTCACCCCGGTGGTATCGTATCGTGGTCCACCTGGTATCGTATCGTGCACCTCGTGGTATCGTATCATCGATCGAGTGGTATCGTATCACGTGTGATAGGCGTATCGTATCGCCACTTGCATAAGTATCGTATCGCGAGGTCAAGAGGTATCGTATCGTGCACCTAGTATCGTATCGTCTCTTATTCTGATATCGTATCGTGCACTTTGTGGTATCGTATCGAGTAGCACAAGCAGTATCGTATCGCGATTGGAGTGGTATCGTATCGTTCACAAAGTGATATCGTATCGTCAGTCAAGTTGGTATCGTATCGCCTCCTGTTTTGGTATCGTATCGTGCAAAGATTCAGTATCGTATCGTCTGATATTTGGTATCGTATCGCCATCCCAGTATCGTATCGTCCCCTACTCTGGTATCGTATCGTGTCAGGTCAAGTGGTATCGTATCGTCTACTGAGCGGTATCGTATTGATTACAGACTGGTATCATATCGTGAGGTTGGTATCGTATCATCTAAGGTGGTATCGTCTGAAGTGGTATCGTTTAAGACAAAGGTATCGTATCGCCTGTTTTGAGCTCCCAAAGAGACCATGTTTCCCTGTTTTAATCCCCAAAACCCTGAACTGGCATAACTTTCTCATACGAAATCTGTTTGATGTGATTTTGGGTTTGTTGAAAAAATTAATACGTGGATTATTAGATATAGTATTTTGAAGTTGACCCCAAGGAAAGTAGAAAACCAAGGAGTTCCAAAGGATTTTGAGCAATATAAGAGAAATTTGGGACCAGAAGACAAGGCTTATGAACCTGAGATCTGGTAGACACCTAGGCAAGGATAAGCAAAGCATTAGGTCATCTAAGGCTAGTGTCAACCATACAGCTAGGTCTTGGGCACAACAACTAAGTGGTTATCCCTACACACTAAGTTCCGATACAAGTGATTCAGAAATGTCCTTCAACATGGAGATACCCACACGCACCTCTGGTACTGCTTACTTACAGACACCAGAAGGTCCCTATAAGACACAATTGGAGTATATCAGGACCAACCAATTAGGTGCTCACATCTATGAGGATGGTCTAAGACGATCGGTTGTCCAACTCAAAAATCGTGATCAACCCTTTGGACTTGAACACCCAGTGGTCAAGTTCAAAGAGGGTGCATACATTGATAAGGAAGGAACCATGTATGTGGTTACCAACCTACCAGACAGGACAGATGAGTTTGGAAACATCATTCCTGAGAACAAGATCGGAGACCTAGAGCAAGGAGACCTAGGACGAGAACCAAAGACTCCTAGAGGTAAGTCAGTTTTGACTAGAGTGATCACTCCAAAATGGATTCCCCTAGACAACAAAAGCATAGAGATATTCTTGAATAGAGAAACGGAGGAAGGCTTTTGGAGATTCAAGCCAGATCAACCAAGCCCAATAGTCACCATCTATGAGTTCAAGGATCCAGAGATACCAGGCAAAGTGGTCTATCTAGATCACACGTCTGAGAAAATGTTCTTGGTAACAGAGCAAGATAGGCATGCATACACTTGGCAAGGTGAATCAATTTTCCCTCCACTGAGATCTAGCGTTTCCCATGGTCTCCAAGGAGCAGGATCATCTAAGGTTCATGAAAACCAGTAGCAAAGAACTAGAGAGAGACAGGAGGTAAGCTTTGCAAACACTGTGGGCAGAGATAGGTCAGGACATGAAGGTGAAAGACCTAAAAGAGAGAGACATTGAGCACATAGGCATCAAAGAGATGAACACGATTTCCCATTGCCCAGACCCCGAGAGCACTCAAGAAGCCTTAGACCTTCTCAAGTGGTCAAGGCAATGAAGAACTACTTTGATGGATTTGGAGATCCTTATGATCATGTGGCCGAGTTCAAACAAGTGCTAAGAGCTGAATAGGTTGAAGACTTATTCACCCACTTTGAGGCATTTGATTTGACTCCATTGTAGAATTTTCCAAGAGTGGTATCAGGCATAACACATCATCCTTGATCCACAGCTTCAAGCAGACACCCCAAGAAACAGTGCGACTTGCAGGAAGAAGGTTTAGACAGTACTTGGAAAGATGCCCTGTGCCAGAATTACCCACAACAGCCAAACAAGTGGCACTATTTTTAGATAGCCTATTGAGCACAATGTTAAGGTCATATGTGTACTTGAAAGAGCCTAGATCCATAGAAGAGTGTGTGCGGATATGCATTGACATAGAAGACAACTTGGGTGAGGAGTTAGGACTATCCAAACTCTGTAAGGACTCTGACAGTTCTACTAGTCATACCTCTAGAACCTCCAGTGAGATAGATGAGATAGCTGAGCAGGTGGCCAAAAATCTAGGAGTTCAAAATAGACAAATGCCAAGGGTCACCTCATTGAAGCGATGTTATACATGCGGAGGAGATCACATGGCTAATGTCTGCCCAATGATGGCTCAACCCCAAGGAAACCCTAATGCTCTATATTGCACCATTGAGAGGAAATACACAAATCATACGGCTCAAGATTGTCCCTATAACAGGCAGGCTATTAGACAAAATTATCAGCAACCTTACCAGCAAGGTAGGTATCATAACCAGTACCAACAGCAATATTATAGGCCACAACAACAATATCAACCTCAATACCAGCAGCAATATCAGACACCAAACAGGCCACAACCAGTCCTGGGAAACCAACCACCAGCTCCTGCCAATGTGATCCCAGTTAAGTATGAAATGGCAGAGGAAAACCCTAATAGAGCATTGGTGCCACTAACCCCATTGGTCTCAGAAAATGACTCTCATGCTCATGGTTCAGACTACTTCCATGAAGATAGTTCACAAGCTTATTACATAGATTCACCTGAGCAAAGTGAAACTTCTCCATATCAATATGAGGCATCACCCATGGAACAAAATTGGGAGCCAAAATACTCCAATGTCATGTATACGAATCAAAATCCTAGGCCCCAAGTGAGACAAGTAAGACCACAAGCCCCTAGAGGACCATGCTTTAGATGTCAGGGCGACCATTTCATTCGTGAATGTCCCCATCAACCAGCGCTTGGAAAAGGACAAAACATCACAATACAAGGCTTTTGTCCTGAGTGTGGCAAGGAACATCTTCCTAGAGAGTGTCCCAAGAATCCCTCTAGTGTGCCTAAGGTTACACCCATCAATGTGGTAGGCTTAGTGGCAGATTCAAGTTCAAGTAGCAGTAATGTGGCTCCTGTACAGACAGTTACTAGGGCACAGGGTGCACAACAAGCAAGACCATCTGAGCAATCAGAGTCAAGTGAGTCAGGAGAGCCTAGTAAGAGGAAACCAAGAACATGGAGGGATACCAGAGAGAAAGCTAATCACAAGTGGAACAAAAAGCTATCCGAGCTAGAAGAAAGCCTAAGGGATACCAAAAAAAAAATAGAAGACATTGCATCTCAAAGCCCCTCGCATGCCAAATCTCCATTCACTCCACCTCATCCCACCCCACCACCCATTGTAAATAGACCGCAATCAGGGTCTGTTCTTGCATATCCAACCCCGGAAGGCTTGGGCATGATGTTCAAGGCCTACCAAGCTCGTCTTCAAGAAGGGCCAACAGCTACAAACCTAGACAAGAGTTACCCGAGAGCAGATTTAGAGATTGAACGGGCAAAAATGTGCATGAAAATGGTAGAAGTAGCTCAAGCTATGCTTGAGACTAGTCAAAAGTTCAATCAGACAAACTCTGTTTAACCAGATTTGCATTTCCAGGGCTTACTAGAAAGATTAGAGCAGTTGGTAAACAAGCCGCAGGTTTCTTTACCTCCACAGGCTCAACCGGTTGTTGAAAGAGAGATTTCACCACAAATGAAAACTTATGTTCCTGATTCCGTGGATGAGGGAACACCTCTTTCAATGCAACGGTACTCTCAAGAGTTCTTGCGGGAAATACAAGAAGAAAAATGGGCCAAGGAGAAGGGTAATCCCCCTCCTATTCTTGAGATTGATGATCTTCATGACCAATTTCCCCAAGACATTCCTTCTATTTATGGAGACAAAGTAGAGCAACAAGAATATGAAAGATTAGATTTTGAATCTAATTCTTTACAAGAGTTGCCTCAATTCACAAGCCCATGGGAATCTGAATCTCTTCAGATCAGAGCTCCCACAATATTGGTAAGAAATGAAGACTCAGTGGTTCCAAGAAACACTGATGTCGTGAAGAACACTAAGGTTCAGTGCCATCTCACGGTAGAAGAGCTGCTCGAAGCAAAACCTGAGCTATGGAATCATGTGAAGGATCAGGTTCCAGAACTTGATTCCAATATGCCAAAAGTAGGCCCTAAGCAGAAAGTACTAGAGATACCTCTAGAAAAAATAGGGGACATGAGTGAAGGTGAAGAAGTTAATACTTATCTTCCGATCACCTATCAAGGTTACACAACCAAAGCAATCGTAGATTCAGGTGTTGGTGTTGCTATTGCGACCACCTCCTTGTGGAAGCGATAGGGCAAACCCACATTAAGACCAACAAGAATGAAGCTTCAAATGGCAGATGGTCATTTTGAAAGACCTCTAGGATTGCTTGAAGGGATAACTCTAACCACTTGTGGTGTAGAGTTTGAACACACATTTTCTATATGTGACTTTGAGAAAAATAATTTCTAGGAGATGATCCTAGGAAGACCCTTCCTACGACAATTGCAAATAGTAAAGGATTGGGGAACCAACTCCTTGTACTTACAGCACTTAGGGGTCACTACCAAGGTCAATTTAAAGGATTACACCTTCAGAGATGTACCACCCCTACAGTGGAATCCTATCCACAAAGCGAAAGAAGATTCTACTTCTATGCATTCTGGGAGTTCACCTAATCCATCATGGCTGCATGAAGATACTCACTTGTGGATGTGCAAGGTCGCAGAGGAAGAGGAAAAGCGCCTAAAAGCAAGAGAAGAAGGAACTACCCCAGGAGATAGACCAATCAAAGACCCAGCCTATACACCGATGATATTTCGAGATGAGGAATTTGAGCCTCATGGTTGGGCAGAAATTTTAGCTACCATGGACATTGTAGTCAATGAAGAACAATGGACACCTCACTGTGATGAGGAGGGTTATGATATTTCTGTGTTCATGTGTGAGCCCTTGTTGGAAGAGTGTGATCCTAGTGAGGTCATAGAAGAAGAAGAGAATGATGATGATCTAGAATCCATTGTGATGGATACTTACTTTGACTCAGAGGAACACTATTTAGAAGACATAGGAGTGTTAACCCAAAAAGAAGAAGAACCCCTCACAAGTATTAAAACTGTAAATTCAAAGGAAGGAAGCGAAGGAGATCAAAAGAAAAAGAAAAGAAAAGCAGTGAAACAAGAAGAGGAGGAATCATTGTTCGAGGTACCAGAAAATTTCAAGAAATATGAAGTTGAAGATCGGAAAATTTTGGTACGAATGCCTAAGAGAGAGGCCATCATAAGAGAATCATATGATAATAAAGAAAAGACCAAAAAAATTGTTGTAACCATTGAAGGGAACGAAGAACGATGTACATACATAGGAGATGACCTAAGTGCAAAAGAAGAAGCATAGCTTGTAGCTCTATTAAGGGAATATAGGGATGTGTTTGCATGGCACTATAGAGATCTAAAGGGAGTAGATCCAAAAATTTGCTCTCATACAATCCCCATGACCGTTGAGGCCAAGCCCACCAAACAAAAGCCCTACACATATAGTGAGCATACTGAATGGGTGTCCCCCATTGTAGTGGTGCCCAAGAAGAATGGAAAGCTGCAAGTGTGTATTAACCTTAAAAAAGTTCATGCTGCTACGATCAGAGATAGCTATCCGCTTCCAATCATTGAACATTTATTAGAGCGTGTTGCAGGTAAGGAAGTTTATAGCTTCCTTGATGGATTTTCAGGTTACAACCAAGTAGCCATTGCCCTAGAAGATCAACACAAGACGGCTTTTGCTACTGAATGGGGAATCTTTGCATTTCGTGTGATGCCATTTGGGCTCACCAATGCACGTGCAACATTCCAGAGGCTCATGTGTCATGTCTTCAAAGAGTTCTTGCGAAAGAGCTTAGAAGTATATGTGGATGACTTATGTGCTCATTCCCAAGAAAGAAGATATCACATCCCTGAGCTCAGACAGATCTTCAACAAGTGTAGAGAATATCGAGTGTGTCTGAACCCAGAGAAGTGTGTGTTCATGGTACGACAAGGTAAAATCTTAGGTCACATTGTTTCTAAAAATGGAATATCAATAGATGAGGACAAAGTAAGAGCCATAGAAGAGTTGCCAAGGCCAAGAAACGTTAAAGAGGTGCAAGCCTTCATGGGTCATTGTGGATATTACCGTAGGTTCATCCACATGTATGCCATCATTGCTAAACCTCTTTATGGATTGTTGACAAATTTTGAGTGGAACGACGAATGCGAAAATTCCTTCAATGAGCTGAAGAGATGATTGTGCTTAGCACCAATATTGACCACTCCTGATTGGAGTAAACCCTTCCATGGCCATGTAGATGCTTCCAATCATGCAATAGGATGTGTGCTAGCATAACCCACAAGTGAAGGAAACCTAGATTTGCCGATAGCATATGCTAGTAGGCAATTAAATGCAGCTGAACGAAATTATACCACAACGGAGAGAGAAGGCTTAGGCATGGTATATGCTGCGAAGAAGTTTAGACACTATCTATTGGCCAATAAGTTCAAGTTTTTCACTGATCATCAAGATTTACTATATTTCGTCAATAAACCTTGCAATACAGGCCGCTTAGTAAGATGGTTCCTCTTACTAATGGAATACGATTTTGAAGTGGTTGTTAGGAAAGGTAGGACCCACCTTAGGGTGGACCATCTTTCTTGCATCACTTCAAGAGAGCCACCGCAAGGAGTGTCTGATGAATTGCCCGACGCTTATCTATTCAATTTAGAAGTTGTTCCTAAATGGGCAAATAAGTTGGTACCAATCCTAACCTTCGGACCAGCGAACAAGAATGTGAAAACGAACAAAGAGGAAATTGTAAAATCACAAAAATATCAAATATTAGCAGGAAGCATGTACAAACAAGATACAAATGGTGTATTAGCTTGTTGTGTTGAGGATGATGAACATAGTAGTTGGTTGCAACAAGCCCATGAAGGATTGCTAGGAAATCACTATGGTAAACAGCAAACATGGCAGAATGTAAAATGTTTAGGAGTGTATTGGCCTAGCATGGACAAAGAAATACATGAGTGGATTAAGAATTGTCCAGTGTGCCAGAAGAGACCCCCAATGGAGCATGCGACTCTTTATCATGTATCGTTAATTCCATAATGGAGTGCTCCATTGGTCGAGTTCATGAGATCGGGAACATTACCCAATGAGGCTAGTCTTGCAAAAAAACGGATCATGGAGCAAGAGGCTCAAGACTATGCCTTAGTAGGAGACAACCTATATCGAAGAGGCAAGGATGGTTACATAAGATTGTGCGTTCATGAATCAGACTACTTGAAAGTCTTAGAAACTGCATAGAGCGGTGTTGCAGGTGGACACTTTGGGTCTGATAGAGTAATCAAGACCATTCTATTCTCAGGACTTTGGTGGACCACTCTTCATATGGATGCACATACTTATGTGAAGAAATGTGACACATGTCAACGTGCCCAATATCCAATAAGAAAAGATGAGATGCCTTTGAGACCAATGATGGGAGGACGTGCATTTTCAAAGTGGGGTATAGACTTTGTAGGTCCTATCAATCCCCCTGCTAGAAACTCCCATGCAGAATACATTATTGTAGCCACAAATTACCTTACAAACTGGGTGGAAGTAAAAGCCACAGCAAAGAATGATGCTCAAACGACTGCTAAGTTCTTATTTGAGAATGTATTCACGAGTTATGGACTACCAATAGAGTTGGTCAGTGATAGAGGTACACACTTCTTGAATGATGTAATGTGTTGACAAAATAATAAACACTCTGATTGGGACAAACAACTTCATCATGCTGTTTGGGCTTACCGAGTTGCCTACAAAACGGTACTCAATGCCACCCCATTTCAGATGGCCTTTGGACAGAATGTTGTGCTACCATTGGACTTCCTAATCCCAACCTTAAAAGTAGCACAAGAACATGAGTGGAATGGACATGAATTGTCTTCTAGGATCTTTGATATAGAATGCTTAGGTGAGACGAGGCTACGAGCGGCAGCAGGCATCTATGCTGCAAAGAAAAGACAAAAGACATACTTTGATGCTCATATAAAGGATAAAGGATTGAAAGAAGGAGACCTCGTGCTGGTTTATATGCTAAAGCAACATGCCCGAAAACTGGAGAAACGAGGATATGGACCTATGATCATTAATAGAATCTCCACTAGTTGTGCGGTTCAATTGGCAACTTTAGAAGGAGATATCTTGCCAAACTATATCAGTGGTTGTCGAGTCAAGTTATATCAAGAACCTCTTACAGAGAATATGATCATGAGACTCAACACTACTAAGAAGCGAAAAGAAGAGGAGCTAAGGGTTAGAGAAGAAGCACAAACAAAGGCGAGAGAGCGCATCAGAAGAAATAAATTAAGACGACTAGGCCTAGATTTCAACCCGAAAGCTCCAAAATATCACCTGGACATGTGCCAAAAATCGAGCACTTCTCGAATCATCGATGGACGCCCCTTTGTGACCGAAGAGGTAGGACGAGAAAAAAATGTAATGACTGTGAGAGCATTGGTTGACTCAGGTGCAGCGACTAGTGCACTGAGATTTTCATACTGCCAAGACCTGTTATTGGACATCAAGCTCATAGAAGCCTATCTCATAGGATTGGGAGGTGTGGAAACCCCTTGTTTGGGTGAGGTGGAGCTTCCCATCTACCTTCAAGTTGTTCCAATAAAAGTCAAAATGCTAGTGTGTCATGATGCGGACCTTACAGAGCCACTTGTCCTAGGTCAAGATTGGATTTATGACCATGCAATCAACTTGAACCTAAGAAGTCAACTTCTTCAAGTTTGGGTACATGAACAATGCATTACATTAGAATTAGACAACTGCATGCTCACAGATCATGGCACCACACACTCTCTTAGTTCCTCTAAGACCAATCTTCATGAAAAAGATGTTGTGTGTGTCAAAAGCTCTATGACCCGGAAGGACTCAATCATGGTAAACAAGTTGTAAGGGCACACAGACCCTCCTTCTTTTTCGAAGAGTAAATCATCCACAGTTGTTCAACTTCCGAAGCAAGTGAAACAGTGCAAGACAACCGGTCTATCAAATAGACAAAGAGCCTTCAAGAGTAAAGTAGTTCTGGGCACGAAGCCAATCTGGGTATGAAAAGTAGAGCAACCACCAACCTTGCCAACAAAATTCCCACTCAGGAAAACCAACCATATGAAGACAAGAAACAAGCAACCAAGACCACCTCAATCAGAAGATCTTCGAAAAATTTGGGTGCCTAAGAAATTCGCTGCAACTCAACAAGGACGATTACAGATGTGGATACCTAAGAAGCTCTTGCATATGCAACAACCTTTGCTCTCCCACATGCCAAAGGTCTCAACCAAGAAGCCAAGGCGAGACAAGGGTAAGCACAGAGCACAAAGATCAAAAGAAGATAAACTCAACCCTTCGGCAAAAGTAAGAAGACAATCATCACAGATATGGGTTTGGAAGCCAAAAGCATTAGTCACACCAAACACAAAACCAAAGAATGAACCACTCTGGATACAAAATTTAAACAACCAACCAAAGATGAAGAATTCAACAAGGACTAGTACAAAGCCCAACACTGTTCTGAAATGGGTCCCTAAAATCAATTGTCCTTTTGACATCCAATGGATACCTAAAACAAAGGCTGCATCAACATCCGCAAGAACATTGAAAGCCTCGACGTGCAACAAGCATGTGCCTGTGGCATAACCTTGTCTTTTTCACCATTGAGGTCATGCACTTCCAAAGTATACATCAACATAGGGCCACATTACACGGCCGTGCGTAGACACCATTGAGAAATCCCAAGCACATGAGACACACTTGCAATATGTAAAATATTTTATTCATACTAACCTCTTTCTTCTTGTTTTATGCCATCGTGAGCACAAAAAAAAAGAGAGAGAGAAGATTGTGCACGTGAAGAATCTCATAAAGAGAACCATCAGAACGGACATCCATCGACAAGAAAGGCAAGCCAATGGTCAATCACCATGATGGAAGTACAACATGAAGAGATGAAGATCGATAGACCTTTCACCATGGTAAGAATTGCATGCTTCAACGATGCTATAACCATGATAGATTAGGAAACCTCTTCATCGGCATACCCTTGAGCACTGAGCTCAAGACCCAACTTCTTGCACCATAATTCTTCCAATGCATTTCCCAAGTATGCATGCATAGGGCTACATTACACGGTCGTGCACAAGGCACCTATTGTTTCCAAACCATGCACTAATGCACTTCACCATCAATCATTATGGGTCAGGAGTACTTGGCCTCATATTACAAAACTCATGTTTCAAAGATTCAAGGACACCCAGGGTACAACATCAGTACCAAGGAAGCAATTCACTGTGGATAACTGCTCGAAATTAATATTGACAATCTCTTTTGAGCAACTAGCAATCTTTGAAAGCACGAAAATACACCATCTAGCTCAAGTCCAAAGAAGAAGTACCTACAAAGGGACCAACTCTCCCATAGGCTAGTAGTGGAAACCTGAAGGATTTGAGAACCGATCAGGCTACATTGGGAAGATGGACCGCTCCTGTTGATACATGAAGAACACTACCTCTCAATGTACTACATGGAACAACCACTACAACAAGGGTCTCTGAGGGATGACACAGTCCAGGGGGGGGGAGTGTTGAAGCTCAAGGTCAAGGACAAAGCATGGAAGCGCATCAAGGAAGTGGACACACAAGAAGAAGGAGCAAGTAGGGAGCTCCAAGAAGCACCTGTCAAATTTTCAGAAGAAATCCCTATAAACATAGTGATTTTCATCACTAAAAACCATTGTAAATACCATTTTTCATTTTTGTAACTCCATTTTCTTCAAGCCGAGGAGTCCTTGAGCTTGAGGAGTATTAGAACTATCATCCTACCAAATTTCATAATTTTTAGACTCCGTTTGAGCCCCCAAATAAGCCTTGGAACCTAAATTTTAACTAGACTGGACACTAGGTCTGGATAGGGCCAAAACCACTCAAAAAACTATAAAAAGGGCTGGAAAGCTCATTTTTGAGGTTGTCTTGTTCTAGTTTTCAGCTTTGTAAGAGAGCTATTTTGTAATCGAAGTCCTTCCATTGTTCCACTCTTTGCTCTTACTTTGTGCACGTGTGTATGTATGTGTGTGCATGCTTGTGTGCTTTCACTCATGCACTTGTGCCATCACTTGCTCACAGTCTTCATACCGGTCCTCACGTCTCCATGGATTGACATTTATGAGGTGTATCTCCTCACGTTGGTACTTGCCATTGTGCTAGAGTGACAATCTTCGTCTACTTCCACTACTTCAGGTTGGGTAAGAGCTGAAGTTGTGGTGGTTGGTTGTGGGCCTCTGGTCGGTTCACTTCCATCTTAAGATTGGTCTCATTAATCATGCGAGCTATTTCTTCATCTATCAAATCAGCCACGGTGTAGCCTTGTGGGAACTCCAAGTCCGATGGATCTGAGGGAAAACCAAATTGGGTCCTTCTGCACTTGGTCTCAATAAGCAAATAGTAAATGGTCGGACATGTCTGGTCTGAGGTGGTGTCACCTCTGGTGTGAGGGTGGCACCCCTTGCTTGTGCACAAGATATTTGAATTGAACCCCTCATTTTCTTTGAAGGTGGCCCTATTGTTGATAGTCATCGCTGGAATTCCTGGGCTCGGGACCACACTAGTGCTCTTTGAATAGGCACATCATAAGCTAAGCACCTGTAAATGATCCTTGTCAGTGCACAACATCCATGAAGCACATTCTTATGTTTCTTATTCCAGCGTTGATGTGCTAGGTGGATTTGATCTATGATCGAGTGGGGTAGATTCATTGTGAGGTTTTCTGTCTCAGCCAAGTACAAGCTAAACCCAATTCTTCTGGGTGGCATGGTGAAGTGCTCCTAGGCTAGAAAGGCGAAGTGTTGCAACATCACTAAACCAGTGTGCATGTTTTCCAACTTGTGATGTATGCCCTTGCGGAGGGTTCTGAATGGGAAGTACATGCACCGCTTTGAGTTCCTACAGTCTCTCGGTGAGTTGTGGTTCAAGGAGGAGAGTTTCAATATCCACTATTTGGGCGCTGGATCCTGCCTGGGAACTAGTTCCTGCTGCTTCTGCCATGTTATTTCTTGTTTGTTGGTTCTTTGAGAATATAGAAGCATGTTTTAACATTGTAATGGACAAGATAGAACAATTTTTGTCCCCATTACAACATTAACATGAGGTTAGTGATAGGTTAGTTAGTGAGTGCTCGGTGATTGTGGGTGTAGTTAGTGGATGAATTGTCCTATGAGCTAAATGGAAAGAGGCAGCGTGAGAATGATGCAATTAGTAAGTGGAGATTAAGTTACAAGTGGGGGTGACTTCTTATGTACTACCAAGAATTCTTGGAGAAGTTACAAGTGTGGATGATAGGGGGTAGACTTCTTATGTACTACCAAGAATTCTTGGAGAAGATTTTCAATAACTTCATTCAAGAAGTGAGTGCCTCTATCACTTACTAGCTCGATAGGTAGCCCGTATCTACTGAACACATTCTCAAATTAGAACTTAGCTGTTGTTTGAGCATCATTCTTTGTGGTGGCTTTTACCTCTACCCACTTGGTTAGATAGTATGTGGCCACAATGATGTATTCAGCATGGGAACCCTTAGCTGGGGGATTAATAGGACCGACAAAGTCTATTCCCCACTAAGAGAATGCACGTCCACCCATCATAGGTTTCAATGGCATCTCATCTTTGCCTATAGAATATTGAGTTCGTTGACAAACATCACACCTCTTCACGTAGGTATGTGCATCCATGTGAAGTGTGGGCCACCAAAGGCCTGCAAATAGTATAGCCTTGATCACTCAATCTGGTCCAAAATGTCCTCCTACTACACCTTGGTGAGCAGTTTCCAATATCTTGAGGTATTCGCGCTCATGAACACATAATCTGAGGTAACCATCTTTGCCATGCTTGTATAAGTTATCACCACTGAGCGAGTAGTCTAGGGCTTCTTGTTCTAAACTTCTTTGCCTAGCCAGGGTCATGTCTTGAGGGAATATTTTCGTCCTCAGGAAGGCTACTAATGGTTCACTGCAATCTGGCATTATGGACACTTGATGAAGAGTGGCATGTTCCACGGGTGGTTTAGTGCAGCAAATTGGGCATTCCTTGCACAACTTATGGACATCAGCCTCCATAGTCGGCCAATGCACTCCGACTCTCCTTAGTGTCTGTAAAGTTCTTTGCTTAGAGTAATGTTGCTCTAATGCACCCACATGTGCTAATTGCAACCACTTTGCGTAATCATCTCTTCCACACAACAGGCTAATATCCCTTGATCTGTATGCTTGTACATACTCCCTGCCATGATGTGGTACTTTTGGGCCTTTACTACCTCTCTATCTTGAGTGTTTATGACTGGGTGATTAGGACCGTATGTCAATCCTGGCACTAATGTCTTAGTCCACTGAGGTACAACTTCTAAATTAAACAAGTAATCATCAGGAAGGTCATCTGATACTCCTTGTGGGGCTTCTCTAGTGTCATCCTTAGCTCTATGGATGGGATTCCATTGAATAGGCAGTACATCTCTATGAGAGTAATCCTTGAGATTGACTTTTGTTGTAACACCTAGGTGTTGCAAATACAAATAATTGGTTCCCCAATCCTGTACCACTTGCAACTGCTGCATAAATGGTCTTCCCAAAATCATCTCATAGGCATGATTTTTGCTAAAGTCACATATAGCAAAAGTATGCTCAAACTCCACACCACAAGTAGTGAGAGTTATTCTTTCTAACAGCCCTAAGGGTCTCTCTATGTGACCGTCAGCCATCTGCAATTTCATTCTAGTTGGCCTGAGTGATGGCTTGCCCCAATGCTTCCATAGGGAAGTGGTGGCAATAGCAACTCCTGCACCTGAGTCCAAAATTGCCTTGGTGGTGTACCCCTCATGGGTAATGGGAAGATAGGTGTTTCCTTCTTCTCCTTCACTCATGTCTCCTATCTTGTCCAAGGGTATTTCTGGCACTCTTCTATGGGATCCGACCTGGGAACAAGGTTTCTCTACTTCTGGAACTTGATTGCTCTCTTCTAATTTGCTCATCTTCTTAGAACATTGTCTTTTCATCCTTTCCCGACTATTTTTCCAGGCTCTCATCCGTTTCTTGGCTATGCTCTCAATTTCACTAACCTCGGCACTCTTTTCTTGGCCTAAACCTCGGTTCTCCTGCAATGCCTGAGCTCTGGTGACCACTTTCACAGGGGTAGTGGAAGTCACACTTCCTGTTGAGTCTACTACTAGCCCAATAACATTGATAGGAGTGATTTTTGGCATATTATTGGGGTTCTTTGGGCAGTCTCATACGAGATGCTCCTTCCCGCAATCTTGACAAAAACCTTGAATTGTCACAAACTGGGGTTGTGTAGGGGC
Organism: Ceratopteris richardii; assembly: GCA_020310875.1. Lineage (NCBI taxonomy): Eukaryota > Viridiplantae > Streptophyta > Polypodiopsida > Polypodiales > Pteridaceae > Ceratopteris > Ceratopteris richardii. The sequence goes on from CM035419.1 coordinate 125,039,602, forward strand.
AGGCATTGGGCAATCACGAATGAGGTGATCTCCCTGACATAGATAGCATGGTCCTCTAGGGAATGGGGGTCTTACCTGCCTAGGTTGAGGCCTAGAGTTTGGATTTGCGTACATGACATTTGCATATTCTGGCTCCCAACTAGAGTCACTTGGATCTTCAGAGTAATATGACTCATTATGCTCAGGTGATTGCATGTAGTAAGCCTTGGGGCTATCAATATGTGTAGAATCAAAGCTATGGTCACTGGGGTCACTTTCCGAAAGTAATGGAGTTATTGGGACTCAAATTTTCTTCTGCAGCTGCATACTTTATGGGAATCACATTGGCTAGAGCTGGAGGTTATTGAGCTAACACAGGTTGAGGTCTTTGCTGATTTTGGTAGGGTTGTTGTGGTCTTCCATATTGTTGTGGTGGGTATTGGTTATGGTATCTTCCCTGTTGTGGGTATGGCTGAGGGTAAGGTTTCCTAACCGCTTGCTTATTGTATGGGCAATCTTGTGTAGTGTGATTAGTGTATCTCCGTTCTATGGTGCAGTACTGGCTACTAGGATTCACTTGGGGTTGAGCCATAATGGGACATACATTCGCCATATGGTCACCACCACAGGTATAGCATCTCTTCACTGGGGCAAACCTTGGTATTTGTTTACCGGAGACTCCTAGCTTCTAAGCTACTTTCTCGGCGAGTTCCTCAATAGATGTGGATTGAGAGGAAGAGAGGCTAGTAGAACTATCTGAATCTTTGTAGATTTTCAAAAGTTCTAATTCCTCCCCTAGGTTATCTTCAATGTCAATGCACATGCGTACACACTCTTCTATGGTCCTAGGGTCCTTGAAGTACACATATGATCTCAATTTGGTACTTAGCATTCCATCCAAGAATAAAGCCACTTGTTTGGCTGGAGTGGGCAACTCAGGAACAGGGCATCTCTCTAAGTATTACCTAAACCTTCTTCCTGCAAGTCTCACTCTCTCTTGAGGTGTCTGCTTGAAGCTGTGAATCAGTGAGGAAGTATTATGCTTTATGCCACTCTTAGAGAATTCAATAATGAAATAAAGCCACTCCAATATGATCTCAATTTGGTACTTAGCAGTCCATCCAAGAATAAAGCCACTTGTTTGGCTGGAGTGGGCAACTCAGGAACAGGGCATCTCTCTAAGTATTGCCTAAACCTTCTTCCTGCAAGTCTCACTCTCTCTTGAGGTGTCTGCTTGAAGCTGTGAATCAGTGAGGAAGTATTATGCTTTATGCCACTCTTGAGGTGTCTGCTTGAAGCGGTGTTCCTAAGGGTTCGACCAAAGGCATTGTATTGCATGAACAGTTCCACAACTTGTTCAGCTCTCAAGACTTGTCTAAACTCGGCCACATGATCGTATGGGTCTCCAGTGCCATCGAAGTAGTTCTTCATGGACTTAACCAGCTGAGTTGGCCTCAAGCTCCTAGTGTGTTCTCTAGGCCTTGGCAAAGGAAAATCATCAGCATTTCTTAGGTTTCTTCGGACTCTAGTTCTCTCGGTTTCTTCTCTATCCGTCTCTGTTCGCATTCGTTCTCTTCCTATTGGGTTGGCAAAGCTTACCTTAGGTCTATATCTATTCGTGTCTCTTTGAGCTCCATGAGCTTGGGACGTTCAATCCTGGGTGGCCAAAAGAGACATTAGATCTTGGTTGGGGAAAAATAAATTCTCCCTTCCAAGTGTAGGCATGCCTACCATGCTCTGTGACCACAAATATTCTCTAAAGTATTGTCTAAATAGGTCACCTTGCCTAGACTATCAAGATCTTTGAACTCATAGATTGTGATCATTCCTACCTCATTTGGTTGATCAGGCTTATACCTCCAAAAGGCTTCGTCAGTCTCTCGGTTCAAGAGTAGATCTATGCTTTTGTTCTCCTGGCGAATCCATTCTGGTGTGATAATTCTAGTAAGAACAGATTTGCCTCGAGGTGTTTTAGGCTCTCCACCTATGTTTCCTTGCTCTAGGTCACCTATGTCCGTTTTTGGGATCACATTCCCGAATTCATATGTTCTATCTAGGTGGCTGGTGACTACGTATATGGTTCCTTCTTTGTCCAACTATGCTCCATTTTCAAACTTGGCTGCTGGATGTTCTAGTCCAATGGATTGATCTAGGTTTTTGATCTGGACCACAGATCTTCCCAGACCGTCCTCATAGATGCAAGCACCTAATCGGTTGGTCCTAAGGTATTTGAGTTGTGTCTTGTAAGGGCCTTCGACCCTTTGTAAATATGGCATGCTTGAACTTCCTGTAGGTCTCTCCATACCATGAGACATCTCAAACTAGCTAGTCTTAGAGCTAGGGTAGTGCGAATAATAGCTCAACTGTTGGGCCCAAGACTTAGCAGTATGATTGACACTAGCCTCTGAAGATCTAAGACTCTGTCTATCTCTCCTTAGGTGTCGTCCCGATCTAAGGTTCATATGCCTAATTGAATAACCCCAATTTTCCCAAGTACAACCTCGTTGTTGAGTTCTTTTGTATTAATCACTTGTTCTTTTTAATTTTTCTTAGGGTGTCACTTCTTGTCCAATCAATCTTCGTCACATGGAACACTTAGGTTTTATCGTACTTGAGTTTGGTCGCTTGATTTAAATTTTTTTCCCTTAGGTTGTTTCGCAAATGTAATCTCTTTGTACTTGCACTTGAGTGATTAGAGTTCTTGGACTTGATCGTGCTTAACGTAACCCTAGTTGATCAAAACCTCTATCTGTACTTAGCCTAAGCTAGGAGTTGATAGAGGGTGTTGAGAATTTTCAACCTTTAGTTTCTCTCCTTGGTTGCCCTTGTGTGCCCAGGAAGTGTGTTCCCAAGCTTGCACTTACTCTTGCTTAGAACGCCCTTCAATGCTCTCAATGGACTTGTAACAGTCCCAAAGTTAGCTCAAGATTTAAATTCAATTGACACAACAAACCATTTTCATTCATGCAATTCAAAGATCAAACTGTTCTTTGGCTTTGTGGAAAACAATTCTAAAGATCCCTTAGTTTTCTTCCCCTTGGGTATGGTCAACTTAAAAATACTATATCTAATAATCCTAGTATTAATTTCACCCTAACAAACTCAAGATCACAGCAAAGGGATTTCGTATGAGAAAGTTATGCCAATTCAGGGTTCTGGAGCTAAAATAGGGTTAAAACAGGCTAACAGGTAGACATGATTTCTCGAATTACTTGCATAGCGGCCTCACAATGCAATGACAAACCCTAATGTTTTCCCAAAATTTGACCCAAAATAGACCAACTATTTTTTCCCTAAAAAAAGGGAAATTGCCCGTCAATCGCAATCGAAAGGTCTGTCAATCGCGATCGACGTGTCGGTCGCGATTGATAGGTCCGTCGTGGCTATCAGTCGTGATTGATGGGTCAATCGTGATTGACACGTGGCCCATAATTTCAGGCAAATGTGGTCAAAGGATCGTTGACTCTATCGATCGCGATTGATGGGTCGATTGTGATTGACACGTGGCACGTGGGGTCTGTAGGTCGTGGTCAAATAGTCGTTGACTAGGTTAGTCACGATTGACAAGTCCGTCGGGACTGTCGGTCGCGATTGATGGGTTGATCGCGATTGATGGGTCGGTCGCGATTAACACATGGCGTGCGATAGGCCTGTCGGTCGTGGTCAGTCGGTCGTTGACTCTGTCGATCGTGATTGACGGGTCGATCGTGATTGACAGGTCGATCGCGATTGACAGGTCTGTCGGCAAGTGTCCATCATCGTTTGTCGATCGCGATTGATGTGTCAATCGCGAATGACAGAAAACTGAGGAAATTTAAAATTTCAAACATATATTCAAGAAGCTCTAGATCTACACATCACATTTATGCCCTTAGTTTAGCAAATGGATCACTTTTTCTGTCGGTTGCGATTGACAGAGGTCAACGCCTCGGGACCTGCACAGTCAAAAATTTTACCTACTGGAGCTGGTGCAGCTGCTGGGGATGCTGATTCCTGCAGAAAATCTCAAAAAACACAGAAAAGCACAAGCATGCAAACGCTCTCTCGCTCTCTCTCACAAGTAAAATGAGGGGAATGGTATGGGTATGGTGATATGAGTCAAAAACTGAAATTTTCGTGATGATGGAGATGGAGGTGGGAGATGGTGGTGATGATGATGGTGATGAAGATGGTGAAGAAAACAAAAGAAAATAGATAAAAGTGAAGAAAATACCTATGACTCCAATGCCTCAACTCTACGTCTTACCATCACATGCTCATCCTCAAAGCTCGATCCCCGGCAACGGTGCCAAAATTTGGTATGGCTCAGTGATGAGTAGCACCTCCTTTAATGTCAATCTGGGAAGAAGTGAGGATGGTATGAAGACCTCGAACAAGTGATGGCACATGTGTGTGATTGAGAAGCACACTAACATGCACACACATTATACACACACACACGTGCACACAAGGCAAGACAAAGAGAGAGAAACAATGGAGTTCTTAGATTACTCAAAAGTGCTCTTACAAGTTCAATTCTACAACAAGTTAACCTCAAAAATGAGCTCTCTAGCTCTATTTATAGTTTTTGACTAGCTTTGGTCCTGTCCAGACCTAGTGTCGGGCCTAGTTAAAAATTAGGTTCCTAAGCTAATTTGGAGGCTCAAACGAGCTCAAAAAATTATGAAAATTCATAGGTAGGTACTTCTAATGCTCCTCAAGCTCAAGGAATCCTTGGCTTGCACAAAATGGACATTAGGGGAAAAAATGAACCCTGAATGGGCCTTTTAGATTAAGGAGTGATTAGAGCTGGACCAATGAGAGGAGGGTGGTGGCCACAGTCTAGTCCCTTAATCACATAGGGTAGGCATAGGCTTCCCTGGTTTTTGTGTGGTCAAATATGCAAAAACCACCTAGAAATGGTGGGTTTCCTCTTGAGAATGGTTTTGAAAAACTCGAAAATCATTTGGAGCCCTTGATTTCTTGAAAGATCCAATGGCTATGGTGAAATGACAAAAGTCAAGGCATCTTTAATTCTAGACCCTTAGATTTTCTTGACAACAAGTGGCTACGATGAGAGCCATCATTACATTTTGCGTGAATCGGCGTGCACCCTTGGATCCAGCCTTTCATCAAACGGAGCAATTTGAATTGAGGAAGATTTTGGCGCTCTCATTGTAGGCCCTTAGATCTGGCCTTGATCCCATGGCTTATATTCCATCCTCAAAATCCAAAATCGGATTTAATCTCCAGCCATCGGATGAGGCAGGCGATCGAACGGGCGGCGTCCATCTACGAAGTTAGCTCAGCGCCATTCACGCTACAGCGATGGATGATTCAAGATCCGACGGCCCACAATCTTGCAGAGAGCTCTCAAAAGCTGAGCCCCACTCCCACACAAGTGGCATCGTTCTCTCTCTAACTTTTCACGAGCTCAAACATTAGCCATTGATTTAAGATGATCGAATGGTCCAAGCTGCACACGTCCTAGAGATCAGCTCAAGTGCTTCAACAAATATTATTTTATTTCACAAAACCATTGGTGGTTTCATATGCCACATTAAGTTCAGAGATTAAGATCCTTAATCCCTAAAAATTAGGGATCCTTACAAGGCCCATGCAGGGTTCATTTTTTCCCCTAATGAGCTACAAAAATATGAAATGGTATTTATAATGGTGTGGAGTGACTAGAATCACTGTTTGGAAAATATTTGGAAAAGTTTAAGGGCCTATTTGCCAGATCTGCGTTGAATACTTTGCCTGTTGGATCCTTGCTCCGACTCCCTTCTTTGGCTTCCTTGTCTTGTGGGACCTTGGGTGCCTTGACTGCTACCAACAGGCAACTAGGGTGTATCCTTGCCCTTGAGCAACTCCAACTCTTCTGCATTGCCTTTGCACTTCTCCTACATTGGTCTCTTTTTGTTCTTCTATTCATTGCATGTGGGATATGTTAGCCCTAAGGCTTCTATAATGGAGCCTTCCCCTTCATCCAATGAGGGTTCAACACAAATCATAGTGTAACATGGAGGAGATTCTACACCCATCCATCTCAAATATTCTTCATATTCAAAATGCCATCTATCCCCGAAGAGGTTGGTTCTTCTTCTTCAAGCTCTACCAATGACATGATAGTGCCCATTCTTGCATGATCATACCCTAGCTCCATCTGCAGTTACTTAAACACATCTTTTGCACTCACATGAAATTATGTCCCTAATCATGTATCACCTTAGTGTACCTGAACCAAGATTGTCCGAGGAGCAAAGGAAAAACACCTGGTGAGAGAGGAAGCCTTAGAACTACAAAATCCATGATGAACTCAGATCCTTGTATCGTCATGACCACTCTTTCCACAATTCTGATAGGCTTCAACTTGCTCTCATCTACCAAGGTCACTGTGAATTATGCATCTCTAGATGGTATGAGTCCTAACCTTTGCATTTTATATTTGGACATAAGATTGATAGTTGACCGACCATATATGATGAATCCCACAATCTCGTGAAGGACTATTTTCATTGCTTCTCATGGAGTGGGCTTCTTCAAATTGACTAAACCAATTGTCCGCTAGCCCATCCACTATCACCAAGAAGAGAGCCATAAATGTGTCAGTTTGACCTTCTAGTCCATGCCTTTTCGACAATGCTTAGAAGCATCTCACATGGTCATTTGGGTCTTCAGTTGATACTCCCCAAGAGATTGGGACTCAAAAGTGATGCAAGGTCTCTTTGGGTTGTGTGTGATTCTCAAAAGGGAGTGCTTGGGTGGAGAGGATTGTGGTTGTCTTTCCCTATTACATAGGGCTAGGGTCTTATTAGGACTAGCATCTCACTTAAGAGTGAAAATCAGACTAAGATAAGTATGACAAGATCAGGTTCTAGTCATATAACATTAGACATACTTGGTGAACAGAATCACTTAGCACCTTTTTGTCCCCTCAAGCATGCCAAATTTGTATAGCTCAAGCTACAAGTATATGGCATCGATACTCTTTCGTAGGGTTCTTCTATACTCGGTTCAGGGGCACTAAAGTCCATTCGCAAAAATAGGCAAGATTGAGGCTAACCAAACATACAGTCAATAGAATTGTAACTTTGCAGGTGTCAAGGGAAGACCAAGAAATATTGCTAGAGAACAGGGCACTACCCATAGCCTAATGGTCCATGTAACATACATTAATCACTGAATACGAATGATAAACTACTCGATAGTTGTTATACCAAAGTTGTAGAGACAAGACAAAAGAAATGGAGTGAACTTTAATGTGTTATTATAGACTCGAATACAATAACAATACAGAGAACAATACTAGCACCTGTGATCAACACGCTAACCTTTCATATTTTCCCAAGACCTTCTGCATGAACCTTGCGAATGGGAACCTAGGAGATAAATGTTTAGCACAGTCAAAAAAAGGGTTAGGATAATTGTCTACCACGAAGTACAATAAAATAGTGGATGAGGACTTGGGATATTCTTTGGGGATAAAGGAGTGGTAGTAGCATTGTTGCCGGTCATGCCACACTCATCGCACCTCAGTAGTCACCTCTTCTATTGATATTCTACATGTCACCCATCTCCCCTATTCCCATATCTTTAGTGGTTCCCATGCAGCAATGCTTCACTACTTGTTGATCAACATAAAGGTGTTTCTCCGTTCATTGTGCCAAACATTCTCTATGATTACACTTCTCCATGTCTTCAAAAAGATTCACCTCCACTTGGTAACTCTACTTTCTCTCCCTCAACCCTTCCTTCTATGTACATAAGTGTTGTGGTTGAGCCTTCTTCTCTTCCGTATCCTTTACTCCATGAACACTTATCTATGTTGAATTCTTCCTCTCCATAAAAGGCCATACTTGAATTCTTCTATCTTCTTCCACTATATTCACAAACTTCCTATGATGATCCACACAACTATCTTGCAAACTAATATCCTCCACGCTCTCTATCTTTCTCTGTGCCCCTGTATTTTCTTGAATGATCAGCACTATGTGATGCATGATGGCTTTGAATCTACTCTCCCAATCTCTCTACCAATCGACCATCAATCAAGGGATTAATCTCTTTATGCTTTTATTGACTACTCAATAGCCTTGATCTCTTAATGACTCTTTGATCCTTCCTTCTTTTTGTGATGCTACTATTATTTCATGCAAGTGCTTGCATAGATCCTTATATAGAAGAAGAGAATCCTAGCTTTCTGATCTAGTACCTCTATATGCCATTTATGCCTTGCACTATTAGGTCTACAACAACCCATGCGGCTCGAATGATTTGTCATTGAATCATTGAGGAATGTATATTGGGTCATCTATTAATCTATCTTGAATCATCTTATTTTTAAGATCTCTTCTCATCAGTCTCTACTCTTCTTTTTGAGGTTGTCTACAAATCCACAAGTTTACATCCTCATTCATTCATTACTAAATATGATGATTTTTTCGAAGGTAAATCATTTGCATGTTTCTGCATAGTATTCCATTGGATGTGAGGGATAACTCTATGTTCAAAAGTATGTAGATTGATTCTAGTTATTCCTATGTGTTCCAAATAAAAAGCATTATTGCCTTTTTCATGCATCTCTTTTAATTCATGCATACGTGGTCTTTCTAGAGTCATCTCATAATAACCAGCCTAACTAATATTGCAAATTGCTAGAGTATGATCCAATTCAACTCCATTGGTGCTTATTTTCACATTTTCTAGGAATCCAACTAGCCTTTCTATATGTCCATGAATGAAATGTAATTTTAGATAATTTGGATGCAATGCAAGGTCTTGCCACTTTTTTGAGAGGGTTTTGGTGGCTATTGCTACAGGTGGTAACCCATTGTCTAAAATAGATTTGGTAGTGTGTCCATTAAACAAGATACATAGGAAAATGTTTCCTTCATATCCTTTATCATATTTTCCTACCTTGTAAATTGGCACTTATTTCATTCAAGTTATCTATGACTGGTTTAGGCTCTAAAGGCTCAACGTGAGTGGTGTTTGGATCCACATGTTTGGCCATTTTTCCTATAAGTGTGGCTTTTGTTGTAGAAGTTCTTCTATAGTAAGGATGCATTTCACAAAAGTGTGCTTTATTTGGCCATTTTCTTGCAATACGTGTGAGTCTGCATGCAGACATTCTTCTATAGTAAGGGTGCATTTCACCTAAGTATGCTTTAAATGCTCCAAGTTGGATGTACTTCATTAATCGTTGGATATTGGAAATCTAAATAAAGTTTCCTTTTTAACTATGTATTCTCATTCATACTCTTTTGTGTATTATGTCAAACATATCAAGTTCTATTCTTTATTTACAGATAGGTCTATCCATGAAGAATTTTCATTTAAATAATAGTCATCAATCTGAGATTCCCCATTGCCTTGAATAATTTTCATGGGAGCTTCTTAATCATCATTTTCTCTTTTTTCCATTGATATGCTTGTACTTGATTCCACAAGTACTCAGACCATCTATCTTCTACTTCATGTATTATAAAGTTCATTTCTAATTTTTTATTAGCCACATGTGATGGGTTCTCTTGACAAATATTCTTGATCAAACAATAGAATCTTGCACCACTTCAGCCTAAATAGGATTTTCTAAGGGTACACTCTCTTTGGTAGGTTGTGACTTACATAATCATATTTCTTGAACCATCATTGAAGTGAAAATGCGTTTTCAAACTACAATTGTGTGTGTTCATTCCTTGAGTAGGATAGATTCCTTAAGATTTTTTTGAGATAACTCTATGAGTAGCTTGCTCATGCTAAGCCTCTCTTTATCCAGTTGCACATTAGGGTAACATTGTTGTTGTTGTCCACACTGGCATCACTTTTTACCTGAGATTCGTAATCTTTAGAAATCATTTCCAAGTGTTCAGGAAAGGACATGCAAGTATAAATGTTGCCTTCTTTTTCATAGAACTTGTTTTAGATTTTGAGGTCCTATATTTCTCTTGTGAGATTTTTTTCATTGCATCTTGTAGCCCTTTCTCTAAACTACCCATTTTATTTTATTTTTTTCTATTCTTCTTGCATTTTCACTAAGTAAATTTCTTATGCTTCTTCTTCTTATCCCTTGATAGATGTTGGCCCATAGATAAAGAAGAAGATGAACCATCATCTTTGTTAGACTGCTCTACCTCTTGGCTTGGCTACTGTGCATGTCAAATCTTGAAGAGGGACTTGCCCGTCATATTCATTTCTAATTCTTTAGGGAGAGGATTTGCAAGTACAAATACTACCTCCTTTTCCCTAGAAGGTTTTTTTTTTCACTTCCTTGAAATCTCGTGTAAGACTTTTGTCCATATACCTTGTAGCTCTCTCTCTAAACTACCCATTTTCTTTTCCTATTTTTTTCTAATCTTCCTTGCATTGTTACTAAGTCAAATCCTTACTTTTCTTCTTTTTATTCTTTGATGGCTCTTGGTCAATTTTTGGAGAAGATGAATCACCCTATTCATAAGATTTCTCAACCTCTTGTTGTTGGGCTTGTGCACATGTCACATCTTGAAGAGGTAATTGCCTATCAAACTCATTACTACATACAATGATTTCCACCATTCAAAATGGTGTGTGGGTAGTGTTTTGTTGATTTCTTGGTTCTAAGGGATGCATTGCATCTCATAAAGATGAGATTGTCAGGGTCTTGACTATTGAGGTTGGGAAACATATCAATAAGAAAGCTACCCTCACTCTGAGACTCCATACACTTCATATATGCGTGAAAATAGTGAAAAACAATGGGGACGGGGTAGGTAACACATCTAAGCACACATTGAAGAAGGAGATAGAATTTCAACAAGAAAGAAGTTATCAGATGCTCTTTTTCAAGTTAGTCTCTTTTCATCAAATGGAAAAAAGTTTTTACAAATTCAGTTGGAGTTAGATGTCTACGAAAGCATGCGAACAACACAAGGAAGAAGAAGAAGCTTGGAGCACAACACACAATACTGAATGTATTACCACTAGAATGTACAAAGATAAGTAGCACGTTAGGGAAATAGGTGTATATACAATCCATAGGAAAAAAACCTCCTAAGGAGGGAAAAAAGTGCCCCGGTGGTCCTAGAGTGTTCACACACATTACTACCTAAATATATCAACAAATCCCCCTGGGAGTGATGCGGTGAACAAGGAGCTGGCACTCATGTATAAGGAAGCGCCAACCTATGTGGAATCAATCCACAAAAGGAAGTAAGGCCAAATTTTTGTGAAAAGCTTCAAACTTCTCTCGAGGCAGAGCCTTTGTAAAAAGGTCTGCAATGTTCTCCTATGTGGGCACATATGCCAAGCTGATCTCCCCAACAGAGAACCTCTCCCTAGCATAATGATAATGCACATCAATGTGCTTTGTGTGAGCATGGAACACAAGGTTCCTCGTAATTGCCAATGTGCCCTGACTGTCGATGAAGATGGTGGTGGCAGAAGACTGACCAACACCCAAATCACCCATAAGGCATTTGAGCCATACACACTCAATAGTCATTGTGAAATCTGCCCTATACTCTGCCTCACAACTGGAAGTGGCCACAGTAGGCTACTTCTTGCTCATCCAAGATATGCATGAGCCACCAAGCATGAAGCAAAGACCACTAGCTGACACATGAGTGTCATAGCAACCAGCCCAATCACTATTTGAAAAAGCATGAAAATCTGGCGGTAGTGATCCCCCTTGGGATAAAACCAATCCAAGTAGCTAGATACCACTAAAGTAGCGAAAAATGCACTTAACCGCCTACCAATGCTTGACACCTGGGCAATGCACAAACCTGCTCATTTGTGAGACAGCAAACTGAATATCTGGCTGAGTAATGCATAAGTAAATCAAGCATCCAACAGCCTGCTGATAGAGAATATCATCAAATGCATCTCCAGCCTCATGAAGACTCAATCATAAACCTGTCTCCATAGGAGTGGCAATAGGCTTATAGTCTTCAAGGCCAAAATGCTACAATAATGTGTCTATATATTTCGTTTGACACAATGTCATTCCACCATCAACTTGCATAAATTGAATGCCCAAATAGTGATGCAAATGCCCCAAATTAGACATCTCAAATGAGGCATACAAATCAGTCTTAAAATCAGCAATATGCGTGTCATGAGGACCAATGAGTAGCATGTCATCAACATACACCACAATGATCAGAAGCACATCATTAGCATGCTTGACATATAAGGTGCTTTCAGCTGGATTGTTCTAAAAACCATGTGCAATGAGATAGGCATGTATCTTTTCATTCCAAGCAAGTGATGCTTGCTTTAAACCATATAATGCCTTCTTTAACCTACACACTTGGTTTTCATGCCCTTTCTACACAAAGCCACGAGGCTAAAAAACATACACTTCTTCATGCAGGTCACCATTCAAAAATGTTGTGTTAATGTCCAAAATCAAAATAAAAAATCAAAATCAATGCCTCTTTCTTATGCATAAGCCTTTTCAACAAGCCTAGCCTTATACATGTCGACTATTCCACCACGTTTATGCTTCAGCTTGTATACTCACTTAGTGCCAATAGCCTTCTTGCTAGGAGGCAAGTCACATAAAGACTAGGTACCATTTTTCATGATAGTATCATATTTAGATTGCATTGTAGCGATCCAATGTTCAGAATTTTGTGTTTCATCAAATGAAACAGGTTCAATCTTGTCACAGAGACTGGAGGCAGCCATAGCATAGCAATCTGATGCAAAAGATCCACTATGAGAGCCTAAATGAGTACGATATGACAGAGGTGCATCTAATTTGATGTGATGCAAAGTCTACACCAGCCATTTTGGCATAGTTTTTGCATGCTCAATATCACCTCTCTTATCAACAAGTGTATCATGTAAATCTGCATCAAAAATGGAATGATCTGCATCATCACATGAAAGCTGCAAAGGCTTAGAAGTTGCTTCATTAGGACCAGCACTAGACTATCCATCTGTAAAAAGAGGCAACAAAAACTATACCCAACAAAAATACATTTTATTGCTTTACCATCCAATTTTTGGTGATGTTGTTCAGGCACTAATACATATGCCAAACAACCAAAAACATGCAGATGATCAACAAGTGACTTGCGACCATGCCAACCCTCATATGGATTGATGGACTACATCACTTTAGTGGGACACCTATTGAGTACATATGATGCACACATGATAGCCTCAAGACAGAAACTATGTGGTAAAGCCTGACTCTTGACCATACACCTCACCATCTCCATGAGTGACCTCTTCTTCCATTCAGCAAATCCATTGTGTTGAGGTGTATACGGAATTGTACACTGATGTTTTATCCCATGTTCTTCCAGAAATGCATTAAAGTTAGAAGACATATATTCCCCCCTTGATCAAAACAGAGGGTGCCAATTTTACATGCTGACAGATTTTCCGCCAAAACGAGAAACTGTTTGAAGCACATAAACACTTCGGAATTAGCTTTCAATGGATATACCCATGCATGCCTGGAAAAATCATCAATGAAAGCCACTAAGTAAAGATAATTTCCCAAAGAGGGTGTCTGCATAGGACCATAGGCATCAGTGTGAACAAGCTGCAATTTTTTAGTACCTCAAATTGAACCATCTTTTGAAAAGGAAGAATGTTGCATTTTGCCCAATATACAACCTTCACATACATGTTTAGTGGGTGCCTCAAGTTTAGGCAAAGAGGACACCATTTTAGATTTCTACAGGCATAGCAAACTAGCAAAATTTAGATGACCAAAGCATGCATGCCAAAGCTTTGCAACTGACATAGCCTAAGAATCATGTACTGCACATGTTGAATCATTTACAGATCTTTCATAGTCTATGAACTTATACCGCGCGCGACATAAAATTCCAAAAGCAATAATGACGTCACCATTTGATAGGTCATGAACTGTACATCTGTCATCAACAAATTTCACAACCAAGCCAATCTTGGATAATGCAAAAATTGATAACAGATTTTTCTTGATCCCTGCCACAAACAAAGCATCTGACAAAGTGAAAGAACTACCATCAGCAGTAGTCAAAATGATCTTACCAACTCCCATAACAGGATAAGATTGTTGGCGCATGTAACAGGATTCCCTGTAGGGGCACGCTCCAGTGAAGAGAAGAAACTATGCTACCAAGTAATATGTTTGGTGGCCCCACTATCAAAGTACCAAACATTTGAGTCTATTGCAGACATGCACTCCTCATGAGAAGGTGGTTTCAAAACTGCAAACAATAGTAAACATGCATTCTTCATCCTGCAGAAGATTATCAAACTCTATTTTTGTTGTAGAGGCCTCTGCAACAACCATTCCGACCTCTTTGTTCTTTGCCTCTTTAGCAACCAGTTTTGGATAGCTCTTAATGACATGATCATTTGCTTTACAATATTTGCAAAACAATTTTTGTTTTTCTGATTTCTTCTCATCTTTGTCTTCCTTCTTCGAATGTGCAACATTTGCAGATTGTTTTCTTACTAGTAGAAGAGCTCCATTTTCCTTTGCCCTTCTAACTAGCAAGGAAAGCTTGATTTGCAACACGCATAATATACATGTTCTATCTAGACTGGTATTCGTGCAAAAAAAAAAACTAACTCTTCAAATGTTCCGGCATTTGGATTGCCTTTCATCATCAAACAAAGAGTAGAAGCAAAAATCTGACATGAGTTGGCAATACCATTCAGAACAGTATGCACAAGTGAACTGTCAAGAAGGAGTTCATCTGCAGAAATCACTTCAAATCCTTGATCTTTGTTAGAAAAATATCCATAGAATCTCCTTCATTCATGTGCTCAATCTCCAACGCTTTTCAAAGGTAATCAACACGAGCCTCATTCCTAGCCTGGTACAATATGGTAAGTGTATCCCAAGCATCCTTAGCTATTCTACAAGAGCGAATGTGAGGAATAATGGCATGTTTGATAGATAAAGCTATTAATGCATGTGCCTGGGCATCTTTGCCATCCCAACAAATTTGATCTGCAGTAGGTGCATCAAAAATTGCAGCACAAATAGGAATTTGACAAATATCACCTGCTTCAACACCTTCTACATCAGCTTCAATACCTACAGTTGTAACAGTTGCAGGTGTGATAGGACGTCTTTCAACACCCTACACAATGTTCCATATTCCTTTTGCAACCAATACATGTCACATCATATAAGCCCATAGTGGGTAGTTGGTACCATCCAACTTATCCTCAATAGCCAACATACGGAATACATCACTAATTTTAACCATGGTCATTGACTAAAACACCTTGATGCGGAAAATTGAATGTATCTCAAAAAGTTAAACAAATCTACCAAGATGAATTCTGCTAAACCTGTAGCAGACTTTGAGACACTTATACTGGCAAACCGACACTGATATATACCTTTGGCACAAAAAGATGAAATAGCCTACACAAGCACTGTGATAGTGCATTCGGAGGCTGAAATGAGCTCAGATCATGATTTTGGCACCACAAAGTGAAGTTGTTTTGATCTCTGAAAGAGCTTGCGTATGCTCATCAAAATTCGTGCGATTCCGAGATTGCAACCGGAGAGGTGTTGACGATGCCCTAGATGAAGGGGCGACCTACTCTGATACCAATTGCTGGAGTTAGACGTCTACAGAAGCACACGAATAGTACAAGGAAGAAGAAGAAGAAGCTTAGAGCCCAACACACAATACTGAATGTATTACCACTAGAATGTACAAAGATAAGTAGCCCATTAGGGTAACACGCATATATAGAAGCTAGGGAAAAAAAACCTCCTAAAGAGGGGAAAAAGTGCCCCGATGGTCATATTGTGTTCACACACATCACTACCTAAATATATCAACAAATTCATCAAAACTGACTTATGTACATGCTCCCTAAATTAGGTCTTCTCACACAAATGGACTCACGCTTCTAGAAATTACTCAAAGCTTCCATATTACAAAAGTATGATACATGTTCGGTGCTATGCAACTAGAGGACTACTCTAGTGCATTTACAAGGCTTGATATACATCCAACTGGGATTTCTCTGACAATTAATCTGCAAATCTTTTGCAAAAAAAATGTATGCTTTTAAACTCACTCTCTATTTTCTTTAGCCTTTTTTCCATTTCTTCTCTTTTATGTCATACATGTTCTTGAATTACTCTCGCGAAAGGGAAGTTGTATATTATGGAATCTCTACTATGCATGTAACGTTCTTGACTCATTCTAATATGCTTATGCACTTCAGCAAGTGTAGAAATATGATCTTGTGCAAAAGAATCAGCCATAGGAATGTCAGTTTGAGTGAGACTCATAGGAGTGGGAAGCTTTCTTCCATAAACAATTTCATATGGTGCACGACTAGTAGTAGTGTGTGGGGTGTTATTATATGCAAACTGAAGTAAAGGAAGTTTTTCATCCGAATTACTTGGATTATCTAAAGAGTAACAACGCAATAAATCCCATATAATACTATTTGTAGCCTCACTCTCACCATTACTTTCAGGATGAAATGCAGAACTAAAGTCTATTTTTGAACCTAGAGGTTGAAATAATGCTACCCAAAAATGGTTACAAAAACGAACATCTCGATCTGAAAGAATAACTTTAGGAAAACATGATGTGGAAAAATACATTTAGTAAATAATTTAGCAGCTTGAGGTGCAGTTAAAGTCGTTTTAGAAGGAATGAAGTATGCATTTTTACTAAGTCTATCAACAATTGTCCAAATCATATCATTGTGAGATGCAATTGTCTGAAGACCAGTAATGAAATCCATAGAAATTTGTTCCCATGGTCCATCAGGTATAGGAAGTGGCATTGATAATCCAAATGGTTTACCATGATGTCATTTTACACGTTGACAAATAATGTAGTGAGAAACATACTGTGCAACATCTTTTCCCATGTTAGGCCAAAAGAAGAAATCTTTACATGCAGAAATAGTACTTTGTATGCCCCTATGACCCATATATGGTGCTTCATGCATCTCTTTCATAACAAACTCTTTGAATGCTTGTGTAATGCAGAACTTGTGTTGAAAATACAAGAATCCATTATGCAAGGTGTAATGATCCTCATGATATGATGTGGAATTATTGAAAGCAATCCATGCTTGTGAAAAATATAGGTTAGATGCATAAGTGGGAATCATATCATTAAATGAATGAATCTGAATAGCAAAATATTATTAATTAAACAGTAGTTGTTTGTGGGGATGGGAGACGACTTAAAGCATCAGCTACAGCATTAGCTTTTCTTGGTTGATATTGAATCAGAGGTTGGAAGTTTTGTATAAATGAAGCCCATTTAATATGTCTATCGGAAAATCAATGGTTGATGCAATAAATGCTTAATAGCTTGTTGGTTGGTTTTAATGAGAAGTTTCAAACCCATAAGGTAATGTTTCCAAATTTTCATTGCATGCATAAGAGCTAACAGTCCCTTATCATATGTACTATAATTGCATTCAGAAGGTTTGAGTTTCCTACTTTCAAATGCAAGAGGATGATCATTTTGCATTAAAACAACACCTATACCAGAACCACTAGCATCTGTAACTACATGAAATGGTTGTGCAAAATCAGGTAATTACAGAACAGGTGCATGAGAAAGTGCATACTTAAGTGTAGCAAAAGATTATTGTTTGGCTACTCCCCATACAAATTTTAGATTTTTCTTCAATAATAAAGTAAGGGGAAGGGCTATATAAGAAAATCCCTTTACAAACTTTTGATAAAAGCTAGCTAATCCTAAAAACGAACGAACATCATTCACTGATTGAGGTTTAGGCCATGCTTCAATTACTTTAATCTTCTTGGGGTCTACATGAACACCTTAACTAGAGACGATATGTCCAAGATACTCTATGTCGTTTTGGAAGAAACAACTCTTTTCAGAATTAGCATAAAGTTTATTTTTATGTAACAAATCAAAGACTTGCTAAATGAGTTGCATGTTCACTGTCATTCCTACTATAAATAAGTATATCATCAAAGAAGATGAGAACAAAATCTTGGTATTCAAGGAAAATATTATTCATCATGCATGCAAAAGTGGCGGGCGCATTGGTAAGTCCAAAAGGCATTACCATGAATTCAAAATGGCCGTGTTGAGTTCTAAAAGTAGTTTTATAAGTGTCATGCAATGTCATTCTTATCTGATGATACCCAGATTTGAGGTCGATTTTACTGAAGACACATGCTCTGCGAAGTTTATCTAGCAAGTCATCTATCCTAGGGATAGGATACCTATTCTTAATGGTAATTTTATTAAGTGATCTATAATCAATGCACATTCTATACGTCTTGTTCTTCTTTTCAACTAAAAGAACAGGGTCTCCAAAAGGAGAAGAGCTAGGCCATATTAGTCCTTTATTGAGTAAATCTTTAACTTGTCTAGCTATTTCATTTTGATGTAAAGGTCCATGCCTATAAGGTGCTTTATGAGGAGGAGAGCTACCAAGAATTAAATCAATCCTATGGTCAAGAGATCCCCTAGAAGGTGGTAATGTAGAAGGAAAATCAGCCATAAAACAATCCTTATACGAGTCCATAAATGACTTATGTGCACTTGGAAGTGTATGTGTATAATCAGTTATATTATTCACAAAGACAATACATGAGTTATAACCTTTCCTAAAAGCTTGTTTGACTTGTGTATGACTAATGAACGGGAAGGGTTGAAAATCATGCATCACAGACAATGAAACATCTTTATTTCAAAATTTGAAAGTAATCATGTGTGTATCATAATCAATGCAGGGGTTGTAATTATGTCGAAACGGCATGCCAAGTATAGCATCATATGACTACAATGGAGCAAGTAAAAATGAACGTTCATCCACATATGAGCCTATACAAATTTGGACATTATGCACCTCCTTTGTAACATTATACCTATTCCCTATAAACTTAGCCTTAACCTTATACGTAGAAGGATGAGTAGTAAGGTTTAGATTTTTAACTAGCTTATGAGAAATAAAATCATGCGAACTACCCTCGTCATGTAAAACATTTACTACTACACCATTAATGGTGCCATGCATGCAAAGAAGAGAATGGTTAGAAATTCCATTACCCAGGGTACTTAATTCTTGCTCTAATACTTCTTGAGACCAGTTAGGTTCAGTGTCAGCGGGAACCACCTCCATGTTGTGTACTTGAGCTTCAATGGGTTGCCTATTAGTAGATCTCATCCGACAGGCAGCTTTGGTATGACCAATCTTTCCACAATTCCAACAAGTTATACGGGGTCATTTTTGTTGAGCATTCATCGTTGTATTTTGAAGAGTTGTAGGTTTGTGACGCTGGCCAAAGGTTGATTTGTTGGATGGTAATAAATGGGATTGAGGAGGGAATTGGAAAGTAGATGAAGCGAACGTAGTAAAAGGACACTTAAAAGGAAAATTGGCTTTGACAGGTGGTTGACGTTGACAAATTTGTTGTAAGCGAAGTGTTTTGGTGATAGATTGGAACTCCTTTTCAGCATCATGCGCAAAAGAGATAGCTTCATACAAGGTTGTAGGTCGGAGCGTATGGAGCTTTGCTTGGATTCCCATCTCCAAGCCATCTTCATATTTTCGTTGCAAATTTGCTTCAGGAACGTGATCAAGTGAATGAAGTAATAAAAGATATTACCAAAAACTTTCAGTATAAATGGATACATTATCTTCTCTCCATCCAAAAGTTGTCCATGCATGACACACATATAGATGGAACTGGGAAGGAAGGAAAGATTCCTTAATTTTTGCCTGAAATGCATCCCATGTGGTAGGATGGTTGGAACTATTCCGTAAAACATTCCACCATAGCTATGCTCTTCCTACCAAGTAATTGGTAGCAAACTTGACTCTCTCATGTTCTGAATATGACTCATCGGAGTAGAAATCGTTGAATTGAGAGAGCCATGACAGGACAAATTGGCCATCCTTTCGTCCATCGAATCTGGAGAATTGGAAGTTCTTAGCACCTATCTTGGAACTTGCACCTTCTACTTGTGCAGTGATAATCGCTTTGACCACTCTAATTAAGCTACGATCATCACTTTGTACTTGATGGAGTGTAGCATCATGTTCTTGTACAGCTTGTTGAGTTGCTTGAAGTTCTTGTCGCATAATCTCTAATTGTTGCTCGAATGAGACCTGAAGTAAAGGTGAATTGCCAAAATCCTCCATTATTGTAGGGTCCATAACTAGAAAACAAAATCCCTCTTTCAAACTATGTTGGATTCTCAATCTAATAGGGTAGCCAAAAAGCTTGTTCCGAGAGCTTGCCAACGATATATTATATGCTAAAATCCGAGTTATATAGTGAAAGTTGATGTAAATATCACACACGGGTCGTGCACCATATGAAATTGTTCATCCATGTCTATTTTTATATTTATCAACTGAGGTCAGTTGCTTGTCAATTGGGAGACATGTTGATTATTATGGAATCATGGAAGGTAAAATGGATTTTTAATATTTTAAATGTCCAGAAGGTTTTAATGTGGTTGTGTTTGTGAAGAAGCATGAGGGCGTGGATACAAGTGGATGCGCATAAATAAATAAATTCAAAGATTAAATCGAAGACTTCTAGAATAGTTATATTTAGGTTTAACTTGTTGTAAAAGTAGTGGTTTGCTTTAGAAAGTGACGCCTTTTGTAAATAAAGTAGTTTTTCCTAAAAGTCGCTTCTAAAAGCAACGGCCCTCATGTAACTTCTATTTTCAGGATGTAATAGAAATAAACTTATATATATGGGTACTCTGAGAGACTCGTCCATCAGAGTACACGGGGGGAGATTGCACCCATTATCGCATTGATTGTCTATCTGTTTCTGATTCCTATTTTGTCTTCTTTCTGCCTCTATGTGTGCGTGCACTGAAGATCCTGATAACAGAAGTTCTCACCACTATCTAAATTTTTGAAAGCTCCGCCTTATACTTTTGGACTTCAACCACTCTGACTTACTTCATTCCTCTAGATTTTGGTATCTTCTATCTTGGGAGATTAGTTCATTTCTTCTTCGATGTTCATCTTCATTTCTTTTTACTACATTCCCCTTCCACACGTCCCTCCTCGTGTACTATGTCATTTGACAAGCCTCGGTTGACAGTGTGCATACGTATGAAAGATAAGCTACTCTCTGTGATTGATGATATTGGCATGATAGATCATGAATTGTTGCTGTAGCTCAAGCGTAAGCACCACCTCCTTTACTTGTCAATCCGCGGAGACATGAGGACCGGTATGAAGACCACGAGCAAGTGAAAGCACAAGTGCGTGAGTGAAAGCACACAAACATGCACACACATACACACACACGCGCACAAAGTAAGATCAAAGAGAGGAACAATGGAAAGCTTAGATTGCAAAGAGTTCTCTTACAAAAGTTCTATTCTCTAACAAGCTAGCCTCAAAAATGAGCTCTCTAGCTCTTTTTATAGTTTTTTGACTAGTTTTGGCCCTGTCCAGACCTAGTGTCCGGCCTAGTTAAAAATTAGGTTCCAGGGCTTATTTGAGGGCTCAAACGAAGTCTAAAAATTCTGAAAATTGGTACGATGGTACTTCTAATACTCCTCAAGCTCGAGGACTCCTCGGCTTGAACAAATTGGAGTTACTAAAAATAGATAATGGTATTTACAATGGTTTCTAGTGATGAAAATCACTATTTTTGTAGGGGATTCTTCTGAAAATTTGACATACACTTCTTGGAGCTCCCTACTTGCTCTCTCTTCTTCTATGCCCACTTCTTTGATGTGCTTCCATGCTTTGTCCTTGACCTTGAGCTTCAACACTCCCCCCCCTCTCGAGTCTGTCGTCCCTGACAGACCCTTGTTGTAGTGATTGTTCCAAGTAGTGCCTTGAGAGGGAGTGTCCCTTCTGTATGAACACAAGTCGTCCGACGTTCTTCATCTATCACTGTGAGTCTTTGCAGGTTGTAGTCTCTTGGTATGTGCTTCTGCCTTGTATTCC
This sequence comes from Ceratopteris richardii, assembly GCA_020310875.1. Taxonomy (NCBI): domain Eukaryota; kingdom Viridiplantae; phylum Streptophyta; class Polypodiopsida; order Polypodiales; family Pteridaceae; genus Ceratopteris; species Ceratopteris richardii. The sequence goes on from CM035419.1 coordinate 125,061,460, forward strand.
AGCATGACTGTGTCGTTGTGAGTCTCCGTTGATGTTTTCTAGATCTTCCAAAGTTGATCTTCATAGTAGTCAAGCCAAGTACTCATAACCCATATTGAGTGATGGGTAAGTGTGTTCGTGCATGGGTTGAAAAAAGTATGTGCCTTGTGCACGGCCTTGTAATGTAGCCCTACGCATGCTTACTTGGAAAATGCATTGGAAGAAGTATGGTGCAAAAATTGCGGGTCTTGAGCTAAGTGCTCAAGGGTATGCTGACGAAGAGGTTTCCTAAACTATCATGGTTATGGTGTTTCCAGAGTAAAGATACTTACCATGGCGAAGGTTGATGGATGTTTGCCTCTTCGTGTGGTACATTCGGCCTTTGGGATGGAACCTTGTTGATGAATGTCCATGTTGATTGTCCACTGATGAGATCTTTTGAGTGGTGGATCCCCTCTCCTCTTTTCAAAGCAACATTTGCCACTAACAATGTGCATTTCTGAGCTTGGGCTCATGCGCGTTCACTTCCCTATATTGACACTCAGAGGAATATTGGACACGTACCGGTTTCTAAGAGATTACCATGCTGAATGACATAGACCATTCACCAGTGCTATTGTTCCATACTGGTTCAGGAAATATTGAGAATTGAATTGCTTTATATTCTTTTGCAAGCAACATCGGGTAACTACACCAAGCTGAGTTTCACATATTCTCTTTAGCTCACCATATGCAGGAATCTTCTCCTCTAGAACAACCTTGTGCAGATATCTCCTTGAATGCTCTAGTACATGAGGTAGTTAAGCATCCCTCAAGTTGCGGACCTTCAAGCTCTTCACTCCCACCATAGTAAGAGGAAACCATAGTTGTGGATGCCCTGCTCATGCTAAGTTCTTGACATTTATGAGATAAGGCAGCAATTAAATCATCTGCAAGCCAAGACACACTTCTATCCAAACTGATAAATTCCCTGTAATCGATGGTTCAATCTTCAACTAAGCATGACTCATTCATGTTCCATGAGCGAAACCTGGGAACAAGTTCTTCCTCGTTTTTTTTTTTTTTTTTTTTTTTTTTTTTTTTTTTTTTTTTTTTTTTTTTTGGGAAGAATTATCACAAAACAAGAACACAAAAGTTAGTATCAGTAGAAAAAATTTGACATATGTCAATGTGCTCTTGTGCTTGGGATTCTCAAGTGTGTCTATGCACGACCGTGTAATGTGGCCCTATAATGATGCATACTTGGGAAATGCATGACCTGAATGGTGCATAAGACAGGGTTGTGCAAAGGACACATGGTTGTCGCTCGTCGAGGTTTTCAATGTTATTTGCAGATATTGATGCCATCTTTGTTGGAGGTATCCATTGTATCTCGAGAGGACAACTGATCATTCCTCCTTATCGGGATCCATTTGAGAACAGTCTGCAACTGGGTAGAGATCACCTTTGGCCACTTCGTGTTTGAATGATCTCCTGAGGGTTTGATCCATCGTGGCTGGTTCTTTATTTTGGTGGATGCTATCGGTACTTTTGTCTTCCAAACCCTTATCCTTGCAGAAGAGGTTCTTTGATCTGTATTGGAGCTCTGTGCTTGATTCAGTTCTTTACCTCGCCTTAGTGTCTTTGTTGTGCAGGTTGGTGCCTTAAAGTCCCTCCTTGGATTTTGTCTGAGCTTAGGCTTGACTGCTTGGGATCCTTTGATTGGAAGTGGTCTTTCTTGAGGATAAGTCGTGGTAGGCCTAGACCATAGATTTTGAAGTCTAGTGTGAGGGGACTGATTTTGTGCCAGGGCTTTCTTTGGTACCCATATCATAGTGCGATTGGGTTGGGCTCTAAGTAATTTCTTGGCCACCCAAATTTGCTTGACATTACCAAAAAAATGTGATTCCTGTTTCTTGATGTAAGGGTCTTTTGGGCCTTCTATGTGAGTTTTTTGACAAAACTCATCTTTACATGGGAAGTGCAACAAGGGTTGATCTTCTATACCTACATCAGACTCATGCAAGGGATCAATGGGCTGTGTGGTTTGAGATTGATCTAGAGATTCATCGAGACATTTGTCCTTATTACACATAGAATCCCTAGGTGTACAAATGGGTGATGGATTGTCATGATTCACCCTAGAGTCGACCTCCTTTTCCACATCAGTGATACACAACAGTGGTTGATCATCTCCTTCTTGACCATCTGAGTGCAGATCATCCCTACTTATGGCTTCATGAGGGGAATCCAAATTTACAGGAAGAGAGGGTCCTTCCACATCCCCCAAACACTTGGAGTCCTCCATATCTCCATTCTCTAAGGTTTCCTGTGATTTACTCAAAGAAGGATCAGATTCGAAAACATGAGTAGAAAGAAAAATTTTCTCATTAAAAGCACGCTCTGTGAAAAGATGATTTTGCCCCCAATCATCATAAGGTGGATAGTCATTAGGATTTTCCATAGACACATATGTAGAAGCATGGATGATAGGTGGAGATGGCACCTCAAATTCTTGATGATTTTGTTTAATGAACCTTTGGGTGCCAATGATCAAGCCTTCATCTATACAATCCATGACAAAGAATGTTTCCGAAAATTGCATATCACCCACCATAACAGGCAACACAACTTGACCCATGCATTCATAATGTTCATCATCCATGAGGATAGAAGAATGAGTTGTTGGTTGTATGTTCTCAAAAAGAATGGTCAAGAAGTCAATATGAATCAAATTCCACTCACAATGAGGATTGATATATGCACTTAACCTTCTACATTCATATCCTATTCTTATATCCACCAACATATTGTGATATTCTCTTGTTGCAAATATGGATCCGACCCCCCTAGACATTTCCCCCGTTTCCTCGATTCCTTGCAATTTTTCTCTAAATGTTTCATCTTGATGTGATATTATCTCATGTATTTCATGTTTATCGCCCTCCGTTTTTTCGATCTTAGCCCCTTTTCTTCTATCTTTTGCTTTTTTCTTTCCCATAACACAATTTTCTCCCCCTTTGTATTGCTCAAAAATCCTTGGGAGCCCCCCTGGTTTCCTAGTCCCCCCTGAGGGTCAACTTCAAATTATCCTATCTCAAAATCAACGCATTATTCTTGAAAAAAACAGTTGAGATCGTGTAGGATTTGAAACGAGCTTTCCAACAAGCTATAGAGCTCAAAAAATGGACTTTGGATGAGAAAGTTATGTCAAATCAGGCTCCTGGGGGTCAAAACAGGCAAACAGGACCTTTGGAGAAAATCGCGATTTTGTGAACTTTCTGAAAATCGCGATGCTGTGAAGTCAAAAAATCGCGATGTTGAGCACAAAATCGTGTTTTTGAAAATCGCGATTTTGAGCAGAAAATCGTGATTTGAAAATCGCGATGTTGATCACAAAATCGTGTTTCTGAAAATCGCGATGTTGATCACAAAATCGTGTTTCTGAGAATCGCGATGTTGATCACAAAATCGTGTTTTTGAAAATCGCGATTTTGATCACAAAATCGTGTTTCAGAGAATCGCGATGTTGATCACAAAATCGTGTTTCAGAGAATCGCGATTTTGATCACAAAATCGTGATTCACAAAATCGTGTTTTTCACAAAATCGTGTTTTCTCAGAATCGAGTTTTTGACATGAAAATCGCGATTTTGTCCCACAGAATCGTGTTTTTCTCAAAATCGTATTTTTGGCTGAAAATCGTGATTTGTGAGAATCGCGATTTTGAGCAGAAAGTCGTGTTTTTTCACAAAATCGTGTTTTTTGCTGAAAATCGTGATTGGTGAGAATCGCGATTTTGAGCAGAGAATCGTGTTTTTTTGAAAATCGTATTTTTCACATGAAAATCGCGATGTTGAGCACAAAATCGTGTTTTTGAAAATCGCGATTTTGAGCAAAAAATCGTGTTTTCACAGAATCGCCTTTTTCACAAAGTCGTGTTTTTGCTGAAAATCGTGATTGGTGAGAATCGCGATTTTGAGCAGAGAATCGTGTTTTTCAGAGAATCGCGATTTTGAGCAGAGAATCGTTTTTTTTTTTTTTTTTTTTTGAGAAAAACACAGAATCGCGATTTTTTCAACCAACTTTAAGGCGGGAAAACTGAAAATCGTGATTTTTCAAAAAATTTTGAATTTTCACAGAATCGCGATTTTCATCACAGAATCGCGTTTTTTGGCGGGAAATTCAAATTTCTGAGCGCCGGCTATGGCGAGCTCCGTATGAGCAGAAAATCATGAAAAAAAACACAGCGCTTGCTCTCCCTTGCACCTCCTAACTCCTTCCCACACAATAATGCATGAAAAATGGTATGAAGATGGTGAAAATGCACTAAAAAACAAGAATTTTCTATGAAGAAGAAGATGGAAGAAGGTGGAGATGATGATGATGATGAAGATGAAGAGGAAAAAACAGAAAATGAACTGAAATGACAGTTTTTTTACCTTCCAACGTCGCAAATCTACGATCTTACCATCACAACGCTCGTCCTCGAAGCTCTCTCCCCGGCAACGGCGCCAAAATTTGGTGTAGCTCAAGCGTAAGCACCACCTCCTTTACTTGTCAATCCGCAGAGACATGAGGACCGGTATGAAGACCACGAGCAAGTGAAAGCACAAGTGCGTGAGTGAAAGCACACAAACATGCACACACATACACACACACGCGCACAAAGTAAGATCAAAGAGAGGAACAATGGAAAGCTTAGATTGCAAAGAGTTCTCTTACAAAAGTTCTATTCTCTAACAAGCTAGCCTCAAAAATGAGCTCTCTAGCTCTTTTTATAGTTTTTTGACTAGTTTTGGCCCTGTCCAGACCTAGTGTCCGGCCTAGTTAAAAATTAGGTTCCAGGGCTTATTTGAGGGCTCAAACGAAGTCTAAAAATTCTGAAAATTGGTACGATGGTACTTCTAATACTCCTCAAGCTCGAGGACTCCTCGGCTTGAACAAATTGGAGTTACTAAAAATAGATAATGGTATTTACAATGGTTTCTAGTGATGAAAATCACTATTTTTGTAGGGGATTCTTCTGAAAATTTGACATACACTTCTTGGAGCTCCCTACTTGCTCTCTCTTCTTCTATGCCCACTTCTTTGATGTGCTTCCATGCTTTGTCCTTGACCTTGAGCTTCAACAGTTGCCATTGTTCAATCTGGATTGGGTTATCTAGTGCTTGTCGATTGTCAATAAAAAAGAAAATTTGGTAAGCTACCAATCTCACATTTAAATTGGGACTCCCCTTCAAATATATTTTGGAATCTAGCTCAAAAACATGTATGAAATGCTTCTTCAAAGGTCTTTAAATACAAACTCGAAAGAAACATTAAGCAAGAGAAGTATGTCATGATGGTGGCTTAGCCCAGGGTATTTGATAAATAAGAAATTAGTGGATCCATGCCCTCATTGATGCCAATAAAATTCAAGAAGTTATATTCAACAAATTTGAAAACTTTTAAGACCGTCAATATCATACTCAAAATTTTAATGGTTAGTTTAATCATCACTTCAAGCACTATGGCATGATTTTCAAGATAAAACTCAATGTTCTTGACCATATAATCTTATGTTAGTAAATATGCATGAGCTAGGCTTAGAGCATTAGAGGAGAAAATAAATCTTGCATGGGCCTTGTAAGGATTCCTAATTTTTAGGGATTAAGCTTAATATCATTCTCTGTTAAGGGGACAAAGTGCATTTAATGGAGCACTTTTTAGTAGGTTCAACTAGGCTTTTTTTAGGCTAAGCTAGGATCATTTCTCTATTGTCCACAAAGAGAGAGAGAGAGAGAGAAGTCACTTTCCACCTCGTCAAATATGTCCATCTATATGAATAAAAAAAAGAATTTTCTAAAAAGGTCTCTTTTTCAGCTATTCTTAATTCAAAATGGCCCATACTTTTATGCATATGTCAGAAGTTACTTTTTTAGTCCATTTTTTTAGCATTTAAAAAAAACATACTTTTGAAAATCCCTCCAAAGTTAATTGCCCCATCATCAAACTCGTAGCTTTGGTTGCCCAGAAAACATGAATTTTTGAAAACAAACTTATTTTCGCGCTTAAACACTAGAAAACATCATTTTGACCAATTTACATACCAAAACACACTTTTTTCTTGCAATACGACTACTGTACAAGCCATTCTAGCCATCTCTATGCTTCTTTCTATTCGGTGCTCAAGTTTTGGAACATCATGGTGCTCACATGTATTACAAACATGACACCAGCACCAACACGTGCTCCTCATTCAATGAGTGTACATGCTCATGTTCCAATAGAATTTGCACCAAAAACTAGAGATAGCAATGACAAAGATTCTCAAAATGAATGATGTGCAGTTGGAGAGAAGAATATTGATTTTTGGGTCAATGGTTCATTGTATCCCTTAGATCCAATGTCTAATTTTCATCACAGATTTCATAGTATCTTCAGGTTTCTACAGTACCTTGGTAGTGGTAAAGCTGGACTACTAGGCTATTGCAAGCGATTGTCTGGCCATTCAACATCTATTGCAAATTATTGTATGCAACAATGTCATCACAACCATTTGAAGATGCACACTTTAGAAAGTGTTGTCAAATTTCTAGAAGAGTGCAATAATGTACTCCAATAAGATGTGGAAGAAAAGGAGATCACAATTACAAAGTCAAAAGCCAATTTAACACAACTAAAAGAGACTCCGCTTGGTATGAGATATAGGAAATGACCATGATCATCCTTTCAAACTCTTTCAACTGGTGGTGGAGCACATAAGCAATGTGTTTATGCACTTAGGTTCATGTTTAACTTGTTTATTTATGTTATAAGACTTTTATATTGAGTTTCTTATTGTTGAAGATGCCATCGAAGACTTTTAGATTGAGTTTCTTATTGTGCAGGCCATTTGTTGAAGATGTTAGTGCTTCATCAACAACAGAGGATCAATTTGAGTTTCTGAATACTTGTTTGAGCAACAAGCATGTTTATGATTTTGGAGTCATCAATAGGAAATCACATCATGACCCAAGTGGTTAAATACTTTGCAGGCAACTTAGAAGATATCATTACTCCTAGGGAGGTATAGATGGTATGTGATGAAGTAGGTGTTAGTACTAGAGCGTACACTACATTGGTATATTGCAAAGTATTTTCCCATCTCCTTGCAAGGTATCTATGAACAAGATGGTGACCAATGAGGATATAGCTAATATTCTTGGCCATTACTTTCATGTAGAAGCTATTCTGTTTGCATCCATTTATCATTCTGCTACATCGAAGAAAGAATTGAGAATTCATCTAGAAAGGGATTCATCTACACAAATTACAACAACATATTTGTCGATTTGGAGAGGCTTCAAAGGGAAATGGTTAAATTTTACAAACCTACAATTCAAGGTATATCCATTGCTATGATAATGACATTCATGGTATTTTTATTAATATAACTTTTGTTATTTGATGTAGATTTTGGCTCCAAACTCAAGTTTATATTGAAGCTAGACGAATGTCAAATCATAAAAGGACGATGTATTGAGAGACTTAGTATGACACTCACGAGTGAAGCTATGGCCCATGCAATTATTTATCAAAGTGAAAACCCTACCCATCACTGTACATATAGTGTTCAATCTGAGAAAGATATATGGTGGTTAGGTGCTATTGAAGTACCTAAAGAATCCAATGATGTTCTCTCATGGATTTTTGGTAGGACCGCATGGATCATAGAGGTGATAACTTCTCAAATTCATGATGCAAAAATCAATGGTGAAGTGTCACTTGGGTGGAGACTTAAAGACTATCAAATGCATGTTAGGGTGCAAAAAAGGTGCATTTGCTCTCTATCCTTGTCCATATTGCACACGAGGTTATAAACCAACAAAGAGAAAGCAAAACAACATAAATGATTTAGATGATGACACATATGCATCTGCATCTAATTAATGGGATATACATTTAATGAGGTCTCCCATGTTAGGTACACCTAATATTGACATGTTGGATAAGGATTTGAATCCCATTATTCCATTTCCTTTAGTTTATGTTCACTTTTGCACCGTGCATGCCTTCATGAGAGTTTTTGATAGATTATTGAAGCACCATATAAAATATGTGTTTTCCATGAGGCCAATTGATAAATCTATACAAGCTATAAAAAAATTGGAGGAAATCCTTAATTCAATACATCATGGAAATGTAACCCTAGTTGTTAACAAATTTGGGGAATCTCAAGATAGTTTACAACAAGTTTCAATGATAGGGAATAAGGCAAGACACTTTTTTAAAAGAGGTACTAGCACTCAAAATAATGAACATTATGAGTTGTGGAAAGCCCTATGCATGATCACAATAGACAATGATTCTCAAGTTGATCTTTGTAATAAGAGAAAGAAGGTTTGGTCATGCTTAGATAAGTTGTTAGGCTTAATGTGTCTTACTAGCTCTAGAGATATTCAACGTCAATTGTTTCAAGAGACATTGGTGGACTTCACAAAGTATTTCATTCAATCTTGGGGAGAGAGAAATATAACACACTACATTGTAAGTCTATTCAATCTTTCAAACTGTTCATTGCACTTACTTTTTTCCAATGTACTTAACAAGTTTTAGCATATTTTATTTGCACATGGAACATTTTCATGCATCACTATGGGTCATTGGAGATTTTCAGTCTCCAAGGAATGGTGAAGTCACAGGTACAAAGCTAGAGGTGTGTACTTCAAAAACACATGACATGGTGGTGGTTGAATGCAATCAAACTATATGCAGGAGATGTTTAATTGGTTTTACTGCACTACATTCTCAAGAAAGTTTTTTATGGAACGAACTAGGGAGTCACATTTGGCAAAACTTGTGAGGAGGATGCAACACAAAATTGCTAGTGAGAAATGGAAGTCATCATAAGAACCTCTACATCATGCTCAATGGCATGCTAAAAGACTATAGGAGGGTTAAGTTTGAAATTAAATTGAAGTCATAATATTTCATCATGTGGTAAATCATTAAATAGTTGTGGTTTTAACATCAGCCGAATAACAATTAGGCATACTCATCTCCTTCATCATTGCCCTGACACATTCTACAATATACCTATATCTTCCTTTTTGCTACACCATTTTGTTGTGTTGAAAACATGCGTGTGATTTGTCTCTTAATACCATTAGTTTCAAAGAAATAAAAAAACTTATGAGAGAAGTATTCTCCCCCTCCAACTGACGTAATACACTTGATGTACTTGTCACATTCTCTTTCAACCATAACCTTGAACTTCTTGAAATAATAAAATACATCTCATTTATGTCTCATACAATAGAGGCAAGTGATCCTTGTAAAATCATCTATGACAGTCACAAAATATCTATAACCTCCAATCAAGTTTTCCTTTGTTGGTCTCTAAACATCTATATGAACGAGGTCGAGTGGATGATAGCTCACATAATTGTTTTTATTAAATGGTTATCTTGCATGCTTTCGCAACTGACAAGCTTCACACAAGTTCTTGAGATTCTAATTATAGAGATTAGGTAACCCTAACACTAACCTCTTCTTTTCCATGTCCTTCAACCTTTTTATGTTCATGTGTCCATACCCTTTGTGCCATAGATCCAATTATGCCACCTTCTTATTTCCAAATGGGAAGTAAGTCGTATGATTGATGTTAGGTTTCACATCCAAGGTGAACAAGCTTCCTTCCTTTATATGTTTGGCTATCAATCTGTACCCTTCTTTAGGGTTTTCCACAAAGCATCCTTTCTAATTGAACATGACTTAGAAACCTCTCTCAATCATTTTCCACACAGAAACTAAGTTCTTTGTGACTCTAGGAACATGAAGCAAATCTTTCAAACACTTGGCTTTATGAGAACCTTCTAGCATAACATCACCTAGGTGTATAAGAACATGAGCAATATCATCACCTATTTTTGCATGTCCTTTGGTTGATGGTGCTTGCATGTTTGAGAAGAACTCCTTGTTGCAACTCATGTGGTTTCTAAACCCACTATCAATCTACCAATTATTTGATCCTTGTGTCTTGTAGTCACTTATCTGCATCATGGCTAGCATAATTTCATTTTCATTTGAAGTAAATGCATAATTACCTTGACCTTTATATGTTGAATTTGTCTTCTCCCTTTGATATCAGTCTCTTGCATAGTGGCCATACTTGCCACAAATGAAGAATCCTTCTGAATTCTCATTGTCTCTATTTTTATTTGACTTTCCTCCTCTTCCTCTAAACTTTCTTCTTACTCTCGATGAACAATATTTACTCCCTTGGTCTTGATCAAAATCACCATTTGATCCTCTACCTTCTCTTCCTCTTCCTCTACCTTTACCTGCATAGAAGGCTTGGGCTTCATTGTCCTTTGCTTTTTAACCTCCAATATTCATTTCCTTAGTCATCATGAAGGCCATTAATTGCTCAGAATCTAGAAGAGTGTATCTGATATACACAGATGTTGTAAAAGCCTTCCACTTCTCATCATCCCTATGCTCATATAAGGTATATGCAACTAGGCCATCATCATCTATGTGAAAGCCTATAAAGACTAATGCATCATTGACTTCTTTGATCTTCAATATGTAATCATTTATGTTGCTACTAGGGGTGATCCTCAAGTTGTTAAGTTCATTCTTCAACTGAATCTTCCTAGCTTTAATCGGGGTGGAGTAGAGTCTCTCTAGTATTTCTCATACTTTCATTGAAGTATCTAAGTCTTATATATGCATGGCATTTCTAATGTGTTGTGAAAGTATGAAGTTGCATTTGTGCCACTAATCAGACCCTAGAATCCTTTTCCCATAAGATAACTAGAGATCCTAAACTTCCATGGCTAATAATCATTCTTGCCCAACTTCTTGATTTGATGGCTATACTTTGACATGATGCGTTCTAATGCACTCTCCTAGATCCATTTGATGTAGAGGAACTGAAAAATAACAAAAGATTTACCTCTTATCTTCAAGATGTATCCAACAATTGATGATTATGTCTTCCTTGTTCACTAGTAGGTCCCCCTTGCTTGGTGTGTGCCTTTGAGCTCGATCTAGCAACACTTCTTCCTTCGAATTCCTTTAGAGTCTTCTTAGGGTCTTCATAAATGCTTCAAATGTGTCAAATAGCCCTAATACCACTATTGGAAGAATTTGCAACTTCCATATGTAGCCTTTAAGCTATAGTCTCCTCATAGGCAACTTCATATAATTTTTGAATGACATGATCAAATCTCTAACAATATTTACACTCAACCTCAGAACATTTGTAGACATAAACTAGACTCTAAGCCCTTACCAATGCAAGTTATTCCACTTAAATTGGTTACTCCTTTTGGGAGAATCAATACCTTCAAGACAAACTAAATTTGCTCTTCTCTAGGTGTACACAAATAGACACACATTCACCCTTGAATATACTTCTCTAAATATGTAGAGAATTGATCCAAGACTTTAAGCGACTTTAGATAACTTAATTAGCTTTCTAACAAGCCAACAATTACAAGAACTGTATAAGATATGACCAATGAACAATGCTCAACACTCAGAGCAATCTAGAGTGCTCACACATAATTTTGTGTGTTAGCTATGGCTATACAAAACCTTATTCAAACTCCCCCAAGCAAGCAATCAGAGGGCTAGTTCAGCTCAGGGCCCTACTAGTTTTCTTCCAAACTATCTAGGAGAAAAAACATACGTGGGATCTCACAAATTCAAAGCTAAGTGTGTAGATATAGACATGAAAAGATTCCCTATAAGTTAGGAATTACTTTTCTCTAGATTATAGACAATTACTCACACCTAAGTGTGATTCAAATTGTCTCGTTGAGGGGAGGATTCAAATTCGAATTTTATTTATGATTTATCATGCTTGAATTCTTGCTTTATGAGGCTCCAAGTGGCATCCATCTGATGGTCCAAATTAGACTAAGGTTGAAGCTTGTATTTCAACACCATGCATGGATGAAATCTATCAATGGTACCCAATCAAAGAAGCAAGATAGAGATGGGAGAAACTTTGGTAAGTAAAAAACACCTTAGTAAGTATGAGGAAACCATTTATTATGTTAAAACAATTGTTCTAAAATTCATGTTCAGGTTGCAAAAAAGAGACAGATTCGGAATGATTTTCTAGAAGTGTTTCCCTTCAAATTTTGGTTTTCCAAACCTTTATAGAATGAAAAACAGTATTTCTTATAATAAAATTATGATCCATCATCTTATGACATGTTATTGTGGAATTAGATGTTTTCAAGTTTCAAACATTGAGAAGATCCTAAGTGTATAATTCACTCCTTACAAGATCCCATCTCGCTTCTTTTGGAGTCTCACAACCCAAAAAAATTAGTTATATGATGATAGCTATGTAGTGTGATCATTGTTGGAATTAGACGTTTGCGAAAGCACACAAACAACACAATGAAGAAGAAGAAGAAGCTTGGAGCCCAACACATAATACTAAATGTATTACCACTAGAATGTACAAAGATAAGTAGCCCATTGGGGTAACATGCATATATACAAGCTGGGCGAAAAAAACCTCCTAAAGAGCGAAAAAAGTGCCCCGGTGATCCTAGTGTGTTCACACACATCACTACCTAAATATATCAACAAATCCCCCCTGGGAGTGATGCAATGAACAAGGAGCTTGCAGTCATGTATAAGGAAGTGCCAAGCTATGTGGAAATCTCTCCACAAAAGGAAGTAAGCCCAAATATTTGGAGAAAACTTCAAACTTCTCCCTGGGTAGAGCCTTTGTGAAAAGGTATGCAATGTTCTCCTGCGTGGGCACATATGCCAAGCTGATCTCTCCAACAGAGAACCTCTCCCTGACATAATGATAATGCACCTCAATGTGCTTAGTGCGAGCATGGAGCACAGGGTTCCCCGCAACTCCCAATGCACTCTGGCTGTCAATGAAGATGGTGGTGGGAGAAGACTGACCAACATCCAAATCAGCCATAAGGCTTCTGAGCCACACACACTCAACAATCACTATGAAAGCTGACCTATACTCAGCCTCACAACTGGAAGTGGCCATAGTAGGCTGCTTCTTGCTCAGCCAAGATATGCATGAGCTACCAAACATGAAGCAAAAACCACTAGTGGACACATGAGTGTCATAGCAACCAACCCAATCACTGTTAGAAAAGCATGCAAATCTGGCGATAGTGATCCCCCCTTCGGATAAAACAATCCAAGTAGTCGAGTACCACTCAAGTAGCGAAAGATGTGCTTAATCACCTACCAATGCTTGACTTCTAGGCAATGCATAAATCTGCTCATCTGTGAGACAACAAACTAAATATCTGGCCGAGTAATGCATAAGTAAATCAGGCATCCAATAGCCAATTGATATAGAACCAAATGCATCTCCAGCATCATGAAGACTCAATCGTAAACCTACCTCCATAGAAGTAGCAATAGGCTTACAATCTTCAAGGCCAAAATGCTGCAATAATGTGTCAATATATTTCGTTTGACACACAACCATTCCACCATCAACATGCATAAAATGAATGCTCAAATAATGATGCAAATGCCCCAAAATCAAACATCTCACATGAGGCATGAAAATCAACCTTAAAATCAGCAATATGCTTCTCATGAGCACCAATGAGCAGCATGTCATCCACATACACTACAATGATCGGAAGTACATCATTAGCATGCTTCACATATAAGGTGCTCTCAGTTGGATTGTTCTCAAAATCATGTGCAATCAAATAGTCATGTATCTTTTCATACCAAGCATGTGGTGCTTCCTTTAGACCATATAATGCCTTCTTTAACCTGCACACCTAGTTTTCATGCCCTTTCTGCACAAAGCCATGGGGCTGAAAATTATACACTTCTTCATGCAAGTCACCATTCAAAAATGCAGTTTTAATGTCCAACTGATGTACATTCCAACCATGATGAGTTGCAAGTGCACAGATGCTACGAACAGTAGTCATTCCGCATGTGGGTGCAAAGGTCTCATCAAAATCAATGCCTCTTTCATGCACATAACCCTTTGCAACAAGCCTAGCCTTATACCTGTGAACTATTCCATCAGCTTTACAATTCAACTTGTATACCCACTTAGTGCCAATGGCCTTCTTTCTAGGAGGCAAGTCACATAAAGACCAGGTATAGTTCTTCATGATAGCATCATATTCAGATTGCATTGCAGCCACCCAATGTTTAGAATTTTGTGCTTCATCAAAGGAAATAGGCTTAGTCTCATCACAAATACTAGATGTAGCCATAGCATAGCAATCTGATGCAAAAGAGGCACTATGAGAGCATCAACGAGTATGGTATGATAGAGGTGCATCTAATTTGTTGTCACACAAAGTTTGCACTAGCCATTTTGGCATAGTTTTTGCCTCCTCAATATCAGCTCTCTAATCAACAAGTGCATCATGCAAGTCTGCATCAGAAATGGAATCATCTACATCATCACATGAAACCTGCAATGGCTGAGAAGTTGCCTCATTAGAACCTGCACTAGACTGTCCACCTGTAAAAAGAGGCAACAAAGTATCATATGTGTCTTTGGAGCTAACAAATGTCTTCTTTGTACATGAATTTAAGGGCTGAATAGCATCTTCCACAAAAACAATATCACAGCTAACTAGAATGTGTTTAGTTTGTGGATGATACAGACGATAGCCTTTGCTTTCAAAAATGTACCCAACCAAATACATTTTACTGCTTTATCATCCAATTTTCTGTGATGTTGTTCAGGCACTAATGCATATGCCAAACAACCAAAATCAAGCAGATGAGCAACAGATGGCTTGTGACCATGCCAAGCCTCAGATGGAGTGATAGGCTGTAGTGCTTTAGTGGGACGATTGTTAAGTACATATGTTGCACACATGATAGCCTCAATCTAGAAAGTATGTGGTAAATCCTAACTCTTGACCATACATCTCACCATCTCCATGAGTGACGTGTTCTTCTATTTAGCTACTCCATTCTCTTGAGGTGTATATGGCATTGTACATTGATGGTTTATCCCACATTCAGCCAAAAATGCATTAAATTCAGAAGACATATATACCCCCCTCGATGAGAATGGAGGGTGCCCATTTTACATGCTGATAGAGTTTTAGCCAAAACAAAAAATTGTTTGAAGCACATGAACACTTCGGACTTTTCTTTCAATGGATATACCCTTGCATGCCTGGAAAAATCATCAATGAAAGTCACAAAGTAAAGATAGTTTCCAAAAGAGGGTGTCTGCATAGGACCACAGATATCACTATGTACAAGCTGCAATTTTTGAGTAGCCCGAACTAAACCATCTTTTGGAAAGGAGAAACACTGCATTTTGCCCAAAATACAGCCTTCACAAACATGTTTTTTGGATGCCTCAAGTTTGTGCAAAGAGGACACCATTTAAGATTTCTGTAGGTGTTGCAAACTAGCAAAATTCAAATGACCAAAGTGTGCATGCCAAAGCTTTGGATTTGACATAACTTGAGAATCATGTACTGCACATGCCGAATCATTTACAGATCTTTCATAGTCTATGAGCTTATATAGCCCATGACATAAAATGCCAGAAGCAATAATGATGTCGCCATTTGACAGATCATGAACTGTACATCTCTCATCAATAAATTTCACAACCAAGCCAATCTTGGCTAATGCAAAAATAGATAATAAATTTTTCTTGATCCCTATCACAAACAAAGCATCTAACAAAGTGAAAGAACTGCCATCAACAATAGTCAAAATGATCTTACCAACTCCCATAATAGGATAAGATTGTTGGCGCATGTAACAGTATTCCCTGTAGGGGCAGGCTCGAGTGAAGACAAGAAACTACGCTGCGAGGTAATATGTTTGGTTGCCCCACTATCAAAGTACCAAACATCTGAGTCTATTATAGACAAGCACTACTCATTAGAAGATGGATCAAAACTACAAACAATAGTAAACACCCATTCTTCATCCTGCACAAGATTAGTAGACTCTATTTTTAGTGTAGAGGCCTCTGTAACAACCATTTCAGCCTCTTTCTTCTTTGCCTCTTTAGCAGCCAGTTTTGGATAGCTCTTAATGATGTGATCATTTGCTTTACAGTATTTTCAAAATAGTTTTTTCTTTTATAATTTCTTCTCGTCTTTTTCTTCCTTCTTCGAATGTGCAACATTTGCAGATTTTTGCTTGCTAGTAGATGAGCTCCATTTACCTTTGCCCTTCTGACTAGCCAGGAAAGCCTAATCTACAACACACATGATGGACATGTTCTGCCTAGATTGATCTTCCTCCAATAGAACATAGACTAAATCTTCTAATGACAAGGCATTTGGAATGCCTTTCATCATCAAACGAAGAGTAGAAGCAAAACTCTAATATGAATCAGGAAGACCATTGAGAACGGTCTACACAAGTGAGCTATCTTGTATAACTTCATAAGCAGAAATCAATTGTTCTTTCAAATCCTTGATCTTTGTCAGAATATTGTCCATAGAATCACCTTCATTCATGTGCTCACTCTCCAACTGTTTTTGGAGGTAAGCAACTCGAGCCTCATTCCTAGCCTGGTACAATGTGGTAAGTGTATCCCAAGCATCTTAGCTGTTTTGCAAGAGCGATTGTGAGGAATAATGGCATGTTTGATAGACAATGCTATAAATGCATGTGCTTGAGCATCTCTGCCATCCCTAAAAATTTTCTCTATAGTAGGTGCAACAGAAACCACAACACAAACAAGAATCTGCAAAATATCTCCATCTTTGACACCATCTCCATTGGCTCCAACACCTGTATTTGCAATAGCTATATTCACAGGTGTAACAGGACGTCTTCCAACACCCTGCACAATATTCCACAGCCCTTTTGCAACCAATATATGTCGCATCATATAAGCCCATAACGGGTAGTTGGTACCATCCAACTTATCCTCAACAACCAACATACAAAATACATTGCTGCTTTCAGCCATGGTCAGTGACTAAAATACCTTGATGCGAAAAATTGACTCTATCTCAAAAAGTTGAAAAGATATGCCAAGATGAATTCTGCTAAACTTGTAGCACACTTTGAGATGCTTATACTAGCAAACGGAAACTGGTATATATATTTGGCACAAAAAGATGAAATATCTTGCATAAGCACTGTGATAGTGCGTTTGGAGGCCGAAACAAGCTTAGATCACAATTTTGGTACCACAAAGAGAAGCTGTTTCGATCACTAAAACACCTTGACTATGCTCACCAAAATTCGTGTGATCCTGAGACTACAACCGAAGAGGTGTCGAGGATGCCCTAGATGAAGCGGCGACCTGCTCTGATACCAATTGTTGGAGTTGGACGTTTGCAGAAGCACACGAATAGCACGAGGAAGAAGAACAATGCTTGGAGTCCAACATACAATACTGAATGTATTACCACTAGAATGTACAAAGATAGGTAGCCCATTAGGGTAACATGCATATATACAAGCAAGGGAAAAAACCTCCTAAAGAGGGAAAAAAGTGCCCCGGTGGTCCTAGTGTGTTTACACACATCACTACCTAAATATATCAACAATCATAAACATGTACATTTGATTTGATTACTCGAACTCAAATCCATTCAATTGATTAACCTTCTTTTCAAATCCATTAATTGGTGGTCTCTCATTTCATCTACAAAATATGCATCTGCATGAAGTTGAGGCTGCTAATGGGAATCAAGGAATGGAAATGAGTAACCTACAATCAGCCTTCTATAAGCTTCAATATACATGGAGGGTCTATGAACATGTTGCAGACTGTGTAGCTTTCTTCATAGTGTATGCCATCGACTACATCATTAATAAAGAACTAGAGGAGAGTATGGCACTAGGATGGAAGGATGAGGAACAAGCCAAAGATGCATTCATTGCTACCACTACCTTTGGAAACACACACAGTGGCAAATATTGACAAAGGAAAATGGAGGGACAAACAAAAAGTTGATTCATGATGTATCGAAAACTAATGGGGCATGGTGTAGAAATATATAACTTCCTACAATGTCTAAGTTTGGCTAAATTACTTATAATAAAGTTATAAGCCATTATCTCATGACCTATTGTTGAGGGCTTAGTTATTTGTCAAGTGTCAAACATTGGGAAGAAGCTAAATGTATCATTCACTCCTTATGAGATCCCATCTAGATTGTATTGGAGTCTCACAGACCAACACAATGAATTATTGATAATAGATAAGTGTAGTATGATCATAAACATGTAAATTTTATCTGATTCCTTCTAATCAAATCCATCCAACTGATCAAGCTTCTTGTCAAATCCATCCATTGGTAGTATCTTGTTTCATCTGCAAAGTATACAATTGGATGAAGTTGAGGCTACAAATTGGAATCATTAAATGGAAATAATTAACATGCAATCAGCCTTCTATTAGTTTTGATATGCATGGAGGCCCTAAGAACATGTTGGAGACTATGTAGCTTTCTTCATAATATATGTTATCGATTGCATCATCGACAAAAAATGAGAGGAGAGTATGGCACTAGGATGGAAGGATGAGAAAAAAGCCAAAGATGCGCATATTCATCACTACAACTACCTTTGGAAACACACATAGTGGTAGAGCTTGAGAGAGGAAAATGGAGGGACAAAAAGAAAGGTGATTCATGATGTGTCAAAACTAATGGGGCATGGAGTAGAAGTACATAACTTCCTATAATGTCTAAGTGTGAATAGATTATTTATAATAAATATATCACCCATCATCTCATGACCTCTTGTTGAGGTCTTAGGTGGTTTCGAACTGTCAAACATTGAGAAGAAACTAAATATATAATTCACTCCTTATCGAGATCCCATCTAGAATGTATTTGAGTGTTGCAACCAACACAATTAGTTATATGATAATAGTTGTGTCGTGTGATCATAAACATGTACATTTTTTCTAATTTCTTTGATTCAAATCTATCCAAGTGATCAAGCTTTTGTCAAATCCATCCATTTGTGGTCTTTACTTTCATCTACAAAGTATGCAATTGGATGAAGTTGAGGCTACAAACCATTGAATGGAAATAAGTAACCTGCAATCACCTTGTATTAGTTCTACTATGTATGGATGGCTTATGAATATGTTGCAAATGGTTTAGCCTTCCTCATAATGTGTGTCATGAGTGAAATGTATGAAAAAGGTTTGTATTCTAGAGAATTTCCACTCTATGACTCGAGAAGATTTTGATGTTGTAATTTGGATCCATACAAGATCTTGAAAGATATATTGCAAAACCTATAAAGTGATGATGAGAAGCTTTATAAAATGATGAGCCTAAGAACATCACCATGTTAGAGTTTCTTGAAACATCTACAACTGTAACCCTAATTGGCTATTTATCATTGTAAATTCCACACTTAATGGTATATGTTGCATTGGTTCCTCTTCTTCCATGTGTTTTCTTTTTTCTACACTCCCTTCCTTGTAGAGTCCAAGAAATGTATGGAAGGAATCCACTAGAAACTCTAAGCAAATGAGCTAGCATGATGCTTAGGCCACTCTTCCCACACTATATTAGGCAAGAAATGAGGCTCATCTTGCTTACCTCCCAAATCAATTAGAGATTGAAGGTGAAAGATCAAAGATTTGAAGGATCACTGGATTGTTGGGGATGAAAACTCTCAAGCTTATTCTATGAGAATTTAAGAGAGACTCCCATCACAAAGCAGGGTGAATCTTTGTGGCTTCAGAAAGAATCGCGATGAAAATTTGAGGATAAATAAGAAGATTATATAGAGAAACATGTTGATTCTTGGTTGCCTAGTAGAGCATCATGGAAGTGGAAAACAATCTCATGTCCCATCCCATCACAGAATCACAGCAACTTGTATAGCCCACGACATAAGATTCCAAAAGCAATGACATCATCACCATTTAAGAGACCAAGAACTATACACCTATCATCAATAAGTATAACACCCAAGCCAATTTTGGCTAGTGTTGAAATTGAGAATAAATGTTTCTTGATCTCTCACACATATAAGGCGTCTGAGAGTGTGAGAGTACTATAATCAATAGTAGTAAGCATGATCTTTCCAACTCCCATGATAGGGTAAAAGGGATTATTTGCATATGTGAAAATATTGCTTGAAGGTGTAGACTTCAGTCAAGTGAAGAAACTATACTACAAGGTAATATGTTTGGTTGCACCAATATCAAAATATTAAGCATCCAAGTCTACTAATGTGATATGTTGCTCATGAGAAGACAAGTCATAGCTTCAATGAGTAGTAAACACCCATTCTTCATTATGAACAAGGCTTGTAGACTTAGTTTTAGGTGTAGAGTCCTCTACAATAGTCATTCCTGCCTCTTTCATCTTTGCTTCTTTTGAAGCTAGTTTAGGACAAATCTTAATGAAATGATCATTTTCCTTACAACACTTGAAAATTTGTTTTTATCTTTATCTTCCTTATTTGATTGTGCAAGGTTAGCATATTTCTACTTACTAGTAGACAAGCTCCATTTACCTTTTTCCTTCTGAATACCTAAGAAAGCTTCATCTAAAACACACATTATTGACCTATGTTTTCTTAAAACAAAATAGAGACCAACTCATCAAAGGTTAAGGAATTTGGCTTTCGTTTCCTCATCGAACAAAGAGCAGAAGAAAAACTCTCATAATAATCTGGATCAAGAAGATTCTTTGCAAGTGATCAATTTGGCAAGTTTTCATCAATAGAAATCAACAGATCTTTAAAATTCTTGATCTTTGTCAAAAAATTGTTGATTGAATCTCCTTCATTCATATGCTCACTTTGCACCTGTTTTCGAAGGTAAGCAAAATGAGCCTCATCTATCAGTATAAGAGTATCCTAATCATATTTTGTTTTTTTGCATGAGTGAGTATGAGGGACAATGGCATTTGACAAACAAAGCTATCAGTGCATGTGCCTTTGCATCTATTCCATTGCAACAAACTTGATCTATAGTAGGTGTAATAGGAATTTTAATAGGGCTAAGAAATTGAAGATCATTATCTTTGAAACCACTTGCATTACTTTTTGACATAACATTTGTGATTTACTTATGTATAAAAACATATTTAGATTAATAAATGAGTGTTTTATGTTAATTAAAAGCATACTTATGTTTGTTTGAATGATCTACTTGCAGATCATTGTGAAGAGAACTTGACAAGTATTGAAGAAGATCGAACGAGATTATGAGATTGAGGCTGCATATGATATTTAGAAATATAAATTTGTATAGGAATATTTTCTGGGAGTTGTATTAGAACTTATTACAAATATTTGTATAGGTCTAAAATTGATCTTAAAGTTTTTTATACTTTCATTTTACGATTTAATTAATTTTTATATATTCTGCTTTCATATGTCTAAGAATTTAGCATCAACAAGCGGATCTGTTACAAAAAATAAAGAATTAGATAACTCTTTTGTTTTGGGAACGCTTCTACCTCCACCTATTGAAAGTACGTTTATTCAAATTAGTGAAAGTACGATTAGTAAGGAAAGTGAAGGAATAGAAATAATTAAAGATCAAATAGTTGATGAGACTTTACGTTCGATAGAATACGATCGTAATGTATCTAGGGTTTTGCCTTTACTTTCTATCATCTTACCAGAACCTGAGAATCAAGAAGATTTGTTTCCACTTAACTTAAAAAGAATTAATAATTCACAACAAAAAGAAAACATCATAGTTGATATAGTTAAAGATAGAATAACTAGTGAGGAAATAATTTTGCCTTCATATTTAGATGCTTATCTAGGTATAAGAACGCACTTCCATATGGTCCATAGTGTTCTACTTTTCATGAATACAAATATTGCTTCCACTAGTAAAACTCCAATTAAAAAGAAAATAGATAACTCTTTCATTTTAAATACGCTTTTACCTACTCCATTAGAAAATAATACTGCTCAAATTAATGAAAACAAGGATAATATAGAAGAAGTAGAAAAAGTGAAAGATCATATTATAACCAAAACTTTATACTCTTCACCTGAAAATTATAGAGTGGTTAGATTTAAAACTTTTTGTTCAATTGCTTTTCCTGAATCTGACGAAAAAGAGATCTTATTTCCCCCTTCCCCTAAAAGGAAAAATCAATCTGAAAATGACGTAGCTATTATTAAAAATTGTATTATTGAAGAGAGTTCTAGTCGAATTACTGAAGAGGAATTGATCTTTGCAGCATATCAAAATGCTATAAATATACTTTCATATGAATCTTATTTTTTAAGTTAAACTTAAATAGATTATAAAACTCTAGCTTTTATCACCCAAAAACTAAAAACTCAACCCAAATCCTGAAGCATACTAAGAAACACCCTGCGAGTAGTCACATGGTTAGGTTAGCGTGAATCTGTTGGATGAGCATCTGCCTCCCTTCACACCCCTATACGACAACATTGGTGAACCCGATGTGAAGTGTGACGATAGTGTGCTTAGGGTTTGCATTGTATTTTCAGTTTTTAATTAAATAATTAAAGTTATCTTCTTCTTGTATGCAGGAAAGTGAAGAAAGAAGCTGCAACGAAACATGAAGATTTTGTTGCTTTCCTTTTCCCTGGGTGTTAAGGGCTAGTCTTATGACTTTAGCGCCTCCATGGGAAGAAGGATATCTAACCCGAAGAGCTTCGTAACTTCACTCCCCCCCCCATCAACATATAACAAGATCAAGACTTTTTCACGTTCACTTTTAGCTTTGTGTTTAGGATTTACTAAAAAAGTTTGTAATTAAAATATATCACATGCACTTTTAGAACCTCTACATCAAGCAAATTTCAAGTAAGGTGTTTTTCAAGTTCCTTTATTTTTAGTTCATTCACATCACTAAAAAAGAAGGTTGATTTAATTTGCACTAGAAATTAGGCACTTTCATACTTGTATTGAAAGAGCATTGAAACATTGTTTTTCATTTAGGAAAGATATTTTTTGTTTAAAGCATTTAAATAACCTTATATAAGATTTTAGGAAAGTTTTTGAAAAGGTTTAATTTATAACAAGAAAGATTTTACTTTAAACAAAAAGATTGTTTGTTTACTTCATATTTGTTTCATAGCATAAAAAGAATTTTATAGCATAAAAAGGGTTTTAGATTTAAGATCTTGAGATTTAGAGTTGTTGCTTTTATATTTTTCTTGTTTTTTCCAAAATCAAAGAAAATATTAGTAAGGAAATTAATAGTAATTTTTGTTAAAAAATCAAAAGGTCTAAATCAAGGAAATATATTTTATAAAATTTATCTACTTCATTAGAGAAACCTTTAGAATTAAAAAGGTTTAAAAATTTAAGTTCTAAAAAGTTCTGAAAAATTAAAAACTTATAAAGTAAAAGAGAAATCTACTTATAAATTCAAAAGATCAAGTCAAAAGATAAGTATAAATTTAGGATTACTGGAGGATGACGACAATTGACAATGGCTCTGGCATTTTATTAGGAGCGTGTGCAAATGTGCCTATAATGATAGGTGGCATTCGAGAGAGTTTCACTTCTTTGTTCAAGATAATTGTTCGTATGAAGTAATTCTTGGACAGCCATTTATAGCTGAAATGAGAATGGAAACAAAAGCAATGAACGACGGGTCAGCGTATGCAAGAATTTGATCCAAATCAAGGATGGATTCTTTGCAAGTTATGACAGTCTGCCCAAATCACACTAGAAATAGAAAGAACTTAAGAAGAAGTCCCATTGACTCGATCAGTCATGTATGTGATGATCCACTAGCTATAAGAGAATATGGGGCATCTTATGATCAAAATTTCTGCAAGACTCCACTATTGAGCGGGACAATAGTGGACATTGTTTTGATATCTCGCCTAACGGTGCACATAAATTTGAAGATTATTTAGTTTGTACTCCTACGACTAGCTTACATTATATTACTAAAGAAAACCTTACAAAAACATTTAGAAAACAAAAATAAAACTATTTTAGAAAATCAGGATTAATTTTAAGTGATGAAAAAATTGAGTGTATAATTAATTCTCAAAAATTTCTACTTTATTAGAAGAGCTAGAAAGTATTTCTCAAGAAAATTTAGAATCAAATCTGATTATTCTTAACTCTATTCAAGAATATGAGATTATTAATGAATTCATCCTAGAACATGTAGTTAACATAGAAACCAAATACAAAACTGTAGAAAAGAAAATAAAGCATGTAGCTCAACCCTTACCCAAATATAGTCATGATATATTTCAAAGAGTATCAGATGATCCCTATACTTAGAGATTGATCTAAAATAGGTCATATGTTTAGAGAGGAGAGTAACAAATATATTAAATTCAGTGATGAATTTCTTTCTCAAATAGAAAAAGAGCAGTTTACAAAGATGATTGTTCATCATGGTAAAGCGTTTTCTTTATTCCCACAAGAAATAGGATGTGCAGACCCAAAGTTAGTAGCTCCGATGATTATTTTCACTGTTTCACAGAGAATCTTGGAACCATCCTCAGCACCATAATCCAATAGGTGGTTCACGGTACCGAAAAAGAGCGAGAAGCTACGCTTTATTCAAGATTTGTAGTGTTTGTTATTGATCTTTGGAGTTGTCCTCTCCAATCATTTAGCATTAAGAATTAACAATACATCTTTATTTTGTCAATCCTGGAAGTATTCAAGAGACCACAACCCCTTCTAGATGATAGAATCCAAGAAATAAGAGAATAATGGCTGGATTTCTGAGAATGGTGAAAATGAAGAGGAATTTCTAGGGTTTGGATTATCTTGAGCAAATCTCCACCATTTTCCACAATCTTGGTGTCTAATACATGCTATTTTCTCAGCAGAACACAATTATGAAGTCAAAACTCAAAAATATTACATGTACCATACAAACGAGACAATCGTGATTCTGTGAAAACAGACGATTTTCATTTCCAGCACCATTCTTCGTCAATTTCTCACTCAACACATCAATATTCAGCTCTCTTCATGCACAATCAACAGAATTACACAATAGAAGCTCACAAATCTCCATGGATACACAAAGAATAGACTCAACAAATCAATGAAACCACACAAAGAGGAGAAAACACGATTTTCAACAGGAAACTCTCTCTATTCACTTGGATAGCATGTAAAAAAATAATCAACCAACCACCTCATAATAGAGGAAATTGTCTTATATACATTTTCAAGTGTCCCTTTTCACACTTGAATTTTGGTCCTTTCCTCTATTATTCTAACAATATGCTATCTAGGAGTTTCCAAAAATTCTAGAAAAATTATATAAAATTCTATTCTACATAAGGAAGACTCTTCATTATTTTTACATCAGTTGTATAAATATTTTTACAAGTTTTTGGCATTTTACAATTATTTTCATCAAAAGTGCTTCAAAAAATACATCTTCTAACATGTAGCCTGTGAATAAGGTCACTATTAGGAATGTAGGAACGGGTCCTATTGTAGATGAGTTTGCGGAGGCATTTGCCAACCACTCTATCTATTCAATGGGAGACCTGTATTCAGGCTATGATCAGTTTCAATTAGCCATTGAGAGTCGAGATGTGACCACAATGAAGACTCCTTTGGGTTTAGTACGCATGTGTACTTTACCACAAGGAGCGACAAATTCTGTGGCGCACATGATGAATGCTATGAATCTCGTCTTACATGACTTTATCCCGAAAGTGACGATGCCTTTTATTGATGAAATTCCAATAAAAGGGTGTGTGGAAAAAGAAAAAGATGAAAGTTTAGATTCATCTGGTTGCAAAACGTTTGTTTCCAGCCATATTTCTGATTGTGAAAAGATATTTGAAAGATTTGAAGAGATTGGACTAACTTTCTCCCTAGAGAAATCTATTTTTGGTGTTAAGGAAGTGCTGATAGTTGGACATTTATGCGGTCATTATGGTCGTAGGCCTGAGATTCTTAGGTGCATGTGTTTTCTATGTCATCTGGATCCCTCACTTTGCTCATGTAGCGAACCCACTTTATGATTTATTAAGAAAAAGAAAGAAATTCTTTTGGGCAGATGAACATTCTAGAACGATGAGAAGCAATTGCTTATCAATGCTCCTATTTTGAAACATATTGACTATACAGGAAATAAGCCTGTAATCCTAACCATTGACACTAGTCCTATTGGTATAGGCTGGGTCATTGGGCAGGATGATGAGGAGGAGCAAAGGTACACAGTTTGCATTGGAGCGAAGATCTTACATGATACTCAAAGGAATTACCCTCAAATTAAGAGAGAATTATGGGGATTAGTTACAGCTTTAAAAACAGATAAATAATACTTTATAGGAGCTAATGTAATAGTAGAGACTGACTGTCTTCCGTTAATAGGTTTAATAACCAATTGTTCATCTCCAGATATAGCTATGTTATGATGGATAGCCTTTATTAAATTTATTAACCCTGTCTTTGTACATATTGCTGGTAAACATAACATCGTTGCTGATATGCTCTCAAGAGCAAAATTTGACAATGATAGTGAAGCAATAGATAATCATATAAATTTAATAAATTATGAAACACCTACCTATGTGTATGAGAGATTTAGAGAAGACGATTATGAAGGAGAGTGGCGAGATATAGGATACTATTTGAGTTCATTTCAGCCTGTTTCAAGCTGGTCTTCAAATCGATTCCGAAACATCACGAAGAAGTCTTTCAACTTCTTCTTGAAAGATGGATATCTTTGGAGACATGCTAGAGGAAAGGTACGAAACCCTCAAAGAGTAGTAGGCTTAAAACTTATTCAAGTGCAAGTTATGCAAGAGATGCATGAAAGCCTTTGGGCTGGTCATAAAGGTTTTGTAGCTACTTATGAGAAGATTAGGGAAAGCTACTGGTGGCCGAGGATGTATGTAACTGTTAAAGAATTTGTGAGCACTTGTATTACGTGCTAATTACATTCCTCTGTCAAGCATAGAGACCCCCTTCACCCGACTTATCCACCTTGTATTCATTACAAGTGGGTAGTCGACCTTGTGGCCATGCCTAAAAGCAATGGTGGTATGAGATACATCATTCTTGCACGAGAGAATTTGACAAACCACGTCCCTTCTAGAAGAAGTAATATCCAGATTTGGATATGTAGAAAAAGTAGTGGTGAGCTAGATGCTAGAGAGGCAAGAGAATTCTTTGCACATCATGGAATTCGATTGTCTCTTACGACTGCCTATAACCCAGAAGCAAATGGTAAAATAGAATGAGGGCATCCTTCCATAGTGAAGGCTATTTCGAAAGCTTGGCATGCAGATATTGGACAATGGCCAAAATATCTCCCATTTGCTCTTTGGGCTGATAGAATGAGGTACATGAGAACAATTGGTTTTATGCCGGCTGAACTCATGTACTGTCAGAAGCCCATATTTCCTACTTAGATAGTTAATTGGATGAGTTTAGGTTGGAAAGATAATGTTTCAAGAGAGGAATTATTAGCGCTTAGGATTAAACAATTAAATCAAGGTAACGAAAATCTAAAAGAAGCAATTAAAAAATTAAAAACATCTCGACTGAAAAATAAAATATACTTTGACAAGAAACATGGACTAAGGCCGCAACCAATAGAGAGTGGTGATTGGGTGCTTGTATATGATAGTACTTTTGATACTCAATATGATGCACGCCGTAAACTAACTAAACGCTGGTTCAGACCTTATGTTGTTGTTTCAGTTTTTGAGACAGGTACTTATAAATTACAAGAATTTGATGGCCCTATGTTACGAAATTTGATTGCAGGAAAAAGAATAAAGCTGTTTAAAAGAAGAGAAAGCAGTAAGTTCGAGTTGGATGAAGACTTCCTAGAGGACGAAGATGAAGACGAAGAATAACCAGGCGACTTAATTCTAATTATTCTTACTATTTATTTTTCTTTTCATGCATTTCATAAATAGGGTTTTATTTGTTTTTTATATAAAGAGGGAATTTATTCAAATCACATAAATAATGAACAAGAAATTAAAGTAGGAATATGTATATAAGTTGAAGATCTAATTTAGGGAACTTATATTGTGTTGTGAAGATAGGAGAGAGGAACACTTGAACTGTGACCCCTAGTAAAAGAGAATTTACTTTATACTAGTAGACTTCTTTACTTTCTGAACCCGTTTAGCAAATGAGATCCTAGTTCTAGTTGTAGCATATTTCTAGATCCTTTGCTCTGATTAGGGGTTAAGCCTTTCCCCTTAAACAAAAAAGTTGCAAAGAAAATATGAGAACATTAAGCAATACATTAATGGCTACTGCAAGATGGGAAAAAGAAAAAAGAAAAGAAAAGAAAAAAGAGTACAAAGAAAAAGAAAAAGAAAAATATGATTCAGTTGTGGTCTCGAAACCACTTCTGAAATACTACGCGGGCTATATGAGGCGGAGGTCTGCTGCAGAAGAATTAGCTAGATGTATCTTATGGCAGATGTTTAAGAAATGAAAGAAAGCATACTTATATAAATTAAATTTTACTTAAGAACAGGGTTAATGGAATGGTAAGTACCTCGATTATCTAAATAACCATTATAGGATTTTCTAAATTTGTGATTTTGACTATATCCATCGATCGAAATGATTTCTAATTCATATTTATGTAACTTTAGAAATTTCCTTTATTATCAGAAACATAATTAGAAATTAGAAGCATTCTTTATAATATTATTTAGAGTTAAATTATAGATTTTACCAAAGAGTTTGATATTGCTTTCCATTGAAATACAGGTTGGCCCATCGAGGACGATGTGCAGCTTTGGTGGGGGCAGATGTCAGAAGGATTTCCTCACTTGAGTTATCATATGGAAAAATAAAAGTGTTTTGATTTAAAGTCAAATTAGTTGATATCTCTCTCATATGTTTTTTTTTTAATACATTGATTTAAATTGACTAACTTTTCTTTGAAGTACTTGCAAGCAAAAGATGGACATATGTTTTGAACTCAGAATACTGGCAAAGATATTTGGTTGAACCCTTGAAGTTATCTTTATATTTACCCTTATCTATACCCTCTATAGATATAATCTTCTTACATCCGCTTTGAATAATATGAATGACTTTACTTATGAACTATAAAGATATGTGTAATGTGAATAATTAAGTAAGAGTATGCATTTGTGTTTATGTGTATGCATTAGCCTAAGAGTTTATACATGTTAATGTACCTATGATTGTTTATTCATTTTTGGTGTGGTTATTTGTGCATATGAACATATCTTAAATTGAGTGCTCATAAGTGAATATGTCTATTTACTTCATGTGAATGTAGGAAACTATATGGATAAGTGTGTTACCTTATGTAATTATTCTAAATACCTTAATTACATGATTTTGTATCACCTATGTGTCTAAACCTTGTTTATCATGATATTTATTTAATCTAAATTGTAATATAAGTGAAACCTTATAATTATAACTATCAATAGATTTAAAACATAAACCTAACTATATATGTTCAATTATAAGTATTAATTTATTTAATTATTAATTAATTTAACTAATATAAGTTAGTGTCACCATAAAAATAAAAATTAATGTATCATTTTTTACATATAGTTATTTTAGATAATAAGTAATAGTTAAATTAACTAATATCTAATGTATTTAATTATTATATTTTTAATTAATATAGGTAATTCATATTAATAATAAAAAACAAAAATATTATGTTAGTAAAACTTCTAGTTTACTCTAAGTTAGTTTGAGTTAATTTATGTGTGCATGAGTTAGTTAAATTAGTATGCATGATTTAGTTAGAGTGTGAGTTAAAAGATAGTTTGTGCGCACATTTCTACTTATGTGTTTGTGTATATAAATGAGAGAATAAGAGAGTTTTGGTTAATGATCTACTTGCACGTATGGATGTTGAGAGAGAGAGAGAGAGAGAGACTTTCATTTTCCTCCTTCCTTCATCGGCTGCTACAAGCGGACGCAGGTAGAAATGCGAGAGAGAGAGAGAGAGAGAGAGAGAGAGAGAGAGGAAAGAGAGAGATGCTCTTTAGCTCCTATAGGTGCAGTGTGCTAGAGGAAAGAGAGATAAGGAGTCTATGACGGTGCACACAAGGCAACGTTGAGAACAAAGAAAGAGATGGGGGTGGTAACGGCTTGCACGCTGCTCTGTTTACTAATATGGACCATGTGAGAGAAAGAGTTGACATTAGCGCAGGCTAGAGAGCTCCTATCGGTGGTGTAAAGCAAAGTGAGATGAGTGCACACAATTCTAAGCACAGAGAGAGAAAGTGATGATTGGCTGGAGGCAGCAAATGCACAGGCTGCAAGCGTTCATAGTGGAGAAGAGATATTCCAAGAATGAGAGAGAGTACCTTTTCATCTTCACCTTACCCCCCTCCTCCATTATCTGCACACATGCAGACAGAAATGGTGATCGTTCATGCAGGGATAGAGATGTGAGGGAGAGAGATATGGCAGGTAGAAGATACACACGGATGCAATTCTGGATGGAGTGAGAGTTGCATAGGTTTTCTTGCATGTGTGCACTGGATTTGTAGAGAAAGAAGTAGATGCGTTGCTGGATTCATGGTGCAAGTAGATCTGAAGAGAGACAGAGAGCGAGAGAGGGCAAAATATTTGATGGTCTATCATGATCGCAACAACACAAGTCGAATGATGCAATCTAATAGAGAGAGAGAGAGAGAGAGAGAGAAAACCTCTCCCCCCCTCCTTCATCCATTGGCACAGTTGTAGAGAGTGACAATTGTTGTAGGTTCACACGTAGAGAGAGAGATAGGAACTGACACATGTAATAGATGAGATGGAGGCCGAGCTTGCATGCGCTGTGTGAAAGGAGAAAGAGAGAGAGAGAGAGAGAGAGAGAGAGATAGGGAACGAGATAGAGAGACATAGAGAGAGAGAGATATGGAACGAGATAGAAAGAGATAGAGAAAGATAGAGAGAGAAGGCATGTATTTGTGTGTGCATGTGTGCATGTATGTTAACATGTATGCATGAGTATTATGCATGTGTGTTTATGCATGTGCATATGAGTGTGCATGTATGCATGTGAAGTAGTGAATGCATATATGCATGTGTAAGTAAGCATTTATGCATGTGTGTTATGTATGTGCATGTACATGTATGTGAGTGTATGTATGCATGTATGCATGAATGTATGTATGATGTATGTATGCATGATTGTATGCATGTAAGTGAGAAGTGCATGTATGCATGAGTGTATGCATGAGTGTATGCATGTATGTGACATGTGTGTATGTATGCATGAGAGATATATGTATGCATGTGTGCATGTACATATGTAATGAGAGTTAATGCATATGCATATGAATATGAGTATGCATGTGTACATCTACATATGTAGTGTAAGATAGTGCATATGCATATAGAATGTATGTTAGGATTATATGCATGCATGAGTGATTAGTGTTCATTGTTGGAACAAAACAATCACAAATTGATGATTACAAAGAGCTTGAAGCAAGTC
This sequence comes from Ceratopteris richardii, assembly GCA_020310875.1. NCBI lineage: Eukaryota > Viridiplantae > Streptophyta > Polypodiopsida > Polypodiales > Pteridaceae > Ceratopteris > Ceratopteris richardii. Next base: position 125,092,754 of record CM035419.1, read on the forward strand.
TATGATCAGATTGAAGTTCAAGAAGTCATTTGAGGAAGTGAAGAGATCTCAGAAGTGAAGCCTGTATACATATGTACATTACAGTTGGAAATTCTTGTAATATGAGTATAGATAATCCTTAGGATGATAAGGAGTAATGTAATAGCTGCGGGATAAGTCTAGAACCATATGTATATAAGTCAATGATGTAAAGAAATACATGTGAGAGTCATTAGAAGCCAAGTGTCAGTAAGGTAGATGTGTAGAGAGTGATCTTTATGAGTTAGCATCGGAACTTTCTCTGATTTCTCTCAGTCTCATCATGTGGATCAGAAATCCTTTTGTACACATCTAATTTGGAAGTTAATGAAGCTATGTTCAAAGTTTCATGTTCTAATTCCTTTCATGATGTGAGTATGATCAATAGGAACATTTGTATGTAAAGTCTGCAGAAAGACTTCTCAAAGTTGCACACTTTTTCATGTCAATGTTTTGCTTAGATCTCAGTGCACAGTGTAAAGTTTTTAATAAGTCAGCACTAAAAATCTAAGTTAGAAGATAAGGAAGCTACGGCTAAAAGCATTTAGCAAAACGGGATCTGTGTTGTGAGAAATCAACTTAAGAAGTTGACTATGTAGAAGTCGTCATTTTCGAAAGACAGTTTCTGACACAGGTTTGATCTAAGTGATCAAATTAGAAATCTAACAATCCTTTTGAAGAACTAATGCTCAATATAGTTGCACAAAGGTAGCATGGATATGTGAGTATCATTTGAATGATTAAAATCAAAGTAATACGAAGAGATTGAAGTCTATTTCTGAAGCAGACTCTTGAAGATGAAGAGAGCTTCATACAGAGAAGTATTTCTTAATATATGTGAAAGATAATTTGAAGTTTGTGTAAAGTTTGATTTATTCTTGATATAGAGAAGTTCTTAAGTCAAGATAAATCGAACATTTGGAGATTAAAAGATCTCCAACATTCATGTATGCATGCAAGTATGAATGCATGTGTATGCATGTGAGTTTGAGTGCATGTATAGGTATTTATTTATGAGTGTGCATGTATGCATGTGAAGTTATGTATGCATATGCATGTATAATAGTGTTAGAATGTATACATGTATGTTAGCATATGTAGTATGAATGTATGTTTTGACGAGTATTGAAGAAGATCCGACGAGATTACGAGATTGAGGCTGCATATGATATTTAGAAATATAAATTTGTATAATATGAATATTTTCTGGGAGTTGTATTAGAACTTATTACAAATATTTGTATAGGTCTGAAATTGATCTTAAAGTTTTTCATAATTTCACGTTACGGTTTAATTAAGTTTTATATATTCCGCTTTCATATGTCTAAGAATTTAGCATCAACAAGTGGATCTGTTACAGAAAATAAAGAACTAGATAACTCTTTTGTTTTATGAACGCTTCTACCTCCACCTATTGAAAGTATGTTTATTCAAATTAGTGAAAGTACGATTAGTAACGAAAGTGAAGGAATAGAAATAATTAAAGATCAAATAATTGATGAGACTTTATGTTCAGTAGCATACGATCATAAGGTATCTAGGGTTTTGCCTTTACTTTCTATCGTCTTACCGAAACCTGAGAATCAAGAAGATTTGTTTCCACCTAACTTTAAAAGAAATAATAATTCACAACAAAAAGAAAACATCATAGTTGATATAATTAAAGATAGAATAACTAGTGAGGAAATAATTTTGCCTTCATATTTAGATTCTTTATCTATGTATAAGAACGCACTTCCATACGGTCCATAGTGTTCTACTTTTCATGAACACAAATATTGCTTCCACTAGTAAAACTCCAATTAAAAAGAAAATAGATAACTCTTTCATTTTAAATACGCTTTTACCTACTCCATTAGAAAATAATACTGCTCAAATAAACGAAAACAAGGATAATATAGAAGAAGTAGAAAAAGTGAAAGATCATATTATAACCGAAACTTTATACTCTTCACCTGGCAATTATAGAGTGGCTAGATTTAAAACTTTTTGTTCAATTGCTTTTCCTGAATCTAACGAAAAAGAGATCTTATTTCCCCCTTCCCCTAAAAGGAAAAATCAATCTGAAAACGACGACGTAGCTATTATTAAAAATTGTATTTTTGAAGAGAGTTCTAGTCAAATTACTGAAGAGGAATTGATCTTTGCAGCATATTAAAACACTAGAAATATACTTTCATATGAATCTTAGTTCTTAAATAGCTTATAAAACTCTAGTTTTTTCACCCAAAAACTGAAAACTCAACCCAAATCCTGAAGCATACTAAGAAACACCCTACGTGTAGTCACATGGTTAGGTTAGCGTGAATCTGTTGGATGAGCCTCTGCCTCCCTTCACACCCCTCTACGACAGCAGTTACTCATGCAGCTATGGCATAACGTTGGCATCTTTGGCTTCTCTAGAACTCATGGTTCTTTTGGTTCCCTTTGGTTTCGTTAGCAGCCATTGGCTACATGCAAACCTTCTCTAACTAATGAGTGGCAATAAGAGCTTACTTATTTCCCTAGTTAGCTTACTTAGTTCCTTATTTAGCATGTAGGGGACTTTAACCCACCATCTCTCGCTTCCAAGAGATATGATTTATCCACTAGACTATTTTCACTTATTAATACCCCATTCCTTTTAACTTATATTTAACATAACTTCTCACACTTGCTTCTCCTTATTTATTTATTTATTTATTTAACACTCTCTTTTATTTATTTATTTATTTTTATATTTCCAATATAAAACCTTTCTCTTCCTATTTTAATTCCACTATTTCTAAAATTATTTTCACATGTTTAGTAATAGGTTTTAGTTTTCTATAAGGCCATGGACCCTACCCATACCACAGAGGATTTTGGTAAGCTATTTACTAAATGTTATTTATTAAATGTATTTTTCCTCATCATGGTAAGTTATTAATTAAATTTATTTTCTTTTGCATCATGGTTTTCCAAACGTTATTATATCTGATCGAGATGTTTATTTTTATAATCACTTTTGGGCTGCATTGTTTTAAAATTTTGGTCTCAAAATAGAATTTAGCCCTACATATCATCTTGAAAGTAATGGGAAAAGTGAACCTACAAATAGTACTATTTCATATTTATTATGTTGTTATTATTTAGATAATCCAGCTAATTGGGATGAGAAAATTCTTTTACTACAGTTTGCCTATACTCAGACAACAAATACCACTACCCAATGTGCATCGTATGAAATTGTTTATGGTAAAAACCTTCCCACTCCCATGCCTATCACTCAAATTGATATTCCTATGCCTGATTCTTTTGCCAAAGATCATATTTCTACACTTCATGAGGTTCGTGAGCATGCTAAGAAGACTCAAAAACATTACATGCATAATGTTCATAAGAAATGAGTATCTAAACAATTTAACTAAAATGACTTTGTATGGTTATGAATAATTAAACGATGTTTGAACAATATTTCACAACATCCTAAGGTTAAACTAGCACCATGTTATTATGGACCTTTTCATATTATTCAAAAAATTAATGAGATTGCTCCAAGAATAGACATACCTTCTCATTGGAATATATATAATTCATTTCATATTAGTTTATTGAAATCCTTTAAAGGAACATTACCAACTCACTCCTATTTTAGATGATCCTCCATTACTTGAAGAGGATGGTGAAGTTTTAGTTCGAGAGAAAATACTTGATTATGATGTTACTACTACACGCACTGGTAAACAATATCATAGATATTTAGTTAAATATAAAAATCACTCACTTGAAGAATCTCAATGGATTCATAAGACATCATTAACTCCACACTATGACCGCTTCATTTTTGCTTATCATTCATAGTCACATTAAATTCCATTTTTCCATTTCCATGCATGAGTTTTTACATGGAAGATGCTTATGATTGTTCACTGATGGGACATGTGATTGGCCATCCATGTCTGTTTTATTTTTATCAACTAAGGTCAGTTGCTCATCAACTGGGAGGCATGTTATACTTTATGGAATAATGGAATGTTAAATGGATTTTAATGTCTTGAGGTTTTTGATGTGATTTGTGTTTTGATTTAGTGAGTGAAGAATCATGAGGGCATGAACATGCATGGATTTATTCAAATATTTTTTAAGAGAATTAAAAGATAGTATTTTAGATATTTTTCATAAAAATAGTAGATCGCTTAGAAAGAAACATTTTTGTAAAAATAGTAGATCGCTTAGAAAGCGACGATTTTGTAAATAAAGCAGATTTTCATAAATGCACGCTTTTTGAAGCACCACCCTTATGTATCTTCTATTCACGATGTAATGAAACATACCTACAAATACACATAATCTGATAGACTCATCCATCAAAGTATGTGGGGGGAGATTGTACCCAATCTTGTGTTTGGTCTCTTGTCTCTCTCTATTATGTGTGTGTTTTTGTGAGATTTCATTTGTGTACTATCTTTGTGTACGTGTGTATGCAAGATCCGATCAAAAGTCCATCACTCCTCATAGTGGTATTAGAGCATAGTAAAAGATTAGGCAATATGGGTGATGGATTTCCATGATCTATTGGAAAATTGGATTGAAGAAACTACTCAGCATGGTCTCTAAGGATGGAATCTTACTTACAAGGAAGAAAACTATATTGATATATGTGAGGAGATGGGATGATACTATCATGGAAAAAGTAAACCATCCTAAACCTTAAATTCCATGTGACTTTCTATATCTCATGATTGGTTCAAAATTTGGAGAAACTAATGCTTCCATTGTGTCCAAAACATGTCAAAACCCTAAGATCAAATGTCTTCTTACTTGATTCTAATATCCAAAGGTCATGTTTTTAATTGATGATATCATCAATTACATCATTAATTTGTAACCACCATTGATGAACTGCCCTTGAAAACCTATATAAGAAGGGTTGGCCATTTACATACTCAATCTTGCCAATGCCAATCTTGGGAGCTCAAGGAGTCGTGATCACCAAGTAAGTACTCTTCAAGTTCCATTTCCAGTTCCAATTCTAGTTTTGTGTGTTGTTCTAGTCTTGCCTAGTCTTGTATCTTGGACACCTTGTTTTCTCCTATTGTAATCTCATAGTATGAGATCCATTCCAGTTATTCCTTCTATATAGTTCATCTCCCTAAAGGGAGTTCATGTAATCCAGATATTTTTCTTCAGACCTATGATCCGGAGTTGTGGGATCTCCTGTATCATCTCTAGTTGAGTTATCCATACCTATCCATCTCGGATTGTGGGACATCTTGCATCAGTTACATATTCTTGTATTATTTCACTATGTGGGTCATCTCGTAATCATAAGTAGTATTCTAAATTCTTGTCTAGTCTAGTCAGAGATCACAATCTTGTGCTCCCCTGACATTTTGGCAAGAATAACTTCTATCCAAGACCAAGAATCATGGATAACACTTATGAATAGATTATGGCATCACTTTAGAGTCTCCAACAACAAGTCGAGGACCTAAATCATCGACAAGCCAATTCAAGGTGGACATCGCTCAAAGTCTTCTTCAAGAGCCCCTATCCTATTTGTAAAGAAGAAGGATAGAATGCTTTGAATGTGTGTATACTATCGTAGGCTACATAAAGTAACTACAGAGAATAGATAGACTCCACCACTCATATCAGAGCTCTTGGGACACCTTGGGAAAGAAAAGTTCTTCACAAAGATTGACCTTTGAGGAGCTTGCAATCTTGTCAAGATCAAAGAAGCATAAATGGAAGATAGCATTTCAAATAAGATATGAGCATTTTGACTATGTAGTTATGCCATTCCATCTCACAAATGCTCAAACCGTCTTCGAGCATATGATGAAAGATATCTTTCAAGATTATTATCAAGATTATTTAGATTCTTTCATGGTAATATACATTGATGATATCTTGATATTCTCAAGAAATCTAGAGGATCACGAATTTCATGTAAAGATAGTCCTAGAGAAACTAAGAGAAAAAGTTTTATATGCAAAATTCGAGAAGTGCTCTTTTCCTCAGACAGAAGTGGAGTTTTTGGGGTGCATTGTCTCAATTTAAGGAATCTTTATTGATCCTAAGAAGATCGAGAGAATCCTTGATTGAAAACCACTTCATGTGTTCGAGATGTACATTGTTTTTTAGGGTTTGTCAATTTTTATAGGATATTCATAAGAGATTACTCAAAGATAGTGACACCCCTCACAAAGCTTACATGAAATACAAAATTCTCATGGACCGAAGAAGCAGAAAAAGCCTTCCAGACCTTGAAATCAGCATTCATCACTACTCCAATATTAGTTCATCCTGATCCTTTTGAGCCTTTCTTTTTTGAGATAGATGCATCAGAATTTGCCTTAGGGGCCATTCTATCCCAACATGGAGATGATGGACACCTACATCCACTTGCATATCACTCAAGGAACTTCTCCCCTCTAGAGATTAATTATGAAATCCATGATAAATGAATTCTTGCAATAGTGGATGCATTTAATATGTGGCATCATCATCTAGAAGGAGAAGCCCATAAAGTTATTATGTATACAGATCATAAGAATTTGGAGTACTTTATGAACACTCGCATCCTCAATAGAAGGCAATCTCAATGGAAACTTTTTATCTAGGTTTGAGTTTTTCATCACATACCTTCCAAGGTGCTAGCAATGTCAGTCAGATGCCTTGTTGAGACAATCTTACCTTGCACCAATGAAAGGCAAAGAGGCCTTTGATCAACAAGAGAGTGTATTACTCATGCTTGAACAACTAAGTTAGCAGCTATCTCTTCAAGCCACCATGAAGATTCAATGTTGACTCATTTGATTCATGGGACTCTACCACATGATGTATTGTTTTTTGATTTCCAACAAAAAAGTCAAAAAGGAATAGTTCAATAAGTAAGTGAGTTCTAGAAAAAGGATGGGTTACTATTCTATAAGAACCTATTGTATGTCCCTCCAGGAAAGCCGAGGATCCAAGTACTTCAACAATGTTATGATAACCTTGCAACAAGACATTTTGGAGTAAATAAAATAATAGAACTCATATCAAGGGATTTTTGGTGGCCTCAAATGTGGAAGGAGGTCAAAGAATACATCCGAACCTATGATGCTTGCAATAGATCTGTGCTGTGACATAAACCTCATAGGTTCTTGCAATATTTACCTATTCCAGAAAGTCCATGGGCTTCATTATCTATGGAATTCACCACATATCTACCATATTCGGATAAATATGATGTCATTCTATTATAGCGGATAGATTTAAAAAGACGGCACACTTCATTCCAACTACCAAGGCAATCACAAGTGCAGCCACTACTATAATTTTTCTCAAATACATCTTTAGGCTTCATGGATTGCCTAATGATGTTGTCAATGATCAATGCCCAAAGTTCATATCAAGCTTTTGGAATAGTGTTTGCAAGCTCCGTGGTGTTCAAGTAAAACTTTTTACAACCACTTATCCATAGATTGATGAGAAACATAATGCATAAATGAAGTCCTAGAATAGTATCTCCATTGCACCATCAACTTGTTGATATATTTAGGTAGTGATGTGTGAACACTCTAGGACGGTCGGGGCACTTTTTCCCCTCTTTAGGAGGTTTTTTTCCCCTGGCTTGTATATACGCCTATTGCCCTAATGGGCTACTTATCTTTGTACATTCTCTAGTAATACATTCAGTATTGTGTGTTGTGATCCAAGATTCTTCTTCTTCTTCCTTGTGCTGTTCGCATGCTTCCGCTGATGTCTAGCTCCAACAATCGGTATCAGAGCAGGTCGTCGCTTCATCTAGGGTGCCGTCAACACTCCTCCGTTTGCAGCCTCCGAATGCACTATCACAGCGCTTGTGCAGGCTATTTCATCTTTTTGTGCCAAAGGTATATACCAATTTCTGTTCGCTAGTATAAGCGTCTCAAAGTCTGCTACAGGTCTAGCAAAATTCATGGGCAGTTCTGCTCAACTTTTTGAGATACAGTCAATTTTCTGCATCAAGGTATTTTAGTCACCGGCCATGGCTGAAAGCAGTGATGTATTCCGTATGTTGGCTGTTGAGGATAAGTTGGATGGTACCAACTACCCGTTATGGTCTTATATGATGCAACATGTGTTGGTTGCAAAAGGACTGTGGAACATTGTGCAAGGTGTCAAAAAATGTCCTATCACACCTGCAACTGTCACAATTGCAGGTATTGAAACTGATGCAAAAGGTGTCGAAGATGGTGATATTCTGCACTTAGTGCCAATGGTCTTCTTGCCTGGAGGCAAGTCACATAAAGTCCAAGTACCATTCTTCATTATAGCATCATATTCAGATTGCATAGCAGCCATCCAATTTTTTGAATTTTGTGCTTCATCAAACGAAACAGGCTCATTCTCATCACAAAGACTAGATGCAGCCATATCATAGCAATCTGATGCAAAAGAGGCACTATGAGAGCCTGAACGAGTACGATATGAAAGAGATGCATTTAATTTGCTATCACACAAAGTCTGCACCAGCCATTTTGGCATAGTTTTTGCCTGCTCAATATCAGCTCTCTCATCAACTAGTGCATCATGTAAATCTGCATCAAAAATGGAATGATCTGCATCATCATATGAAACCTGTAAAGGCTGAGCAGTTGCCTCATTGGGACCAGCACTAGACTGTCCACCTGTAAAAAGAGGCAACAAAGTATCATACATGTCTTTGGAGCTAACATATGTCTCCTTAGTACATGAAAGCAATGGCTGAATAGCATCTTCCACAAAAACAACATCACGGCTAACCAGAATGCATTTATTCTGTGGATGATACAGACGATAGCCTTTACTTTTAGAACTGTACCCAACAAAAATACATTTTATTGCTTTATCATCCAATTTTCTGCGATGTTTTTTAGGCACTAATGTATATGCCAAACAACCAAAAACACAAAGATGAGCAACAGATGGCTTGCGATCATGCCAAGCCTCATATGGAGTGATAGATTGCAGCGCTTTAGTGGGACACCTGTTCAGTACATATGCTGCACACATGATAGCCTCAAGCCAGAAACTATGTGGTAAAGCCTGACTCTTGAACATACACCTCGCCATCTCCATGAGTGACCTGTTCTTTTTTTCAGCAACTCCATTCTGTTGAGGTGTATATGGCACTATATACGATGTTTTATCCCACGTTCAGCCAGAAATGCATTAAAATCAGAAGACATATATTCCCCCCCTCGATCAGAATAGAGGGTGCCCATTTTACATGCTGATAAATTTTCAGCCAAAACCAAAAACTATTTGAAGCACATGAACACTTTAGACTTTGCCTTCAATGGATATACCCATGCATGCCTGGAAAAATCATCGATGAAAGTCACGAAGTAAAGATAATTCCCAAAAGAAGGCGTCTGCATAGGGCCACAGACATCACTATGTACAAGCTATAATTTTTGAGTAGCCCGAACTGAACCATCTTTTGGAAAGGATGAACGCTGCATTTTGCCCAAAATACAGCCTTCACAAACATGTTTTCCGGGTGCCTCAAGTTTGGGCAAAGAGGACACCATTTCGGATTTCTGCAAGCGTAGCAAACTAGCAAAATTCAGATGACCAAAGCGTGCATGCCAAAGCTTTGCATCTGATATAGCCTGAGAATCATTTACTGCACATGCCAAATCATTTACACATCTTTCATAGTCTATGAGCTTATACAACCCACGACATAAAATGCTAGAAGCAATAATCAGATCGCCATTTGACAGATCATGAACTGTACACTTGCCATCAACAAATTTCACAACCAAGCCAATCTTGGCTAATGCAGAAACTGATAACAAGTTCTTCTTGATCCCTGGCACAAATAAAGCATCTGAAAAAGTGAAAGAACTACCATCAGCAGTAGTCAAAATGATCTTACCAACTCCCATAAGAGGATAAGAGGAGTTGTTGGCACACGTAACAGTATTCCCTGTAGGGGTAGGCTTGAGTGAAGAGAAGAAACTGCGTTGTGAGGTAATATGTTTGGTCGCCCCACTGTCAAAATACCAAACATCTGAGTCTACTGTAGACATGCACTACTCATGAGAAGATGGGTCAAAATTGTAGACAGTAGTAAACGCCCATTCTTCTTCCTGCACAAGATTAGCAGACTCTGTTTTTGGTGTAGAGGCCTCTACAACAACCATTCCAGCCTCTTTCTTCTTTGCCTCTTTAGCAGCTAGTTTTGGACAGTTCTTTATGATATGATCATTCCCTTTACAGTACTTACAAAACAATTTCTGCTTTTTTGATTTCTTCTCATCTTTATCTTCCTTCTTCGAATATGCAGAATTAGTAGATTTCTGCTTACTAGTTGAAGAGCTCCATTTTCCTTTGCCCTTTGACTAGCCAGGAAAGCTTGATCTGCAACTCGCATAATGGACTTGTTTTGCCTGGACTGATCTTCCTGCAACAGAACAGAGACTAACTCCTCAAATGATAAGGCATTCAGATTGCCTTTCATCATCAACCGAAGAGTAGAAGCAAAACTCTGACATGAATCAGGAAGACCATTCAGAACAGTCTGCACAAGTGATCTATCTTGTATAACCTCATCAACAGAAATCAATTGGTCCTTCAAGTCTTTGATCTTCGTTAGGAAATTGTCCATAGAATCACCTTCATTCATGTGCTCACTCTCCAACTGTTTTCAGAGGTAAGCAACATGAGCCTCATTCCTAGCTTGGTACAATGTGGTAAGTGTATCCCAAGCATCCTTAGCTATTCTGCAAGAGCAAATGTGAGGAATAATGGCACGTTTGACAGACAAAGCTATCAATGCATGTACCTGGGCATCTTTGCCATCCCGCCAAATCTGCTCTGCAATAGGTGCAGCAAAAATTGATCTTTGTACTATTAGATAACAGATGGGCAATCGAGAAAGTCACTCTACATGTGGTGGAAAACAAGTCAAGGCCATAGTCAAGTGGATGAGAAGTGGAAAGGCAAGGTTTGCACACAAGAATCTTTGATTATGAAATTGCATGTGAGCTAGATGCTTGGCTTAGTATGTGTGTGCACACATGTAGTTTCCACGCAACTATATATTTGGTAGACTCATATTATGGAACTTCATAATCTCTATGAGTGCGAGTATTACAAATAGACTCTATGGAAGTGTTTCAATAGAGACATCTTGTTCATAGCTTCAAACACTATTTGGAAGAAAAAATCCACAAGTTATGTGTAATGTATGGTTTTAAAACAAGATTATGTTTAGTATATCAAATTTATATTCAATTAGTTACTAAACTACATGAGATGGTGGAGTGACTCGTATTATTAAATGAGCATAGAATTGTTCATGGCTGCAGTGGAGTAAGTGATTTTGTTTGTTTTAAAGTTATAGAACTTGAAAAGTTGTTATTGGGTATCTTTGAGCACTTATGTTGTGCACATATGGACCTATCACGCCTCAAAGGGTTTCCAAGAGTATGCAGAAGGCGACGAGTGCTAATTTGCTTGGTAGAAATGGCATATAAAAAGTAGAGAGACTACTTATGTACTTTTTGAACATCAAGTATTTCAAGCACCCAACAAACTCTACTCTTAATAGTTGGGTTATGATTCTTTAATTTATAGCTCCTTCTATATCATTGAGGACAATGGCCTTTAGAAGATGGAGCGAGTGTTATATTCTAGAGATGAACATGGGTGGAGGAAGCACAAGTTGCTTACAATGGGGGATAGTTGAGGCCAAAATCGAGAGAGTCGAGATGAGGTAGCTACTCATGATGGAAATATGAGTAGAGGAACATTAGAGAGAACTTAAGATGGTGAGTAGGTGAGGGCTATACATAGGCTAGGAGGTGCATCCTAGGTATGTCACTCTCCACTTTTCAAACTAAATCTAATTAGAAGTTAGGCTTATCCATGTTTGTTGCAATCTAGCATGTGTTCTCTTACCATGTTGTCCCCTATGAAACTCATACTTGGATTTGAGATAGGTGGATCTCTTGTGATTGGGATTTCCCTCCATAAAATGTTTCACGTTGGCCGACCAACTAAAGATGATAAGTGGATAAAGAGATAAGATGAATGCAAAACTACGTGTAGAGGATGCCAATGTGCTAGCCCGAAAATAGTTGGAGTTTGGAAAAGCTAGCCTAAGGACCCCCAATTGACCTTAGCTTCACTTGGACATGTCCATCATGCTTCATGGCTCGGGTTGATTAGCACCATCCTAGCCACCGTGTCTCTCTTTTAAGCTATCTGAATTGTGTGGTGAGTTTCCACCTCCAAAAAGTGGGAACACGTTTCCAACTTTGAATTACCTTGGAATACAAGTTATGTTGATGGAGTTGTGATGTGGAAAGCATAGAAAAGAATGAGGGAAGAATCTTCAAGATAGTTCCATGGTCATAAGATGATAATGTACAATTTTCACCTCATTGGAGAAACGGTGTGGACTTGCATACTTCAACAATAGATAGTTAGGGAGATTGACACATGGAGCGATAGATTGCTAGAATGTGCATTCTTCAGGGGACATTCTCTCCATTCATTTTTTGCATTTAGGAGATTGTCTAGGAACCTTTGTGCACTTGTACGTGACTTCCTTATATGAGGAGGGCCTCCTTGAAGATTTTGGATCCAGAGGCTTCACAGAAAGTATCTAGGCACCTCTAGAGACTACCAAGTCACCATTCAAAAATGCAATTTTAATGTCCAACTGATGTACATTCCAACCATGATGACCTGCAAGTGCACAAATGCTAGGAACGGTAGTCATTCTCCAAGTAGGAGAAAAGGTCTCATCCAAATCAATGCCTCTTTTTGCCGATGACAAGAGGCATCGATTTTGATAAGACGTTTGCTCCTACTTGGTGAATGACTACCATTCCTAGCATATGTGCACTTGCAGCTCATCATGGTTTGAATGTTATCCGTTGGACATTCAAACTGCATTTTTGAATGGTGACTTGCATGAAGAAGTGTACGTATTTTAGCTCCATGGCTTTATGCAGAACGGGCATTGAAATCAAGTGTGTAGATTAAACAAGGCATTATATGGTTTGAACCAAGCACCATATGTTTGCCATGACAAGATTCATGCCTACCTCATTGCACATGGTTTTGAGAACATTCTAACTAAGAGAATCTTATTTGCTAAGCATGCAAATGATGTGCTTCTAATCATTGTTGTGTATGTCGATGACTTGCTTCTCACTGGTCATCATGAGAAGCACACTGCTGATTTTAAGGCTAATCTGCATGCCTCATTTGAGATGTTAGATTTGGGGCATTTGCATCATTATTTGGGCATTTAGTTTATGCAAGTTGATGGCAGAATAGCTTTATGTCAAGCAAAATATATTGACTTATTATTGCAACAGAGTGCAAACCTATTTCCACTCCTATGGAGACAAGTTTACGGTTGAGTCTTCATGATGCTAGAGATGCACTTGATGTTGTTCTCTATTAGCAGGCTGTTGGATGCTTGATTTACTTATGCATTACTTGGCTAAATATTCAACTTGCTATCTCATAGATGAGCAGGTTTATGCATTTCCTAGGTGTCAAGCATTAGCGAGTGGTTAAGCACATCTTTTGCTACATGAGTGGTACTCGGCTACTTGGATTGTGTTATCCCAAGGGGGGATCACTATCGCCAGATTTGCATGCTTTTCTTGACTTTGATTGGGCTAGTTGCTATGATGCTCATGTGTCCACCAATGGTTTTTGCTTCATGCTTGGTAGCTCATGCATATCTTTGTTGAGCAAGAAGCAGCCTATTTTGGCCACTTCAAGTTATGAGGCTGAGTATAGGGCAGCTTTCACAGTGACTGTTGAGTGTGTGTGGTTTAGATGCCTTATGGCTGGTTAGAGAGAACTCTAGATGGTGACTAGTCCAGGGTTATACATAGGCTAGGGGGTGCATCTGAGGTATGTCACTCTCCACTTTTCAAACTAAATCTAATTAGAAGTTAGGCTTATCCATGTTTGTTGCAATCTAGGATGTGTTCTCCTGCCATGCTGCCCTCTATGGAACTCATAGTTGGATTTGAGCTAGGGGGATCTCTTGTGATTGGGATTTTCCTCCATAACATGTTTCACGTTGGCTGACCAACTAAAGATGATAAGTGGATAAAGAGATAAGATGAATGCAAAACTAGGTGTAGAGGATGTCGATGTGCTAGCCCAGAAATAGTAGGAGTTTGGAAAAGCTAGCCTAAGGACCCCAGATTGACCTTAGCTTTGCTTGGACATGTCCATCATACTTCTTGGATCGGGTTGATTGATACCATCCCGACCACCCTCTCTCTCTTTTAAGCTATCGGAATCATGTGGTGAGTTTCCACCTCCAACATGTGGGAACATGTTTCCAACTTTGAATTACCTTGGAATACAAGTTATGTTGATGGAGTTGTCATGTGGAAAGCATAGAAAAGAATGAGGGAAGAATCTTCAAGATAGTTCCATGGTCATAAGATGATAAGGTACTATTTCCACCTCGTTGGAGAAACGGTGGACTTGCATACTTCAACAATAGATAGTTAGCGAGACAGACACATGGAGCGATAGATTGCTAGAATGTACATTCTTCAAGGGACATTCACTCCATTCATTTTTTGCATTTAGGAGATTGACTACGGGCTTCATGCACTTGTACGTGACTTCCTTACATGAGGAGGGCCTCCTTGAAGAAGAACTAATCAGCATCCTATGCCGGCGAATATAACCCCAACAAAACAACACAAGGGAGTAGTGAGAAGATAGCCGTGTCCTCAAAAGGTTAGCTTCCCAAGAGTGAAGATTCACAATGGAACCACCTTCCAGATGTAGAAAGATCAAAAGTTACTTCGAGACCTTATAAGATGCTCTTTGTATAGCAGGAAAAACTAGAGCCTGGAGAGTGATCCCAAAGACAACTACCACAACAAGGCAAGATAACATATCTTCCAAATTGTGGGCATATGGTAGAACGTATATCGAGAACTCACGCATCCGATTTGGCTTTGGAGCATAGGATGTACCACACATCCAAATTGTGTTTCACACAAGAGAGCATTTATAGGCTTTCGAATTTAATCTTTTTGTTCTTCTTTCCTCCTTTTCTGTGTGTGTATGTAGAGTGATACGGTTTTGCAATCTTCATGTATACAAAACTTCATGCATTCTCTTGTAGATGGGAGTTGAAAAGATCATTCTTACTATTGTTGACGGTAGTACTCTCACAATCTTAGATGCTTTATATGTGCCAAAGATCAAGAAAAATTTGTTGTTAGTTTAAACACTAGCCAAAATTTTCTTGGTTGTTATATTTATTGATGATAGATGTACAATTCTTAGTCTCTCGAATGGTGATGATATCTTTGCTTCTGACATCTTATGGTATGGGCTATATAAGCTTGTGCGATTGTGAGATGTTATAAGACATGAGACTTTTCTTCCACTTCCATGTCACTCTACTAGGCAACCAAGAATCAACACATTTCTTCATATAATATTCTTATTTCTCCTCATGTTTTCATGGTGATTCTCTCAAAAATCACAACAGTTCACCCTGCAAATCCTTTGCTCCTCCTAATCTTTGATCTTCCACCTTCATTAATGTCTAATTAATCTAGACCACTTACACTATTAGCAAATGTCTACTCTAGTGAATGTGGAATAGTTCAAACTCTTCCTCTATGATTCCTTGGATCCTTAAAGCAATTCTCTATCATGTGATTTGATAGATGACATATGAGCTCTTCGGTCTCCTTTACCTTTTCTTCAACCTCTGTCTCTTCCTCTTGAACCTCTATCTCTACCTGAAAAATTAGCTTGAGGTGATCCTTCATCATCAGATTTCTTACCTTTTCCTTTGTTGTCCTTGCCTTTGTTCTTATGTGTGTAAAGAGCAAAGGATTCATCACCATTCTGGTTCTCACCATTCTTCATGAGCTAGTGAAGAGTTTCCCCATGAGTGTATTGAAATCTATCACTTGCATATCTATGTAGAGATCCATGGATATGGTGAAAACTTCCCACCTATCATGAGCCTTATCTGATTGATGAATTTCCTCACAATTCTCTTCATCAATGCTTACTCTAATGCTTCCAACTTGATCTACAATGTCCTTCATCTTGGTGGAAAAATCAATCCCTTTTTAATTGGGCATCTTCTTGAGTTTTTTAAAATCCATCCATAATTGATTCTTCCTAGCTTTGGTACTTGAATAGAAGAAGGCTTCCAAAGCATTCCATGTCTCTTGAGAGTTCTTACAATTCCTAATATGAGGGGGTAAGATATTAGAGATAGAGTTGGGAATGTATGACCTTGCCAAAGAATCCTTTGCACACCATGTTTTCAACCTTTCTTGGTCCTCTTCAATTGGTTGGCCCTTGTTTCTGAGTAGTCGATCAGTTAGGGGAGCACTAGATTGTGCTTTCTGACTAGACTAGACAAGATTTTGGAATAATAATTATGATTACAGGATCACCTGCATATTGAAATAATACAAGAATATTTAAGTGATACAAGATGTCCTACAACCCTATATTGATAGATATGGATAACTTGACTAGATATCATAAAGGAGATCCCATAACTAGGGACCATAGGTATGAAGCAAGATATCCGGATTATCGAAACTCCCTTTAGGGAGATGAACTAGATATTGCAAGGAATAAGTGGAAAGGATCTGGTGCTATGAGATTACAATAGGACAAGACAAGATGTCCAAGGTACAAGACTAGACAAGACTCGAACAAAGGAGGAAACTAGAACTCAAACTAGGATTTGGAGAGTACTTACTTGGTGATCGCGACTCCTTGAGCTCCCAAGACTGGCACTGGCTAGACTGAGTATCTATGTGGCCAACCCCTACTTATATACGTTTTCAAGGGTGGTTCATCAATGGTGATTCTGAATTGATGTTCTAATAAATGATATCATCAATTTGAAACATGACCTATGGATATCAGAATCAAGCAAGAAGACAATTCATCATAGGGATTTAGCATGTTCCGGACACAATGGAAGCATTATTTTCTACAAATTATGAACCAAACATATAGAAAGTCAATTGGAATCTAAGATTTAGTATGGTTTTCTTTGTCCATGACACCATCTCCCCCTCAACCAACAAGTTCCATGAGGATTCATCATGTTTTCTAGTCTCAGATTCATTGGATTTTTCTTATGAAATTCTCAGACCTTGATTGGTGCTGCCTAAAGTTTCTCTATGGGTTCCCAAGTGCAATCACTAATGTCATACTATGTCCAATGAATTACTCCAATATTCCTTAGGGTATTCTCAAATCTTGGACATGATTGACTTTGAATTCTTCATGATCATCAATCTCGATAGGTGGTGAAGGCCTAGGTCTCTCCCCTCTCAATGGGGAAATGTGATATGGTTCCAACATGGAAACATGGAAAATTGGATGTATTCTTATGATACTTGATAATTAAATCTTGAAAGTGAATAGATTAATCTTGGCCAAGAGGGTGAACTAACCAAATCTCTAATGGTCTATCTTTGTATAGGGCCTTGGAGTCTGCAAATTATTTTTGAGTAACCAAACCTTATCCTAAATGTGATAGGATGGATTTTGAACATGATGATAATCTACATAATACTTATATTGTTCTTGATCTCTATGGATCTCTTCCTTGAGTTCTTTGTGAATATCCATGAGGTACTAGGTCTTATCTCTAGCATTTGGGTTCTTGACATGATTTGAGAGTTATATCCATCCTTGGGTGTTGTCCATACTTTGCAAAGGAGGGAGTCTGCTTGCTAGATGTATGGACACCATTGTTACAGGCAAACTCTGCAAAGGGTAAAAGCTCAAACCAATCATTTTGATGATAGTTGTGTTGGAGTTAGATGTCTGTGGAAGCACGCGAACAACACAAGGAAGAAGAAGAAGCTTGGAGCACAACACACAATACTGAATGTATTACTAGAGAATGTACAAAGATAAGTAGCCCATTAGGGCAATAGGCGTATATACAAGCTGGGGGGGAAAAACCTCCTAAAGAGGGAAAAAAGTGCCCAGGCGGTCCTAGAGTGTTCACACACATCACTACCTAAATATATCAAAAAATCCCCCCTGGCAGTGATGCTGTGAGCAAGTAGCTGGCACTCATGTATAAGGAAGTTCCATGCTATGTGGAATCACTCCACAAAAGGAAGTAAGCCCAAAGCTTTGCGGAAAGCTTCAAACTTCTCCCTAGGCAAAGCCTTCGTGAAAAGGCCTGCAATGTTCTCCTGCGTGGGCACATATGCCAAGCTGATCTCCCTAGCAGAGAACCTCTCCCTGACATAATGATAATGCACCTCAATGTGCTTAGTGTGAGCATGGAACAGAAGGTTCCTCGCAATTGCCAATGTGCTCTGATTGTCAGTGAAGATGGTGGTGGCAGAAGACTGACCAACACCCAAATCAGCCATAAGGCGTCTGAGCCACACACACACTCAACAGTCGCTGTAAAAGCTGCCCTATACTCAGCCTCACAACTGGAAGCGGCCACAGTAGGCTGTTTCTTGCTCAACCAAGATATAAATGAGCTACCAAGCATGAGTGGACACACGAGTGTCATAGCAACCAGCCCAATTAGAATCAGAAAAAACATGCAAATCTGGCGGTAGTTATCCCCCCTTGGGATAAAACAACCCAAGTAGCTGAGTAACACTCAAGTAGCAAAAGATACGCTTAACCGCTTGCCAATGCTTTATTCCTGGGCAATGCATAAACCTGCTCATTTGTGAGACAACAAACTGAATATCTGGCCGAGTAATGCATAAGTAAATCAAGCATCCAATAGCCTGCTGATAGAGAACAACATCAAATGCATCTCCAGCATCATGAAGACTCAATCGTAAACCTGTCTCCATAGGAGTGGCAATAGGCTTACAGTCTTCAAGGCCAAAACACTACAATAATGTGTCAATATATTTCGTTTGACACAAAGCCATTCCACCATCAACTTGCATAAACTGAATGCCCAAATAGTGATGCAAATGCCCCAAATCAGACACCTCAAATGAGGCATGTAAATCAGCCTTAAAATCAGCAATATGCTTCTCAATAGGACCAGTGAGCATCATGTCGTCAACATAGACAACAATGATAAGAAGCACATCATTAGCATGCTTAACATATAAGGTGCTTTCAGTTGGACTATTCTCAAAACCATGTGCAATCAGATAGGCATGTATCTTCTCATACCAAGCATGTGGTGCTTGATTTAAACCATATAATGCCTTCTTTAACCTGCACACCTGGTTTTCATGCCCTTTCTGCACAAAGCCACTGGGCTGAAAAACAAACACTTCTTCATGCAAGTCACCATTCAGAAATGGTGTTTTAATGTCCAACTGATGTACATTCCAACCATGATGAGCTGCAAGTCAATAACACATATATGGGGCTTGGTTAGTCCATAGTGATCACACCATATCAAACAATGTCATGAATATCCTATGGAAAGTCATCCATATCAGGGCCTCATATTCATATTACCTATGTGAGTAAGTAAGGAGTTGGAGAAGAAACCATCATGCTATCACCATCTACTATGGTGGTAAATTGAGAAGAAATTGAAACTTTTGTTATGCAAAAAATGAAGAAAGGGAAAGCCCTTGAAGAAGAAATGTGCTAACATTCAAGTACAAATGGACTAAACAAGGGAAAGGGGCCACTTGATGACACACTTAAACCAAGTGAAGATACATAATCAAAAGAAGAGCTTACACATAGCCCATGCCCCTATGGAATCTGAGGCTTCAAATCTATTTAAATCCATTAAAAAGGAGGTTAGTATTTCTTTTGTTTATTAAAAATGGATGCAAAATTCAGGTCAAAAGTTATGTAGATCATTGATAAAGCCTCCACACAAAGGAGCTTGAGAATTCACATATAGCCCATGGACCTATGGAATCTGAGGCTTCAAAGTGATTTAAATCCATTAAAAAGGAGATTATTAAGGGGGAAAAGTTACATATTGAATCTAAAGTATGATGAATCCATTTACCAACAGATCCAAAAAGTTGAAGATGCAAGAATTATTATTCGAGTGGAGCATTCATAGTGGCTCCCTCCCATGGTCAATGGCTCCCTCCCATGGTCAATTTGCCCAAAAAGAATACAAACAAAATTAGAATATGTGTGGATTTTAGAGCACTTAACAAGGAAATAATTCCGGATGGTTCCCTATGCCCTTTGCAAAACATGTTATAAATGAAGTGGAAATACACTCTATAACCTCACGGATAGATTTAGTGGGTACAACCAAATATCCATCCATCCTAAGGATCACCCTTCGCCACTCATAAAATAACATAAAATAGGACCACCATATGTAGTAGCATCATAGTTCAAGGATTCAATCACTCAAACTCCATGCCCAAGCATCAACACCAGCTCTCGAACTGCCCCTCTCATTTGACATGGCCTTACAACCATATATCATACTCGTTGGGTAAATGCCATATGCATATCCCACCAAAAATCTCTAAACTACCCCATCATATGTCCTCCTCCTCAACAGGCATAAGTAGGGATTATGTGGCCAGCAAACCTAGTGCAAACCTTGATTAATAGCATGATTTCTTGCTATACATTCTAGCATATGCCCACAATTTAGAGGATATGTTATCTTGCTTTGTTGTCAATTGTCTTTGGGATCAATCTCTAGGCTCTAGTTTTTCCTGCTAGACAAAGAGCATTCTTATAAGGTCTAGAAGTAACTTTTGATCGTTCTACATCTAGAAGGTGTTTCCATTGTGAATCTTCATTCTTGGCAAGCTAACCTTTTGAAGACAGGGCTATTTTCTCACTATCCCATTGTGTCGTTTTGTTGGGGTTATATTCGCCGGCATAGGATGTTGATTATCTCTTCTTCAAAGAGGCCCTCCTCATATAAGGAAGTCACGTACAAGTGCAAGAAGCTCCTAGAAAATCTCTAAAGTGAAAAAATTGAATGGAGCAACTGTCCCCTGAAGAATGTACATTCTAGCAATCTATCACTCCATATGTTTGTCTCCCTAACTATCTATTGTTGAAGTATGCAAATCCACACCATTTCTCCAACAAGGTGGAAACAATATCTTATCATCTAATGACCATGGAACTATCTTGAAGATTGTTCCCTCATTCTTTTGTATGCTTTTCACATCACAAATCCATCAACATAACTTGTATTCCAAGGTAGTTCAAAGTTGGAAACGTGTTCCCACTTGTTGGAGGTGGGACTTCACCACACCATTCCAATAGCTTAAAAGAGAGACAAGGTAGTTGGGTGTTGGAGCAAGTCTATGACAAGCCTAAGTATTGGCTTGAGTCTCACAAAGTCTTAGAAGAAGCTTTAAAAAGAAGACTATGTAAAGTTCACTTGTGAACTACCTCTTGTAACTTTTGAAGAGTTTACTTAATGTAAAAGTAAGAGAATCTTAAGTGGTTGAGTCCACTTGATCAAGAATGGAAAGAGGAGCCACGAATTTGTGATTTGTGGTAGGTAGAGAATCAAATCAATCATTTATTGATTGGAGAGTGATTGAGGGAAGTTAGCCTCCCAAACTCAACTATAAATAGATGGCAGTTTTAGTCGTGGTTAGAGAGACCTATGTGAAGACCTCCAAGAGCTGAGCTTTATGCCATATCAAGGTGTGATTACAAGGCACACATATGTATCAGTAAGTCATGTATTGTACAAGCAATATACTTTCATTTTCATGATTATTTGAGTTCATCTTTCCATGTTCTTGTGAAGTGTACTACTCACTACCATTACTCTCAGTTTTCTCAGTCAGCTTGCAGAGATGTTTTCTCTGAGCTTGGTGCATCATTTTCAGTGATTTAACTTGGTAAAGTTAGCTCTATAAATCTACTATATGCTCACAAATTTTCATGTCATTTGGATGTTGCAATCTTCAGTTATGTTCATTTGAAGTCAACAGGGTCTGTTCATCTTCACTTCTCTGTCAGGTACCCGACTTTTTCACTCATCTTGTCAGAGCCATTTCTCAGTGGTTACTTATTCAAATTCAGTGATTTAAAGCTTGTTGGATTCCGCTTACTGTCTAGTATAACCATACAAATTTTCATAATCATTGAATTTCTACATGTTGAGTTATGTTGATTTTTCAGCTCACTGGTCTATTTTTGTAGCAGCCCGTGAAAATCGGGATGATGTCATCAGTTGTTAAAACTCATTCTCAATGTGTGGTTCATTATTTTGGATGAGATTACTCTTGAAAGTTAGCTCTTTAAGTTGCCTAGACTTCCCCAAGAGTAATTGAGCTAATTGCTGCTGTGCTCAGAGAATTATGTAAAACACTGGACAGGTGTATGAACCAAGAATAGCAAGTTTTCACCTCTGAGCTAACTCCAACTTATCTGTTTTGATCTATCTTTTTGAGAGTGATCTTCCAAGGTACATAGAGTGTCTAATACATCCATTGGCAAGCTAAAAGGGCCCACCATATACTTCTGGAGTTCATTTGGCTGATCTAGATCAAGGATTTTGCAACACCTCTTCATCTTCAAGCACATACCTATCCATCTCGTCACATTGGGGTGGTTCGAATCAACCCGAGCCACGAAGCATGATGGATGTGTCCAAGAGAAGCTAAGGTCACTCAGGGGTCCTTAGGCTAGCTTTTCCAAACTCCAATTATTTATCAACATCCTCTACACCTAGTTTTCCATTAATCTTATCTCTTTATCCACTTATCACCTTTAGTTGGTCGGCCAATGTGAAACATGTTAGTGAGGGAAATCCCTATCACAAGAGATCCCCCTATCTCAATTCCAACTATGAGTTTCATAGGGGGCAACATGGTAATGAAGTATTTTGATGGCGATGCACCACAGTGCACTCTCCTTCTTGAGAGCTCCATGACAATATCCTTAGAATAGAAAACTGAGCTCCAAACACCACACATGGTACTCCACACAAAGACTATAGAATACCCAAAAAAACATAGTACATAGGGAGCATGAACACGTGATATTCTAGAGATGAACATGGGTAGAGAAAGCACAAGCTGCTTGCAAGGGGGTATCTCCCAAGCCAAAATCCAAAGAGTTGAGATGAGGTAGCTATGTATGATGGCAAGATGAGTAGAGGAACCTTAGAGAGAACTTTAGATGGTGACTAAGCGAGGGCTATACATAGGCTGGGAGGTACATCCTAGGTATGTCACTCTCCACTTTTCAAACTAAATCTAATTAGAAGTTATGATTATCCATGTTTGTTGCAATCTAGCATGTGTCCTCCTACCTCTTATTGTTAGCATCCATGTGAAAGGCCAAATGGCCACAAGACACTTTTGTATATTTTCTTTAATAAAACACATAGTGGCCTAGTGAGCCACGAACTCTAAGTTTGACCACATTTGTAACACCTAAGAAGTCTGTGTTCGTGCTCCTTGTGTATTGTGTTTTTTTGTGTATTCTGTAGTCTCTATGCGAAGTACTGTGTGTGGTGTTTGGAGCTCGGTTTTCTACTCTGAGGATATCATCATGGAGCTCTCGAGAAGGAGAGTGCACTGTTGTGCATAGCCATTGAAATACTTCGTTAGTATCAGAGCATTTTTATGCAAAAGCTTTGTTCCTTTTGTGCGAGCGAAGCGGGCACTTGCCACCCACCCAAGGCTTTCTCCAAGGCTTACGACTAAGGTGGCGATGGAGGCATAGACCTTGGCATACCTTGTCATCCGATTCACTAAAGTCACCATTGGCATGGTTGGCTACGAACAAGGGAGGACCTCAATGATCAAGGAATATGGAGGTTCCTGGTACTTCTGAGGGACATCACCCATCCCAGTATTGTTCCCCCTAGAGCTCGCTTAACGATGGAAATCTCTTGCCATTAAGCTACACTCTTGTGGTGTTTGAAGAAGGGGAAAGACTAAGGTTGACATTATCTTCAATAAGTTTGGATCCTCAAAGCTTGATTCTTTGTTTTCAAGGCCTATATTTTGAAGCATTTTTGGGATGTTTTTGGAGCCATTTTGGAGTGCTTTCGTGCATAATTCTCTTCACAGAGATCCAAGAACATCAAGAAGAGTGCTTTTTGTATTTCCTCAACAATAAATGTTCACCTTTTGCGGCTGTTTCTTTAGCCACACTAGCTAATCTACAGATTTATATGGTTTTGAGAACAATCCAACTAAGAGCATCTTATATGCTAAGCATGCAAATGATGTGCTTCTGATCATTGTTGTGGATGTTGATGACATGCTTCTCACTAGTCCTCATGAGAACCACATTGCTGATTTTAAGCCTCACCTGCATGCCTCGTTTGAGATGTCAGATTTGGGACATTTGCATCATTATTTGGGCATTTAGCTTATGCGAGTTGATGGCAGAATAGCTTTGTGTCAAACAAAATATATTGACACATTATTGCACCATTCGGGCCTTGAAGACTGAAAACCTATTGCCACTCCTATGGAGACATGTTTACGGTGAGTCTTCATGATGCTGGAGATGCATTTGATGTTGTTCTCTATCAGCAGGCTGTTGGATGCTTGATTTACTTATGCATTACTCAGCCAGATATTCAACTTGCTATCTCATAGATGAGAAGGTTTATGCATTTCCAAGGTGTCAAGCATTGGTAGGCGGTGAAGCACATCTTTCGCTACTTGAGTGGTACCTGGCTACTGGGGTTGCTTTACCACAAGGGGGGATCACTACCGCTAGATTTGCATGCTTTTTCTAACTCTGACTAGGCTGGTTGCTATGACACTCATGTGTCCACTAATGGTTTTTGCTTCATGCTTGGTAGCTCATGCACATCTTGGCTGAGCAAGAAGAATCCTACTATGGCCACTTCCAGTTGTGAGGTTGAGTATAGGGCAGCTTTCACAGCGACTGTTGATTGTGTGTGGCTCAGATGCCTTATGGCTGATTTGGGTGTTAGTCAGTCTTCTATCACCACCATCTTCACTGATAGTCAAAGTGCATTGGCAATTGTGAGGAACCATGTGTTCCATGCTCGCACTAAGCACATTGAGGTGCATTATCATTACGTCAGGTAGAGGTTCTCTACTTGAGAGATCAGCTTGGGATATGTGCACACGCAGGAGAACATTGCATACCTTTTCATGAAGGCTCTGCTAGGGAGAAGTTTGAAGCTTTCTGAAAAGCTTTGTTCTTACTTCCTTTTGTGGATTGATTCCACATAGCTTGGCAATTCCTTATACATGAGTGCTAGCTCCTTGTTCACCACATCACTCCCAGAGGGGCCTTTGTTGACATATTTAGGTAGTGATGTGTGTGAACACACTAGGATTTCCTAGGCACTTTTTCCCTCTTTAGGAGGTTTTTTCCCCCGACTTCTATATATGCCTATAGCCCTAATGGGTTACTTATCTTTGTATATTCTAGTGGTAATACATTCACTATTGTGTGTTGTGCTCCAACCTTCTTCTTCTCCCTTGTGTTGTTCACGTGCTTTCATAGACATCTAGCTCTAATAGGTAGCATGATGGTTTCTTCTACAACTCCTTCCTAACTCACATAGGTAATCTGAATATGAGGCATTGATGTGGATGACTTTCCATAATTTATTTATGACATTGTTTGATATGGTGTGATCATTATGGACTAACTAGGCCCTATATATAGGTCTATTGATGATCGTTCTCAGTTGGAAAGAGGAGAATGGTTACCTATATACAGGTAACCATTCTTAGTTGGAAAGAGGAGAATCTATCAAATTTTTTAAAAAACATATATAGTACCACTTGAGCACGGGATGGGAGAACTTCTATTGTTATGAATCACATAGTCATAGGAATGATTATGTCCTCCATGTAGGAGAAGGAAAAACTTCAAGAACACTACATAATTTCATGTTTCTTAGTTATGACTTTGAGTACTCACCTATTTGTCCTTATCATGCTGAGAGGCGTCTGAATTTAATCTCATACATGCATTTATGTGGTCTATAAAGTTTGTTCATATGGGACATCAAACTTTGTATTCTACCTATGTATAGGAAGGTACAATTTCCACCTCATTGGAGAAACGTTGTGGATTTGCATACTTCAACAATAGATAGTTAGGGGGAAAGACACATGGAGCCATAGATTGCTAGAATGTACATTCTTTGGAGGACATTCGCTCCAGATTTTCTAGGAGCTTCTGCACTTGTATGTTACTTCCTTATATGCGGAGGGCCTCCTTGAAGAAGAGCTAATCCACATGCTATGCCGGAAAATATAACCCCAACAAAACGACACAATGGAATAGTGAGGAGATAGACGTGTCTTCAAAAGGTTAGCTTGCCAAGAGTGAAGATTCACAATGGAACCACCTTCGAGATGTAGAAAGATCAAAAGTTACTTCCAAACCTTATAAGAATGCTCTTTGTCTACCAAGAAAAACTAGAGCTCGGAGAGTGATCCCAAAGACAATCGACAACAAGGCAAGATAACATATCTTCTAAATTATGGGCATACACTAGAACATATATCAAGAACTCACATTGTTAATCAAGGTATGCACTAGTTCTCATCAAAATCAATGCCTCTTTTTGCCGATGACAAGAGGCATCGATTTTGATGAGACATTTGCTCCTACTTGCTGAATGACAACTGTTCCTAGCTTCTATGCACTTGCAGCTCATCATGGTTGGAATGTTATCAATTTAACATTGAAACTGCATTTTTGAATGGTGACTTGCATGAAGAAGTGCATATTTTTTAGCTCCATGGCTTTGTGTAGAAAGGGCACTGAAACCAAGTCTGTAGATTAAAGAAGGCATTATATGGTTTGAACCAAGCACCATGTGTTTGCTATGAGAAGATTCATGCCTACCTCATTGCACATGGTTTTGAGAACAGTCTAACTAAGAGCATCTTATATGCTAAGTGTGCAAATGATGTGCTCCTGATCATTGTTGTGTATGTTGATGTCATGCTTCTCACTGGTCGTCATGAGAGGCACATTGCTGATTTTAAGGCTGATCTGCATGCCTCATTTGAGATGTCAGATTTGGGGCATTTGCATCATTATTTGGGCATTTAGTTTATGCAAGTTGATAGAAGAATAGCTTTGTGTCGAACAAAATATATTGACACATTATTGCAACATTCGGGCCTTAAAGACTGCAAACCTATTTCCACTCCTATGGAGACAGGTTTACGGTTGCGTCTTCATGATGTTGGAGATGCATTTGATGTTGTTCTCTATCAGCACGCTGTTGGATGCTTGATTTACTCATGCATTATTTAGCAAGATATTCAGCTTGCTATCTCATAGATGAGCAGGTTTATGCATTTCCTAGGTGTCAAACATTAGCGGGTGGTTAAGCACATCTTTCGCTACTTGAGTGGTACTCGGCTACATGGATTGTTTTATCCCAAGGAGGGATCACTATCGCCATATTTGCATGCTTTTTTTTACTCTGATTAGGCTAGTTCTTATGACACTCGTGTGTCCACCAATCGTTTTTGCTTCATGCTTGGTAGCTCATGCATATCTTCGTTGAGCAAGACGTAGCCTATTTTGGCCACTTCTAGTTATGAGGCAGAGTATAGGGCAGCTTTAACAGTGATTGTTGATTGTGTGTGGCTCATATGTCTTATGGCTGATTTGGGTGTTGGTCAATCTTCTGCCATCAGCATCTTCATTGATAGTCAGAGCGCATTGGCATTTGCGAGGAACCAAGTGTTCCATGGTCATACTAAGCACATTGAGATGCACTATCATTATGTTAGGGAGAGGTTCTTTGCTTGAGAGATCAGTTTGGCATATGTGCCCACAAAGGAGAACATTCCAGAACCTTTCAGAAAGGTCTGCTTAGGGAGAAGTTTGAAGCTTTCCGCAAACCTTTGCACTTACTTCCTTTTGTGCATTGATTCCACATAGCTTGGCACTTCCTAATGATGAGTGTTAGTTCCTTGTTCACCGTATCACTCCCAGGGGGGATTTGTTGATATATTTAGGTAGTGATGTGTGTGAACACACTAGGACTGATGGGGCACTCTTTTCCCTCTTTAGGAGGTTTTTTTTTCCCGGCTTGTATATATGCCTATAGCCCCAACGGGTTACTTATCTTTGTACATTCTAGTGGTAATACATTCAGTATTGTGTGTCATGCCCCAAGCTTCTTCTTCTTCTTCCTTGTGTTGTTCATGTGCTTCCGTAGACCTCAAACTCCAACAACTTGCAAGGGGGGATAGCCGATGCCAAAAGCCAGAGAGTTGAGATGAGGTAGCTACTCATGATGGCAAGATGAGTAGAGGAACCTTAGAGAAAACTCTAGGTGGTGACTAGGTGAGGGTTATACATAGGATGGGGGGTGCATCCCAGGTATGTCACTCTCCACTTTTCAAACTGAATCTAATTAGAAGTTAGGGTTATCCATGTTTGTTGCAATCTAGCATGTGTTCTCCTGCCATGCTGCCCCCTATGGAACTCATAGTTGGATTTGAGTGAGGGGGATCTCTTGTGATTGAGATTTTCCTCCATAACATGTTTCACATTGGCCGACCAACTAAAGATGATAAGTGGATAAAGAGATAAGATGAATGCAAAACTAGGTGTAGAGGATGTCAATGTGCTAGCCCAAAAATAGTAAGAGTTTGGAAAAGCAAGCCCAAGGACCTAGGATTGACCTCAGCTTTGCTTGGACATGTCCATCATGCTTCGTGGCTCGGGTTGATTGGCACCTTCCCTGCCACCTTGTCTCTCTTTTTAGCTATCGGATTCGTGTGGTGAGCTTCCACCTCCAACAAGTGGGAACACGTTTCCAACTTTGAATTACCTTGGAATACAAGTTATGTTGATGGAGTTGTTATGTGGAAAGCATAGAAAAGAATGAGGGAAGAATCTTCAAGATAGTTCCATGGTCAAAAGATGATAAGGTACAATTTCCACCTCGTTGGAGAAACGGTGTGGACTTGCATACTTCAACAATAGATAGTTAGGGAGACAGACACATGAAGTGATAAATTGCTAGAATGTACATTCTTCGGGGGACATTCACTTCATTCATTTTTCGTGTTTAGGAGATTCTCTAGGAGCTTCATGCAGTTGTACGTGACTTCCTTATATGAGGAGGGCCTCCTTCAAGAAGAGCTAACCAGCATCCTATGCCGGCGAATATAACCCCAACAAGACGACACAATGGAGTAGTGAGGAGATAGCCGTGTCTTCAAAAGGTTAGCTTGCCAAGAGTGAAGATTCACAATGGAACCACCTTCAAGATGTAGAAAGATCAGAATTTAGTTCTAGACCTTATAAGAATGCTCTTTGTCTAGCAGGAAAAACTAGAGCACGGAGAGTGATCCCAAAGACAACTGACAAGGCAAGATAACATATCTTCTAAATTGTGGGTGTACGCTAGAACGTATATCGAGAACTCATGTTGTTAATCAAGGTCTGCACTAGGTTTGCTGGCCACATAATCCATATTGATGCCTGTTGAGGAGGAGGAGGAGGACATATCATGGGGTAATTTAGAGATTTTTGGTGGGATACGCATATGGCATCTGCCCAAGGAGTATGATGTATGGTTGTAAGGCCATGTCAAATGAGAGGGGCGGTTCGAGAGCTGGTGTTGATGCTTAGGCACGGAGTTTGAGTGATTGAATGCTTGCACTATGATGCTACTACATATGAGTGGCCAAGGGTGGTCCTATTTTATGTTATTTAGCTCACTTATAATAGACCTTAGAAGTGTAGTCATTTATGTCATTTAGGCGTGGGACTTGAGAGAGGCCTTCATTCTAAGGAATCTCCAAGATCAAGTAAGTATCCCTAGAGAATGTTCCATTGTATGCGTTTAGGTCGTGGATACGTAGTCTTTCATTCTTCAATTGCATCCTCCTCCAAGCTTGGAGTTCGTCTCTCTCTCATGAAAGTGGCACTCTCAAGGGTTGGTGTTTATTTTCAGAACCCTCAGTAGGATTTGTAAGATCCTGTATTGTTTGTTGGTGGTTTGTGTGACGCAAAGGAAAAGAAGAGAGTGGAAATGTTTGCTTTTGATGAGACGTTTGGTCCTCCTTGTTGAATGACTACTCTTTCTAGTAGCTGTGCACTTGCAGCTCATCATGGTTGGAATGTTATCAGTTGGACATTAAAACTACATTTTTGAATGGTGACTTGCATGAAGAAGTGTATGTTTTTCAGCTCCATGACTTTATGTAGAAAGGCCATTGAAACCAAGTGTGTAGATTAAAGAAGGCATTATATGGTTTGAACCAAGCACCATGTGTTTGCTATGAGAAGATTCATGCCTACCTCATTGCACATGGTTTGGAGAACACTCTAACTAAGAGCATCTTATATGCTAAGCGTGCAAATGATGTGCTTCTGATCATTGTTGTGTAGATGACATGCTTCTCATTGGTTTTCATGAGAAGCACATTGCTGATTTTGAGGCTGATCTGCATGCCTCATTTGAGATGTCAGATTCGGGGCATTTGCATCATTATTTGGGCATTTAGCTTATGCAAGTTGATGGCAGAATAGCTTTGTGTCAAAGAAAATATATTGACACATTATTGCAACATTGAAGCCTTGAAGACTGAAAACCTATTTCCACTCCTATGGAGACATGGTTACAGTTGAGTCTTCATGATGTTGGAGATGCAGTTGATGTCGTTCTCTATCACCAGGCTGTTGGATGCTTGATTTACTTATGCATTACTCGGCCATATATTCAGCTTGCTATCGCATATATGAGCAAGTTTATGCATTTCCTAGGTGTCAAGAATTAGCGGGTGATTAAGCACATGTTTCGCTACTTGAGTGGTACATGGCTACTTGGATTGTTTTATCCCAAGGGGGGAATCACTACCGCCAGATTTGCATGCTATTTTTGACTATGACTGGGCTAGTTGCTATGACACTCGTGTGTCCCCCAATGGTTTTTGGTTCATGCTTGGTAGCTCACGCGTATCTTGGTTGAGCAAGAAACAGCATGTTGTGGCCACTTTTGGCCACTTTGAGTTATGAGGCTACGTATAGGGCAGCTTTCAGAGTGACTCTTGAGTGTGTGTGGCTCAGATGCCTTATGGCTGACTTGGGTGTTAGTCAATCTTGTGCCATCAGCATCTTCATTGATATTCAGAGTGCATTGGCATTTGCGAGGAACCAATTGTTCCATGGTCATCCTGGATCATCACATGTTGAGCTTGATATCTCAACAATGAGCAGGTTTATGCATTTCCCACGTGTCAAGCATTAGCGGGTGGTTAAGCACATCTTTTGCTACTTGAGTGGTAATCGGCTACTTGGATTGTTTTATCCCAAGGGGGGATCACTACAACCAGGTTTGCATGCTTTTTCTGACTCTAACTGGGCTAGTTGCTATGAAACTCATGTGTCCACCAATGGGTTTTTCTCCATGCTTGGTAGCTCATGCCTATCTTGGTTGAGCAAGAAGCAGCATGTTGTGGCCACTTTTGGCCACTTTGAGTTATGACGCTAAGTATAGGGTAGCTTTCAAAGTGATTGTTGAGTGTGTGTGGCTCAGATGCCTTTATGGCTAACTTGGGTGTTGGTCAGTCTTGTGCCATCAGCATCTTCATTGATAGTCAGAATGCATTGGCATTTGCGAGGAACCAAGTGTTCCATGGTCGCACTAAGCACATTGAGATGCACTATCATTATGTTAGGGAGAGGTTCTTTGCTTGAGAGATCAATTTGGCATATGTGCCCACACAGGAGAACAATGCAGAACTTTTCACAAAGGCTCTCCCTAGGGAGAAGTTTGAAGCTTTCCGCAAAGCTTTGGGCTTACTTCCTTTTTTGTGCATTGATTCACCATAGCTTGGCACTTCCTTATACATGAGTGCCAGCTCCTTGTTCACCGCATCACTCGCAAGGGGGATTTGTTGATATCTTTAGGTAGTGATCTGTGTGAACACACTAGGGCCGGTGGGGCACTTTTTTCCCTCTTTAGGAATTTTTTTTGCCCCGGCTTCTATATACACCTATAGCCCCAATGGGTTACTTATCTTTGTACATTATAGTGGTAATACATTGAGTATTGTGTGTTGTGCTCCAGGCTTCTTCTTCTTCTTCTTCCTTGTGTTGTTCGTGTGCTTCCGTAGACCTCGAACTCCAACAACTTGAAAGGGGGGATAGACAAGGCCAAAAGCCAGAGAGTTGAGATGAGGTAGCTACTCATGATGGCAAGATGAGTAGAGGACTAGGCGAGGGTTATACATAGGCTGGGGGGTGCATCTGAGGTATGCCACTCTCCACTTTTCAAACTAAATCTAATTATAAGTTAGGGTTATCCATGTTTGTTGCAATCTAGCATGTGTTCTCGTGCCATGCTGCCCCCTATGGAAGTCATAGTTGGATTTGAGCTAGGGGGATCTCTTGTGATTGGGATTTGCCTCCATAACATGTTTCATGTTGGCCGACCAAGTAAAGATGATAAGTGGATAAAGAGATAAGATGAATGCAAAACTAGGTGTAGAGGATATCGATGTGCTAGCCCGAAAATAGTAGGAGTTTGGAAAAGCTAGGCTAAGGACCCCGGATTGACCTTAGCACATGTCCATCATGCTTCGTGGCTCGGGTTGATCGGCACCATCTTGGCCACCTTGTCTCTCTTTTAAGCTATCGGAATCGTGTGGTGAGTTTCCACCTCCAACAAGTGCGAACACGTTTCCAACTTTGAATTACACTAGAATACAAGTTACATTGATGGAGTTGTGATGTGGAAATCATAGAAAAGAATAAGGGAAGAATCTTCAAGATAGTTCCATGGTCATAAGAAGATAAAATACAATTTCCACCTCGCTGGAGAAACGGTGTGAACTTGCATACTTCAACAATAGATAGTTAGGGAGATAGACACATGGAGCGATAGAAACGTGTGTTGGCTATCTCTTATCATACCTCATGTAGAAGGAACTCGTGGGATGCCCAAAACCACCAATGTTATCAGTTGGACATTAAAACTACATTTTTGAATGGTGACTTGCATGAAGAAGTGTATGTTTTTCAGCTCCATGGCTTTATGTAGAAAGGCCATTGAAACCAAGTGTGTAGATTAAAGAAGGCATTATATGGTTTGAACCAAGCACCATGTGTTTGCTATGAGAAGATTCATGCCTACCTCATTGCCCATGGTTTGGAGAACAATCTAACTAAGATCATCTTATATGCTAAGCATGCAGATGGTGTGCTTCTGATCATTGTTGTGTATGTTGATGACATGCTTCTCATTGTTCGTCATGAGAAGCACATTGTTGATCTTGAGGCTGATGTGCATGCCTCATTTGAGATGTCAGATTTGGGGCATTTGCATCATTATTTGGGCATTTAGCTTATGCAAGTTGATGGCAAAATAGCTTTGTGTCAAACAAAATATATTCACACATTATTGCAACATTGAACCTTGAAGACTGAAAACCTATTTCCACTCCTATGGAGAGATGTTTACAGTTGAGTCTTCATGATGCTGGAGATGCAATTGATGTCATTCTCTATCACCAGGCTGTTGGATGCTTGATTTACTTATGCATTACTCGACCAGATATTCATCTTGCTATCTCAACAATGAGCAGGTTTATGCATTTCCCAGGTTTCAAGCATTAGCGGGTGGTTAAGCACATCTTTTGCTACTTGAGTGGTAATCGACTACTTGGATTGTTTTATCCCAAGGGGGGATTACTACAACCAGATTTGCATGCTATTTTTGATGATGACTGGGCTAGTTGCTATGACACTCGTGTGCCCACCAATGGTTTTTGCTTCATGCTTGGTAGCTCATGCATATCTTCGATGAACATGAAGCATGATGCAAGAAGCCTATTTTGGCCACTTCGACTTATGAGGCTAAGTATAGGGCAGCTTTCAGAGTGACTGTTGAGTGTGTGTGGCTCAGATGCCTGATGGTTGATTTGGGTGTTGGTCAATCTTGTGCCATCAACATCTTCATTGATAGTCAGAGTGCATTGGTATTTGCGAGGAACCAAGTGTTCCATGGTCGCACTAAGCACATTGAGATGCACTATCATTATGTTAGGGAGAGGTTCTTTGCTTGAGAGATCAGTTTGGCATATGTGCCCACACAGGAGAACATTGCAGAACCTTTCACAAAGGCTCTCCCTAGGGAGAAGTTTGAAGCTTTCCGCAAAGCTTTGATCTTACTTTCTTTTTGTGCATTGATTCCACATAGCTTGGCACTTCCTTATACATGAGTGCCGGATCCTTGTTCACCGCATCACTCCCAGGGGGGATTTGTTGATATCTTTAGGTAGTGACCTGTGTGAACACACTAGGGCCGGTGGGGCACTTTTTTCCCTCTTTAAGAGTTTCTTTTGCCCCAGCTTGTATATACACCTATAGCCCGAACGGGTTACTTATCTTTGTACATGATAGTGGTAATACATTGAGTATTGTGTGTTGTGCTCTAGGCTTTTTTTTTTTTTGTTGATTTTGGATCAAGAGGCTTCACAGAAAGTATCCAGGCAGCTCTAGAGGCTAGCAAGTCATCATTCCAAAATGTAGTTTTAATGTCCAAGTGATGTACATTCCAACCATGATGAGCTGCAAGTGCACAGATACTGGGAACAATAGTCATTCAGCAAGT
The DNA here is from genome assembly GCA_020310875.1 of Ceratopteris richardii. Classification (NCBI taxonomy): domain Eukaryota; kingdom Viridiplantae; phylum Streptophyta; class Polypodiopsida; order Polypodiales; family Pteridaceae; genus Ceratopteris; species Ceratopteris richardii. The sequence goes on from CM035419.1 coordinate 125,127,261, forward strand.
ACGAGAAAAGTTCTAATCAAAATCAATGCCTCTTTTAGTCGATGACAAGAGGCATCCATTTTGATGAGACATTTGCTCCTACTTGTTGAATGACTATTGTTCCTAGCATCTGTGCACTTGGAGCTCATCATGGCTGGAATGTTACGATTCAGTTGGACATTAAAATTGCATTTTTGAATGGTGACTTGCATGAAGAACTGTGTGTTTTTCAGCCCTGTGGCTTTGTGTGGAAAGGGCATTGAAACCAAGTGTGTACATTAAAGAAGGCATTATATGGTTTGAACCAAGAACCATGTGCTTGCTATGAGAAGATTCATGCCTACCTCATTGCACATGGTTTTGAGAACAGTCTAACTAAGAGCATCTTATATGCTAAGCGTGCAAATGATGTGCTTCTGATCATTGTTGTGTATGTTGATGACATGCTTTTCAATGGTCTTCATGAGAAGCACATTGCTCATTTTAAGACTAATCTCCATGTCTCATTTGAGATGTCAGATTTTAGGCATTTGCATCATTATTTGGGCATTTACTTTATGCAAGAATGACCTAAAACAAGAATACAACAAGTGCAATATATAAAGGCCAATACATAAGGAAAAAACTAATGTCCACGAGTGAGTGAGCTAGCAAGAAACAAATGTGCCATCACTCTCGGTAGATAAATCTAACAAAGCTCAATGAAGTATCCTTGACATATATCGGAGTGACCACTATACATGTCAGAGAAACGAAAAACTGATACGTGTCATCCTGGATCATCAGATGTTAAGCTTGATATCTCAACAATGAGCAGGTTTATGCATTTCCTAGGTTTCAAGCATTAGCAGTTGGTTAACCACATCTTTTGCTACTTGAGTGGTAATCGGCTACTTGGATTGTTTTATCCCAAGGGGGGATCACTACAACCAGATTTGCATGCTTTTTCTGACTCCGACTAGGCTAGTTGCTATGAAACTTATGTGTCCACCAATGGTTTTTGCTTCATGCTTGGTAGCTCATGCGTATCTTGGTTGAGCAAGAAGCAACATGTTCTGGCCACTTTTGGCCACTTTGAGTTATGAGGCTACGTATAGGGCAACTTTCAGAGTGATTGTTGAGTGTGTGTGGCTCATATGCCTTATGGCTGACTTGGGTGTTAGTCAATCTTGTGCCATCAGCATCTTCATTGATATTCAGAGTGCATTGGCATTTGCGAGGAACCAAATGTTCCATGGTCACACTAAGCACATTGAGATGCACTATCATTATGTTAGGGAGAGGTTCTTTGCTTGAGAGATCAATTTGGCATATGTGCCCGCACAGGAGAACAATGCAGAACTTTTCACAAAGGCTCTCCCTAGGGAGAAGTTTGAAGCTTTCCGCAAAGCTTTGGGCTTACTTCCTATTTTGTGCATTGATTCACCATAGCTTGGCACTTCCTTATACATGAGTGCGAGCTCCTTGTTCACCGCATCACTCCCAGGGGGGATTTGTTGATATCTTTAGGTAGTGATCTGTGTGAACACACCAGGGCCGATGGGGCACTTTTTTCCCTCTTTAAGAGTTTTTTTTGCCCCAGCTTGTATATACACCTATAGCCCCAACGGGTTACTTATCTTTGTACATTATAGTGGTAATACATTGAGTATTGTGTGTTGTGCTCCAGGCTTCTTCTTCTTCTTCTTCTTCTTCTTCTTCCTTGTGTTGTTCGTGTGCTTCCGTAGACCTCGAACTCCAACAACTTGCAAGGGGGGATAGCCAAGGCCAAAAGCCAGAGAGTTGAGATGAGGTAGCTACTCATGATGGCAAGATGAGTAGAGGACTAGGCGAGGGTTATACATAGGCTGGGGGGTGCATATGAGGTATGCCACTCTCCACTTTTCAAACTAAATCTAATTAGAAGTTAGGGTTATCCATGTTTGTTGCAATCTAGCATCTGTTCTCGTGCCATGCTGCCCCCTATGGAAGTCATAGTTGGATTTGAGCTAGGGGGATCTCTTGTGATTGGGGTTTGCCTCCATAACATGTTTCACGTTGGCCGACCAAGTAAAGATGATAAGTGGATAAAGAGATAAGATGAATGCAAAACTAGGTGTAGAGGATGTCGATGTGCTAGCCCGGAAATAGTAGGAGTTTGGAAAAGCTAGGCTAAGGACCCCGGATTGACCTTAGCACATGTCCATCATGCTTCGTGGCTCGGGTTGATTGGCACCATCCCGGCCACCTTGTCTCTCTTTTAAGCTATCGGAATCGTGTGGTGAGTTTCCACCTCCAACAAGTGCGAACACTTTTCCAACTTTGAATTACACTGGAATACAAGTTACGTTGATGGAGTTGTGATGTGGAAAGCATAGAAAAGAATGAGGGAAGAATATTCAAGATAGTTCCATGGTCATAAGATGATAAGGTACAATTTCCACCTCGCTGGAGAAACGGTGTGGACTTGCATACTTCAACAATAGATAGTTAGGGAGATAGACACATGGAGCGATAGAAACGTGTGTTGGCTATCTCTTATCGTACCTCATGTAGAAGGAACTCGTGGGATGCCCAAAACCACGAAACGAAATGGAGTCCCCCTCTTTTTGTTCGTCTCCAGGAGTTGAAAAGAGTGTGAAGAGAGTCTCTCGCTCTCGACCTTCTTGTCTCCCAATTACCTCCCCTCATTCCAATTACCTCCCCTCATTCCTTCTTGTCTAGCTCCCAATAGCTTGGCCTGGGTGTGGGCAGAAGCATGAAGCCTTGTACCCAACCAGCCGTCTTAGCTCAGCCGGTAGAGCGCGTGGCTTTTAACCACGTGGTCGTGGGTTCGATTCCCACAGACGGCGGCACTTGTAGGAACCAATGTGTCTCTTGTCCCTTCACCAAGAGTTGAATGCAAGCACCTTCCAGCAATGAAGGAGATATGCATGTCATGATGCAGCACGTGGTCCCTTTCACTCGATGTGATTTGATTCGCATGGCGTCCATTGGGAAGGAGTGTATAGACGCGTAGGTCTCTTCCCCCATCCTCCGTTTATGCTTTTGTCTCCTCTTGATTCCGAGTTCTCGGATTCATGAAAATGACACACCTCGCTTTCCTCTAAACCGTTGTGCTCAACCAAAAATAAAGAAAGCCTTCACGAGTGATGTTATTGGTTGGATGGATGGCTGGGAAGCCCACAATCAATACCCTTCTTCTTCATGCAATCTCTTGCATGTTTGATATGCGCATGTTTGTATGGAAAGACCTTCAATAGTTGGGGTTGGTGTCCATAGATAGACACGCAAAACCAATGGTAGTTTGCATCATGAAAATGGTGCAAAAGGGTGGGCTTGTATAGAGGGCTCCCAATGGCTGCCTTGTTATGGACAAGGGCCTCCCAATGGCTGGCTTGTATAGAAGGCTCCCAATGGCTGGCTTGTTATGGACAAGGGCCTCCATCCATCCAAACAAGCAGATCATATCAATATTATGCCAACATGCGATAGAAAGCGCCCCTATTCATCCTCCTTTCAAGGAGTTGTGCATCGGCTTTGGAGCATAGGACGTACCACACATCCGAATTGCGTTTCGTACAAGAGAGCATTTATAGGCTTTCTAATTTAATCTTCTTGTTCTTCTTTCCTCCTTTTCTGTGTGTGTATATGTAGAATGATACGGTTTTGCAATCTTCATGTATACAAAACTTCATGCGTTCTCTTCTACATGGGAGTTGGAAAGATCATTCTTACTATCTCACACTCGTAGATGCTCTACCACTCTCTGCGAGTTTCTAAAGGCAGCTCTAGTGGTGATTGTTCATCAGAAGATGGGTCATAACTACAAATAGTAGTGAATGCCAATTCTTCATTTGCACAAGATTATCCAACAAGGTGTAGAGGGCTCTACAACCACTATTCTAGCCTCTTTCTTTTTTGCCTCTTTTGCAGTCAATTTTGGAGAACTCCTTATGACAAGTGAGCTATCTGGTATAACCTCATCAGCAAAAATCAATTGTTCCTTCAAGTCTTTGATCTTCGTTAGGAAACTGTCCATAGAATCACCTTCATTCATGTGCTCACTCTCCAACTGTTTTCGGAGGTAAGCAACACGAGCCTCATTCCTAGCTTGGTACAATGTGGTAAGTGTATCCCAAGCATCCTTAGATATTCTGCAGGAGCGAATGTGAGGAATAATGGCATGTTTGATAGACAAAGCTATCAATGCATGTGCCTGGCCATCTCTGCCATCCCAGCAAATCTGCTCTGCAGTAGGTGCAACAAAAACAGTAGCACGAATAGGAATCTGCGGAATATCATCTTCGACACCATCTTCATCAGCTCCAGCACCTGTATTTGCAATACCTGTAGTCAGAGGTGTAACAGGACGTCTTTCAACACCCTGCACAATGTTCCACAATCCTTTTGCAACCAATACATGTCGCATCATATACGCCCATAATGGGTAGTTGGTACCATCCAACTTGTCCTCAACAGCCAACATACGGAATACATCACTGTTTTCAGCCATGGCCGTTGCCTAAAATACCTTGATGTAGAAAATTGATTGTATCTCAAAAAGCTAAACAGAACTGCCGAGACGAGTTCTGCTAGACCTGTAGTAGACTTCGAGACGCTTAAACTGGCGAACAGATACTGGTATATAGCTTTGGCACAAAAAGATGAAATAGCCTGCACAAGCGCTGTGATAGTGCGTTCGGAGGCCGAAACGAGCTCAGATCACGATTTCGGCACCACATAACGAAGCTGTTTTGATCTCAGAATCACCATTCTCTCCTCTAGTCTCATGTAGATGATGTGATCGATGGCACGCATTATGAGGAAAGTTACACCGTCTACAACATGTCTTTGATCTCTCACCTTCATTAATGTCTTATTAATCTAGACCACTTACACTATTAGCAAATGTCTACTCTAGTCAACGTGGAATAGTTCAAACTCTTCCTCTATGATTCCTTGGATCCTTAAAGCAATGCTCTATCATGTGATTTGATAGACAACATTACCTTTTCTACAACCTTTGTCTCTTCCTCTTGAACCTCTATCTCTACCTCAAAAATTCGCTTGAGAGCTGCTCCTTCATCATCAGATTTCTTACCTTTTCCTTTGTTGTCCTTCCCTTTGTTCTTATATTTGTAAAGAGCAGAGGATTGTTCACCTTTCTGGTTCTCACCATTCTTCATGAGCTAGGCTTCATGCATGAAGAGTTTCCCCATGAGTGTATTGAAATCTAGCACTTGCAACATCAAGGCTAACCAAAATGCATTTAGTCTATGGATGATACGATAAAGACAATAGCCTTTTCTTTTAGAACTATTCCCAACAAAAATACATTTCATTGCTTTATCATCCAATTCACGTGTTGTTGTTTAGGCACTAATGCATATGCCAGAAAATCAAAGACATGCAGATGAGAAACAGCTAGTTTTCCACCATGCCAAGCCTAATATGGACTCATAGATTGCAATGCTTTAGTGGGAAACCTACTAAGTACATATGCTACGCACATAATAGCTTCAAGCTCGAAACTATGCGGCAAAGCATGACTCTTGACCATACACCTTGCCATCTCCATGAGTGACCTGTTCTTCCTTTCAGAAAATTCATTTTGTTGAGGTGTATACGGCACTATACACTAATGTTTTATCCCATGTTCAGCCAAAAATGCATTAAAATAAGAAGACATATATTCCCCCCCTCGATCAGAATGGTTGGTGCCCATTTTACATGATGCCAAATTTTCAGCCCAAACAAGAAATAGTTTGAAGCACATAAACACATCAAACTTTGCTTTCAATGGATATACCCATGCATGCCTGGAAAAATCATCAATGAAATTCACAAAGTAAAGGTAGTTTCCAAAAGAAGGTGTTTGCATAGGACTCCTAACATCATTGTGAACAAGTTGCAATTTCTGAGTAGCTCGTACTGAACCATCTTTTGGGAGGAAGGAACATTGCATTTTTCAAAAAATATAGCCTTCATAGATATGTTTACCAAGTGCCTGAAGTTTGGGCACAAACAAAGCATCCGACAATGTAAAAGAACTACCATCAAGAGTAGTCAGAATGATCTTATCAGCTCCCATGATAGGATAAGAGGAGTTGTTGGTGCATGTGATAGTATTCCCTATAGGGGAGGCTCAAGTAAAGTGAAGAAACTATGTTGCAGGGTAATATACTTGGTTTCCCCAGTATCAAAGCACCAAGTAGTGTACGTGTTTCTTTGGTTTAAGAATTAAAGATGTCACTCACTCCTAGAAAAGCTTATATGATTGGGATAGGAGGTAATATAAGTGAATTCCTAGGAGAAGTATCCTTATCCTTACACGTAGGAAACAATACTATGGAACAATGACTTTTCTTTGTAAAGAATCTGATCTACTAGAAGAATTTGTTCTAGGACAAGATTGGAATTGTGAGCATGAGGTTATAATACATTTGGCCCAAGGATACATATCACCCAAGGTGGGACATAGAAAAGTCTTTAATCTTTTATACGAGAAACCACTAAAGAGAGTTGACTCCAATGGACCAAATCAATGTGTGCATGAGTTAGAATCCTAACCAAACTCCATATCTCAAGAATCAATTCTTCAACCTACCTTAGAAATCAATGAAGCCTCATGTTCTACTACATGTGATCATCCAAACCACAGATTGAGGCAAGGAAGAATGATCTTCTTCTTCTTCTTCTTCTTCTATTACATAAAAGAAATTTACAAGAATGACCTAAAACAACAATGCAACTAGTGCAATATATAAAGAACAATACCAGATAGGATCTCATAAGGAGTGAATGATACATTTACCTTCTTCTGAATGTTTGAGAATGGGAAAGCACCTATGACCACAACAAGAGGTCATAAGGTTATGGGTCATAACTTTATCATCACTCCATTTTCCTCGATCAAGCTGTGATTTTCTAAAGGTAGTTTGTAGTGGTGAATGCTCATGGAGATGATTAATCTCCAAATGAAAATCTATATACATTTATTTCAAGCATAGCTCAATACTTTCACCAATTTTTGGAAGTCTTTACCAAAATATAGGAAATTAACTCTTCTGTGAGACATAGCTTCACTCAGGCAAGTCTGCTTCACAAAACTCACTCATTGACTGATAAAATGATTAAATTTGTCTATGAAATTTTAACACAACACTCTCTAGTGCTTCGGGAACTAGTACAAGTGAAAGTTATTCAAAAGAACTTACAAAATTTTAGATTTACCTCAATAAGTAAACCTATGACCACAAGAGGTCATGAGATTATGGGTCATAACTTTATCATAACTCCATTTTCCTCGATCAAGTTCTGCCATTGTGTGTGAATGCATGTTTGGCTTGTTTGTTCTCCTTCCACTATAGCAACATTCTCTCCTCAAGTCTGTTGTAGATGATGTGATCGATGACACACATTATGAGGAAAATTACACCGTCTACAACATGTTCATAGGGCTTCCATGCATACTGGAATTAATAGAAGGCTGATTTTTGGTTTTTGTTTCCATTCCATGATTCCAGTTTGCAACCTCAAATCATCCAATTGGATATCTTGCAGATGAAACCAAAGACCACCAATGGATGGATCTAACAAGAATCTTGATCACTTGGATGTATATGACTTGGAGGAATTACATCAAATGTACATGTTTATGATCACACTACACTTGGCCATTATCATATAATTCATTGTGTGAGTTTGTCCGACTCCAAAACAATCAAGATGGGATATCATAACATCATGAATGAAGTTTGTGTCTGTCCCTCTATTGTCCTCTTTCAAGTTGTACCATTGTGTCTATTTGCAAAGCTAGTTGTAGAAAAGCATGCATCTTTGACTTGTGTATCGTCCTTCCACCCTAGCACCATGCTTTCCTCTAGATGATGCAATTGATGGCACACACTATGATGAAAGATACATTGTCTACAACATGTTCATAGGCCTTCCATGCATACCAAGAAAAACAAAAGGCTAATTCTAGGTCACTCATTCCCATTCCATGATTCCAAGTTGTATCCTTAATTTCATCGAGTTGCATACTTTGTAGATTAAACCAGAGACCACCAATGGATGGATTTGACAAGAAGGTCGATGACTTAAATGGATTTGAGATGATGATGTGATCGATGGCACGCATGTAGTCTCATGTAGATGATGTGATCGATGGCACGCATTATGAGGAAAGTTGTGCATCGGCTTTGGAGCATGGGACGTACCACACATCCGAATTAGGAGCTTGAAAATTAGGCCTTGAGGGATGTTTTGACATCCATGATCAAGGAGAAGGTCAGGCTGGATCCCAACCATAGCATGGAAAGTGGTCTTCGAGTGGTTGATTTTGGATCCAGAGGCTTCGTTGAAAGTATCCAGTCACCTCTAGAGGCTGGCAAGTCACCATTCAAAAATGCAATTTTAATGTCCAACTGATGTACATTCCAACCATGATGAGCTGGAAGTGCACAGATGCTAGGAACAGTAGTCATTCTACAAGTAGGAGCAAAGGTCTCATCAAAATCAATGCCTCTTTTTGCCGATGACAAGAGGCATCGACTTTGATGAGACGTTCGCTCCTACTTGTTGAATGACTACTGTTTCTAGCAGTTGTGCACTTGCATCTCATCATGGTTGGAATGTTATCAGTTGGACATTAAAACTACATTTTTGAATGGTGACTTGCATGAAGAAGTGTATGTTTTTCAGCTCCATGGCTTTATGTAGAAAGGGCATTGAAACCAAGTGTGTAGATTAAAGAAGGCATTATATGGTTTGAACCAAGCACCATGTGTTTGCTATGAGAAGATTCATGCCTACCTCATTGCACAGGGTTTGGAGAACAGTCTAACTAAGAGCATCTTATATGCTAAGCATGCAAATGATGTGCTTCTGATCATTGTTGTGTATGTTGATGACATGCTTCTCATTGGTCGTTATGAGAAGCACATTGCTGATCTTGAGGCTGATCTGCATGCCTCATTTGAGATGTCAGATTTGGGGCATTTGCATCATTATTTGGGCATTTAGCTTATGCAAGTTGATGGCAAAATAGCTTTGTGTCAAACAAAATATATTGACACATTATTGCAACATTTAACCTTGAAGACTCAAAACCTATTTCCACTCCTATGGAGACATGTTTACAGTTGAGTCTTCATGATGCTGGAGATGCAGTTGATGTCGTTCTCTATCACCAGGCTGTTGGATGCTTGATTTACTTATGCATTACTCGGCTAGATATTCAGCTTGCTATCTCAACAATGACCAGGTTTATGCATTTCCCAGGATTCAAGTTGGTTAAGCACATCTTTTGCTACTTGAGTGGTAATCGGCTACTTGGATTGTTTTATCCGAAGGGGAGATCACTACAACCAGATTTGCATGCTATTTTTGACGATTACTGGGCTAGTTGCTATGACACTCGTGTGCCCACCAATGGTTTTTGCTTCATGCTTGGTAGCTCATGCATATCTTCGATGAACATGAAGCATGATGCAAGAAGCCTATTTTGGCCACTTCGAGTTATGAGGCTACGTATAGGGCAGCTTTCAGAGTGACTGTTGAGTGTGTGTGGCTCAGATGGCTTATGGCTGACTTGGGTGTTAGTCAATCTTGTGCCATCAGCATCTTCATTGATATTCAGAGTGCATTGGCATTTGCGAGGAACCAAGTGTTCCATGGTCACACTAAGCACATTGAGATGCACTATCATTATGTTAGGGAGAGGTTCTTTGCTTGAGAGATCAATTTGGCATATGTGCCCGCACAGGAGAACAATGCAGAACTTTTCACAAAGGCTCTCCCTAGGGAGAAGTTTGAAGCTTTCCGCAAAGCTTTGGGCTTACTTCCTTTTTTGTGCATTGATTCACCATAGCTTGGCACTTCCTTATACATGAGTGCGAGCTCCTTGTTCACCGCATCACTCCCAGGGGGGATTTGTTGATATCTTTAGGTAGTGATCTGTGTGAACACACTAGGTCCGGTGGGGCACTTTTTTCCCTCTTTAAGAGTTTTTTTTGCCCCAGCTTGTATATACACCTATAGCCCCAGCTTGTATATACACCTATAGCCCCAGCGGGTTACTTATCTTTGTACATTATAGTGGTAATACATTGAGTATTGTGTGTTGTGCTCCAGGCTTCTTCTTGTTCTTCTTCTTCTTCTTCCTTGTGTTGTTCGTGTGCTTCTGTAGACCTCGAACTCCAACAACTTGCAAGGGGGGATAGCCAAGGCCAAAAGCCAGAGAGTTGAGATGAGGTTGCTACTCATGATGGCAAGATGAGTAGAGGACTAGGCGAGGGTTATACATAGGCTAGGGGGTGCATCTGAGGTATGCCACTCTCCACTTTTCAAACTAAATCTAATTATAAGTTAGGGTTATCCATGTTTGTTGCAATCTAGCATGTGTTCTCGTGCCATGCTGCCCCCTATGGAAGTCATAGTTGGATTTGAGCTAGGAGGATCTCTTGTGATTGGGATTTGCCTCCATAACATGTTTCACGTTGGCCGACCAAGTAAAGATGATAAGTGGATAAAGAGATAAGATGAATGCAAAACTAGGTGTAGAGGATGTCGATGTGCTAGCCCGGAAATAGTAGGAGTTTGGAAAAGCTAGGCTAAGGACCCCGGATTGACCTTAGCACATGTCCATCATGCTTCGTGGCTCGGGTTGATTGGCACCATCCCGGCCACCTTGTCTCTCTTTTAAGCTATCGGAATCGTGTGGTGAGTTTCCACCTCCAACAAGTGCGAACACTTTTCCAACTTTGAATTACACTAGAATACAAGTTACGTTGATGGAGTTGTGATGTGGAAAGCATAGAAAAGAATGAGGGAAGAATATTCAAGATAGTTACATGGTCATAAGATGATAAGGTACAATTTCCACCTCGCTGGAGAAACGGTGTGGACTTGCATACTTCAACAATAGATAGTTAGGGAGATAGACACATGGAGCGATAGAAACGTGTGTTGGCTATCTCTTATCGTACTCATGTAGAAGGAACTCGTGGGATGCCCAAAACCACGAAACGAAATGGAGTCCCCCTCTTTTTGTTCGTCTCCAGGAGTTGAAAAGAGTGTGAAGAGAGTCTCTCGCTCTCGACCTTCTTGTCTCCCAATTACCTCCCCTCATTCCAATTACCTCCCCTCATTCCTTCTTGTCTAGCTCCCAATAGCTTGGCCTGAGGGTGGGTAAAAGCATGAAGCCTTGTACCCAACCAGCCGTCTTAGCTCAGCTGGTAGAGCGCGTGGCTTTTAACCACGTGGTCGTGGGTTCGATTCCCACAGACGGCGGCACTTGTAGGAACCAATGTGTCTCTTGTAGGTTTTGAAATGGAATGTAGTTTGCATTTGTGTATGCAAATGTCTCTTCCCCCATCCTCCGTTTATGCTTTTGTCTCCTCTTGATTCCGAGTTCTCGGATTCATGAAAATGACACACCTCGCTTTCCTCTAAACCGTTGTGCTCAACCAAAAATAAAGAAAGCCTTCACGAGTGATGTTATTGGTTGGATGGATGGCTGGGAAGCCCACAATCAATACCCTTCTTCTTCATGCAATCTCTTGCATGTTTGATATGCGCATGTTTGTATGGAAAGACCTTCAATAGTTGGGGTTGGTGTCCATATATAGACACGCAAAACCAATGGTAGTTTGCATCATGAAAATGGTGCAAAAGGGTGGGCTTGTATAGAGGGCTCCCAATGGCTGCCTTGTTATGGACAAGGGCCTCCCAATGGCTGGCTTGTATAGAAGGCTCCCAATGGCTGGCTTGTTATGGACAAGGGCCTCCATCCATCCAAACAAGCAGATCATATCAATATTATGCCAACATGCGATAGAAAGCGCCCCTATTCATCCTCCTTTCAAGGAGTTGTGCATCGGCTTTGGAGCATAGGACGTACCACACATCCGAATTGCGTTTCGTACAAGAGAACATTTATAGGCTTTCTAATTTAATCTTCTTGTTCTTCTTTCCTCCTTTTCTGTGTGTGTATATGTAGAATGATACGGTTTTGCAATCTTCATGTATACAAAACTTCATGCGTTCTCTTCTACATGGGAGTTGGAAAGATCATTCTTACTATCTCACACTCGTAGATGCTCTACCACTCTCTGCGAGTTTCTAAAGGCAGCTCTAGTGGTGATTGTTCATCAGAAGATGGGTCATAACTACAAATAGTAGTGAATGCCAATTCTTCATTTGCACAAGATTATCCAACAAGGTGTAGAGGGCTCTACAACCACTATTCTAGCCTCTTTCTTTTTTGCCTCTTTTGCAGTCAATTTTGGAGAACTCCTTATGACAAGTGAGCTATCTGGTATAACCTCATCAGCAAAAATCAATTGTTCCTTCAAGTCTTTGATCTTCGTTAGGAAACTGTCCATAGAATCACCTTCATTCATGTGCTCACTCTCCAACTGTTTTCGGAGGTAAGCAACACGAGCCTCATTCCTAGCTTGGTACAATGTGGTAAGTGTATCCCAAGCATCCTTAGCTATTCTGCAGGAGCGAATGTGAGGAATAATGGCATGTTTGATAGACAAAGCTATCAATGCATGTGCCTGGGCATCTCTGCCATCCCAGCAAATCTGCTCTGCAGTAGGTGCAACAAAAACAGTAGCACGAATAGGAATCTGCAGAATATCATCTTCGACACCATCTTCATCAGCTCCAGCACCTGTATTTGCAATACCTGTAGTCAGAGGTGTAACAGGACGTCTTTCAACACCCTGCACAATGTTCCACAATCCTTTTGCAACCAATACATGTCGCATCATATACGCCCATAATGGGTAGTTGGTACCATCCAACTTGTCCTCAACAGCCAACATACGAAATCTGGCACTTGCAACATCAAGGCTAACCAAAATGCATTTAGTCTATGGATGATACAATAAAGACAATAGCCTTTTCTTTTAGAACTATACCCAACAAAAATACATTTCATTGCTTTATCATCCAATTTCGCGTGTTGTTGTTCAGGCACTAATGCATATGCCAGAAAATCAAAGACATCCAGATGAGAAACATATGGTTTTCCACCATGCCAAGCCCAATATGGACTCATAGATTGCAATGCTTTAGTGGGAAACCTACTAAGTACATATGCTACACACATAATAGCTTCAAGCTCGAAACTATGCGGCAAAGCCTCACTCTTGACCATACACCTTGCCATCTCCATGAGTGACCTGTTCTTCCTTTCAGAAAATTCATTTTGTTGAGGTGTATACGACACTATACACTAATGTTTTATCCCATGTTCAGCCAAAAAATGCATTAAAATAAGAAGACATATATTCCCCCCCTCGATTAGAATGGTTGGTGCCCATTTTACATAAACACATCAAACTTTTCTTTCAATGCATATACCCATGCATACCTGGAAAAATCATCAATGAAATTCACAAAGTAAAGGTAGTTCCCAAAAGAAGGTGTTTGCATAGGACTCCTAACATCACTGTGAACAAGTTGCAATTTCTGAGTAGCTCGTACTGAACCATCTTTTGGGAGGGAGGAACATTGCATTTTTCGAAAAATATAGCCTTCATAGATATGTTTACCAAGTTCCTCAAGTTTGGGCACAAACAAAGCATCCGACAATGTAAAAGAACTACCATCAAGAGTAGTCAGAATGATCTTAGCAACTCCCATGATAGGATAAGAGGAGTTGTTGGTGCATGTGATAGTATTCCCTATAGGGGAGGCTCAAGTAAAGTGAAGAAACTATGTTGCACGGTAATATACTTGGTTTCCCCAGTATCAAAGCACCAAACGTCTTATTCTACTCCAGACATACATTGTTCATCAGAAGATGGGTCATAACTACAAATAGTAGTGAATGCCAATTCTTCATTTGCACAAGATTATCCAACAAGGTGTAGAGGGCTCTACAACCACTATTCTAGCCTCTTTCTTTTTTGCCTCTTTTGCAGTCAATTTTGGAGAACTCCTTATGACATGATTGTTTCCTTTATAGTACTTGCAAAACAATTTTTTCTTTTCTGATTTCTTCTCATCTTTGTCTTCCTTCTTTGATTGTGTAGCATTAGCAAATTTTTGCTTACTAGTAGATCAAGCTTACTAGTAGTCATAAATTTATCATAACTCCATTTTCCTCGATCAAGCTCTACCACTCTCTGCGAGTTTCTAAAGGTAGCTCTAGTGGTGAATGCATGTTTGGCTTGTTTGTTCTCCTTCCACCATAGCACCATTCTCTCCTCTAGTCTGTTGTAGATGATGTGATCGATGGCGCACATTATGAGGAAAGTTACACCGTCTACAACATGTTCATAGGCCTTCCATGCATACTAGACTTAATCAAAGGCTGATTTTAGGTTTTTGTTTCCATTCCATGGTTCCTGTTTGCAACCTCAACCTCATCCAATCGCATACTTTGCAGACGAAACTAGAGACCACCAATGGATGGATCTAACAAGAATCTTGATTCACTTGGATGTATTTGACTTTGATGAATTACATCAAATGTACATATTTATGATCACACTACACTTAGCCATTACCATATAATTCATTGTCTCAGTTTGTGAGATTCCAAAACAATAAGGATGGGATATCCTAAGGAGTGAATAATACATCTAGCTTCTTCTGAATGTTTGAAACTTGGCAAACACCTAAGCTCTCAACAACATGTCATGCTATGATGGGTCATAAGTTTATTATAAGCAATTTACTCAAGCTTACACATTGTAGGAAGTTATGTACTTCTACACCATGTTCCATTAGTTTTCGACATCTCACGAATCAACTTTGTGTTTGTCCCTCTATTGTCCTCTTTCAAGTTGTACCACTATGTCTGTTTCCAAAGGTAGTTGTAGCAAAGAATGCATCTTTGACTTGTTTATTGTCCTTCCACCCTAGCACCATGCTCCCCTCTAGATGATGCAACCGATGGCACACACTATGATGAAAGTTACATTGTCTACAACATGTTTATATGCCTTCCATGCATACCATGAAAAACAAAAGGCTAATTCTAGGTCACTCATTCCCATTCCATGATTCCAAGTTGTAGCCTCAACTTCAAAGAGTTGCATACTTTGTAGATGAAACTAGAGACCACCAATGGATGGATTTGACAAGAAGGTCGATGACTTGAATGGATTTGAGTCACAGGAATCATATCAAATGTAGATTTTTATGATCACACTACACTTATCTATTATTAAATACTCCATTGGGTTGGGTTGTGAGACTCCAAAACAAGCTATATGGGATCTCATAAGGTGTGAACTATACACTTAGCCTCACTTCGAGCTATTAACTTAGCCACGCTGGATGGAGACATACTACCAAACTGCATAAGTGTTTGTAGAGTGAAAAAATACATGGAACCCTTGATGAAATAGATGTTGACTAGACTCTTTGGAGCACAAAATAGAAAAAGAAAGAGGAGGAGAAAATAAGAGAAGAATCGAAACTAGAAGCTCTAGATAGAATTAGAAAACATAAGGAATGGATCAGAGAACATGATGAGAGATACTTACGAGGTGAAGAACCCATTACCATGGAAAATTACCATGCCATAAATATGAAAACCCTAGGAGACATACCAAGGCAACCTTATCTAAACCTATGGATTGGAAAGGAATAATATCGTCTGGTTGGTTCTTTAATTGATATAGGAGCAACCCTAAGTAGTGTACATGTTTCTTTGGTTTCAGAATTAAAGATTGCACTCACTCCTACAAAAGCCTATATGATTGGATAGGAGGTAATATAAGTGAATTCCTAGGAGAAGTATCCTTATCCTTACACGTAGGAAACAATACTTTGGAACAAAGACTTTTTCTTTGTAAAGAATCTGATCTACTAGAAGAACTAGTTCTAGGACAAGATTGGACTTATGAGCATGAGGTTATAATACATTTGGCCCAAGGATACATATCACCCAAGGTGGGACATAGAAAAGTCTTTAGTCTTTTATAGGAGAAACCACTAAAGACAGTTGACACAAAAAACTCCATTGGACCAAATCAATGTGTGCATGAGTTAGAATCCTAACACAACTCGATATCTCAAGAATCAATTCTTCAACCTACCTTAAGCGTCAATGAAGCCTCATGTTCTACTACATGTGCTCATCCAAACCCTCCTTCTCAAGAGATCATATCAGAGAGCCTCAATGAGGTCATTCATTCTAGAGAGGAACGTGAAAAGTTGTCAACAAGCCTAATACAAGGAAGAAATAGATAGCAACCAAACAAGAAAACCAAGCATATATGGATTCGCAGGGACCAAATCTAGGAATGTAAATGCAAGATACACCAATCACAGCTAATTGACAATACACCGAGAAGGCCAGTCAAGAAAGACAAAGTAGAGCAAGTCAACTCAAGGACAATTCAAGTATGGCTTCCCAAACAACTCATTGAAGCACAAAGCTAGTGACATCTTCAATTCACTCACCTGCATGAGCACTTAGCTTTAGATTTACCTCCATGTGTGTGCCTGTAACCTTTGTATTTTCCATCTTGAACTTGGTGAGCATATCTAAAATGTACTTTCTTTGAGCCAGAAACATACCTTTCTCTATATATACCACTTCCAAAACCTAGGAAGTATTCTTGGTTGTTATATTTATTGATGGTAGGTGTACAATTCTTGGTCTCTGGAATGGTGATGATATCTTTGCTTCTAACATCTTATGGTATGGGCTATATAAGCTTGTGCGAACGTGAGATGGGATAGGACATGAGACTTTTCTTCCACTTCCACGACACTCTACTAGGCAACCAAGAATCAACACATATCTTCATATAATATTCTTATTTCTCCTCATATTTTCATAGTGATTCTCTCAAAAATCACAATAGTTCACCATGCAAATCCATTGCTCCTCCTAATCTTTGATCTTTCACCTTCATTAATGTCTTATTAATCTACACCACTTACACTATTAGCAAATGTCTACTCTAGAACCTCTATCTCTACTTGAAAAATTCGCTTGAGAGGTGCTCCTTCATCATTAGATTTCTTACCTTTTCCTTTGTTGTCCTTGCCTTTGTTCTTATATTTGTAAAGAGCAGAGGATTGTTAACCTTTCTGGTTATGACCATTGTTCATGAGCTAGGCTTCATGCATGAAGAATTTCCCCATGAGTGTATTGAAATCTAGCACTTGCAACATCAAGGCTAACCAAAATGCATTTAGTCTATGGATGATATGATAAAGACAATAGCCTTTTCTTTCATAACTATACCCAACAAAAATACATTTCATTGCTTTATCATCCAATTTCGCGTGTTGTTCAGGCACTAATGCATATGCCAAAAAATCAGAGACATGCAGATGAGAAACAGATGGTTTTCAACCATGCCAAGCCTAATATGGAGTGATAGACTGCAATGCTTTAGTGGGAAACCTACTAAATACATATGCTACACACATAATAGCTTCAAGCTAGAAACTATGCGGCAAAGCCTGACCCTTGACCATACACCTTGCCATCTCCATGAGTGACCTGTTCTTCCTTTCAAAAAATTCATTTTCTTGAGGTGTACACGACACTATACACTAATGTTTTATCCCATGTTCAGCCAAAAATGCATTAAAATAAGAAAACATATATCCCCCCCCCCCGATCAGAATGGTTGGTGCCCATTTTACATGATGACAAATTTTCAGCCCGAAGAAGAAATGGTTTGAAGCACATAAACACATCAAACTTTGCTTTCAATGGATATACCCATGCATGCCTGGAAAAATCATAAATGAAATTCACAAAGTAAAGGTAGTTCCCAAAAGAAGGTGTTTGCATACGACTCCTAACATCACTGTGAACAAGTTGCAATTTCTGAGTAGCTCATACTGAACCATCTTTTGGGAGGGAGGAACATTGCATTTTTCCAAAAATACAACCTTCATAGATATGTTTACTAGGTGCCTCAAGTTTGGGCACAAACAAAGCAATCGACAATGTAAAAGAACTACCATCAACAATAGTCAGAATGATTGTACCAACTCCCATGATAGGATAAGAGGAGTTGTTGGTGCATGTGATAGTGTTCCCTATAGGGGAGGCTCAAGTGAAGTGAAGAAACTATGTTGCGAGGTAATATATTTGGTTTCCCCACTATCAAAGCACCAAATGTCTCATTCTACTCCAGACATACACTGTTCATGAGAAGATGGGTCATAACTACAAATTGTAGTGAATGCCAATTCTTCATTTGGACAAGATTATCCAACAAGGTGTAGAGGGCTCTACAACCACTTTTCTAGCCTCTTTCTTTTTTGCCTCTTTTGCAGTCAAATTGGGACAACTCTTTTGACATGATTGTTTCCTTTATAGTACTTGCAAAACAATTTTTTCTTTTCTGATTTTTTCTCATCTATGTCTTCCTTCTTTGATTGTGTAGCATTAGCAAATTTTTGCTTACTAGTAGATGAGCTCCGTTGACCTTTGCCCTTCTCACTAGCCATAAAATTTTGATATGCAACATGCATAATGGAGTTGTTCTACCTACACTAATCTTCCTGCAACAGAACAAAGACTAACTCCTCAAATGTTAAGGCATTTCGATTGCCTTTCATCATCAATCAAAGAGTAGAAAGAGGATATGAATCTAGAAGAGCATTCAAAACACTTTTTACAAGTGAAATGTCTGACAAGGCTTCATCAATAGAAATCAATTGCTCCTTTAAATCTTTGATCAGTGTCAAAAAACTATTCATGGAATCTCCTTCATTCACATGCTCATTCTCCGATTGTTTTTGGAGGTAAGCAACACCAACCTCATTTATTGCCTGGTATAAAATGGTAAGTGTATTCCAAGCATCCTTAGCTATTTTCTAGGAGCCAATGTGAGCATCTCTGCCATCCAACAAAGTTGCTTTGCAGTAGGTGCAACAAGAACCCCGACATGAATAGGACCTAAAGAACATCATCTTCAATGCCATCCACATTCACCTTCAGTAAATGTATTTGCAGATGTAGTAGGATGTTTTTCAACACCCTGCACAATATTCCACAATCCTTTTGTGACCAATACATGATGCATCATATATGCCCATAATGGGTAATTCGTACCATCCAACTTATCCTCAACAGCCCACATACAAAATATATCACTACTTTCAGCCATGGCTAGTGACTAAATACCTTGATGCAGAAAAATGAATGTATCTCAAAAAGTAGAACATAAGTACCCTATCTAGTTTGGCTAAACTTGTAGCAGACTTTCAAGAGCTTACACTGACAAACCAAAACTTGTATATATGTTTGGCACAAAAAGACAAAATTGCCTACACAGGCATTGTGATAGTTTGTTCCGAGGCAAAAACTTCCTTTGGATGGGTGACCAAAATAGGAGGGGCTGCCTAAAATAGCAGATCATATCAATATTATGCCAACATGTGATAAAAAGCACCCATATTCATCCTCCTTTCAAGGAGGAGAACATAGTTGTGCATTGGCTTTGGAGCATAGGACGTACCACACATCTGAATTGTGTTTCATAGAAGAGAGCATTTATAGGCTTTCTAATTTAGTCTTGTTGTTCTTCTTTCCTCCTTTTCTATGTGTGTATATATAGAATGATACGGTTTTGCAATCTTCATGTATACAAAACTTCATGCGTTCTCTTCTACATGGGAGTTCGAAAGATCATTCTTACTATTGTTGATGGTAGTACTCTCACACTCTTAGATGCCTTATATGTGCCAAAGATCAAGAAAAATTTGTTGTTAGTTTCAACACTAGTCAAATTGGCTTGGTTGTTATATTTATTCATGATAGGTGTACAATTCTTGGTCTCTCGAATGGTGATGATATCTTTGCTTCTAATATCTTATGGTATGGGCTATATAAGCTTGTGCGAATGTGAGATGGGATAGGACATGAGACTTTTCTTCCACTTCCACGACACTCTACTAGGCAACCAAGAATCGACACATATCTTCATATAATAGGCCCATGGATACATATCACCCAAGGTGGGACATAGAGAAGTCTTAGTTTTTTAGACAAGAAACTACTAAAGACAGTTGACACGGAAAACTCCAATTGAGCAAATCAATGTGTGCATGAGTTAGAATCCCAACCAAACTCCATATCTCAAGAATCAATTCTTCAACCTACCTTAAGCATCAATGAAGCCTCGTGTTCTACTACATGTGATCATCCAAACCCTCTTCTCAAGAGATCATATCAGAGTGCCTTAATGAGGTCATTCATTCTAGAGAGGAACGTGAAAAATTGTAAATAAGCCCAATACAAGGAAGAAATAGAGAGGAACCAAAAACGAGAACCAAGCATATATGGATTCGTAGGGACCAGATGTAGGAATGCAAATGCAAGATACACCAATCACAACTAACCAACCATACAATGAGAAGGCGAGTAAAGAAAGACAAAGTGTGACAAGTCAACTCAAGGAAAAATCAAGTATGGATTCCCAAACAACTCATTGAAAAACAAGTATGGATCCAAAAGAAGACACTAGAGAAAGCCAAGGAAGATCTTAGAGCATTAGCGAAGGAGATCAATCAACAGCAATTGAAGCAGAAAGAAGAGAAAAACAAGTATGGATCCAAAAGAAGACACTAGAGAAAGCCAAGGAAGATCTTAGAGCATTAGCGAAGGAGATCAATCAGCAGCAATGGACTGTGGGAGAGAGCCACTCTGAATACTCCACTCAAATAATAGTTCTAGAATCTTTAATTTTTTGGATCTCATGGTCAACAAATTCATCATACTTTGGATTCAATATGTAACTTTTCCCATTTACTAAGCTTGTTTTTAATAGATTTAAATAATTTTGAGGCCTCAAATTCCATAGCAGCATGGGCTATGTGTGAATTCTCAAGCTCCTTTATGTGGAGGCTTCATTAATGATCTACATAACTTTTGACTTGAATTTTGCAATCACTTTTAATAGATAAAAAATACTACCCTCCTTTTTAATGGATTAAATAGTTTTTAAGTCTTAGGTTCCATAGGGGAATGGGCTATGTGTAAGCTCTTCTTTTGATTGTGTGTCTTCACTTGGTTGAGGTATGTCATCAAGTGTCCCCTTTTCCTTGTTTAGTACATTTGTACTTGAATGTTGGCACATTTCGTCTTCAAGGATTTTCCCATTTTTCATTTTTTGCATAACAAAAGGTTCATTTTCTTTCTGATGTACCACGATAGCATATGGTGAAAGTATGATGGTTTCTTCTGCAACTCCTTCCTTACATAGGTAATATGAATATGAGGACCTAATGTGGATGACTTTCCACAAGTTATTTATGACATTGTTTGATATGGTGTGATCACTATGAACTAACCAAGCCCCATATATTTGTCTATCGATGATCCGTTTATGGTAACCATTCTCAGATGAAGAGAGTAGAATCTGTCAAAACTTTTACAAACATATATAGTAGCACTTGAGCATGGAATAGGAGGACTTTCATTGTTATTAATCACAGAGTCATAGAAATGATTATGTCCTCCATGTAGAAAGAAGGAAAAACTTCAGGAACACTCAATGATTTCATTTTTATTAGTTATGGTTGTGATTAGTCACATATTTGTCCTTATTATGTTGAGAGAAGTGTTCGACTTTAATCTCATACATGCATCTATGTGGGGTATAAATTTTGGTCATATGAGACATCAAACTTTGTATTCTACCTAGGTGAAGGAAAGATGGTATGGGAGAGAAGTCATTGAGATCATATCATTTATGGCATGGAGGTCATTTGCATGATTTTTGTACTATTAGACAATAGAGGGGTTGTCAAGGTAATTACTTTATATGTGATGGAAAACAAGGCAAGTCCATAGGCAAGTGGCTTAGAAGTGGAAAGGTAAGTTTTGCACATAAGAGTCTTTGAATAGACAATTGCATTAAGAAGTAATTCATAGTGTACGTACTACATTATTTGGTATGATTGAGGTCAAGCCATGTGTTTATATGTAGTATGTATGAGGTGAGCTAGATGCTTGGCTTAGTATGTGTGTGCACACATGTACTTGCCATGCAACTATATATTTGGTGGACTCATATTATGGGACTTCATAATCTTTGTGAGTACCAGAGTATTAAAGATAGATTCTATGGAAGTGTTTTACTAGAGACATCTCATTCATAGCTTGACACACTATTTGGAAGAAAATAGCCATCAGTTATGTGTAATGTATGGTTTGCAAACATGATTATTTTTAGTATATCAGATTTATATTCAGTTAGTTACTAAACTACATGGGATGGTGGAGAGAATCATATTATTAGATGCACATAGAATTGTTCATTGCTTTAGTGGAGTAAGTGATTTTGTTTGATACATAGTTGTAGTACTTGAAAAGTTGTGACTGGGTATCTCCGAGTGCTTATGTTGTGCACATATGGACCCCTTGGGTCTCAGAGGGCTTCCAAGAGTATGCCCAAGGTGAGGAGTGCTATTTTTCTCAATAGAAATGGTAGATAAAAAGCAAAAAGACTAGTTGTGTACTTTTTGAGCATCAAGTACTTCAAGCACTCAACACACTCTACTCTTATTAGTTGGGTTATGATTCCCAAATTTATAGCTCCTTCTATCATTGAGGATAATGACCTTTAGAAAAGGGAGAGAGTGTTATATTCTAGAGATGAACATGGGTGGAGGAAGCACAAGTTTCTTGTGTTGATATATTTAGGTACTGATGTGTGTGAACACACTAGGACCACCGGGGCACTTTTTTCCCTCTTTAGGAGGTTTATTTCCCCCGGCTTGTATATATGCCTATAGCCCTAATGGGTTACTTATCTTTGTACATTCTAGTGGTAATAAATTCAATATTGTGTGTTGTGATCCAAGCTTTGTCTTCTTCTATGTGTTGTTTGCGTGCTTCCATAGACCTTGGCCTCCAACAATTGGTATCAGAGTAGATCACTACTTCATCTAAGGCATCAACACCCCTCTTGTCATAGTCTCAGAATCATATGAAATTTGGTAAGCATACTCACGATGATTAGGAGATCAAAACATCTTTGCTTTTTGGTGCCGACATCTCAATCTGAGCTCATTTTGGCCTTCGAATGCACTATCATAGTGCTTGTACAGGTAATTTTGTCTTTTTGTGCCAAAGATATGCACAAGTTTCAATTTGCCAATATAAGCACCTCGAAGTGTGCTATAAATTTAGTGGAACTCGTTGGGGTAATTTTGTTCAACATTTTCAATTACAATTATTTTTTGGCATAAGGATATTTTAGTCAATTTCCATGGCTAAAAGCAATGACGTATTCCATATGTTCGCTTGTGAGGATAAGTTAGATGGTACGAATTACCCATTATGGGCTTATATATCATGTATCATGTTGTTAGGCCACCAGAACGGAATCTCATTTTATTTAGAAGAAAATGTAATTAGGAATAGACACGCATCAAAAGGATGTCGCGCAATCGTTGTAACCCTTTCTTGATATTATAAGAGGCAATTGGAAGAGAGCGATAGAGGTGTCACTTGACTCTACGTCTGGGTGATGTATTTGGAGGTTGATTCCGGTAGAGATATATACATTGTTGTATTGTCTGTTTTATCGTTGTTCGGTATTGAATAACCGTGTTACAGTGTTAATGTTCATTGAGTCATTGGTGAGCTGCAGTTATAATGGTGATGGTAAATTAGCAAGTATCAAGTCTCTGCGTATTCGGGTGTGGTGATTGTTATACAGTATTATGCACTGGAGATTAGTAGTTAAGTTTGTTGGAGTTGATAAAAAAGTAATGAAGAGACTACTACAGTAGTGAAATATATAAAGGGCCTCTTTATTACAAACCCCTGACCATCCAAAGAACCCACGTATAGTCAGAAAGTAAGTTATAACTACCTCGACAAGAAAGACCAATTAACACTGGCACCAGCCATGGGGCATGTAGTAGCCAATCTGTGAGCAAATTACGGCTTGAGAAAGAATCATATGATATATCCCTGTAACGTGTTCCGGAGAATCTTACCTGAAGTACAGAAGGGATCAACATCCCTAGAAAGTTCCTAGCACATTGGGAACACCTCCTGGTGGTAGTGGTGACGGACAATCGTCGGAAGGAAAGCGGGAGATATGGGCTAGTGGAGTGCCACCTCAGTATTTTCTTGTACAAGGACTACAGGGTATACCAGAAGTGCAACCAACCTCATCCGCAAAAAGTATGGTTGGGGAAGTAATCGTTGGTTCAGGTAGCAGTTTGTTGAATTCCAATGACAGTTTGGAGAATTTCGATAGCAATTTGTTGAATTTCGGTGGTAGTTTGGAAAATTCCGAGACTAGCTTGTTGAATTTCGATGACACCTCTACTTTGGGCTTCGATTTCGGAGAAACTAGCGTGTTGTTGGATGAAAGTTCTGGTGAAAAGTTTACCTCAAAAGCCAACTACGAGGAATGGCAGTTGGGTGTAGGCTTGTGTGATCGGCTTAACGATAGCAGATTACTGGAGAACTTGCAAGGTGGTGAGACGACACAGCAGCAATTAGGATTAACTTGTTCAAGTCATTCGGCAGTGATACTTCCTCTTGATTTAACCAACATGAGTGGTTCACAACAACAACAACAACAACAACAACAACAACAACAACAGCAACAACAACAACAACAACAGCAGCAGATCATACCGCCATGATCGATACCTGCTGGAGTTACATATAAGAAATTTGGAGGATTTCCCAATGATGATCCTAATGCTCATGTGCATACTTTTGAAATCAATTATGCAGTACTCAACTATCTAGCAGATCTGGCATATAAGGCTATAGTATTCCAATCTACTCTGGTGAATGAGGCTGCCTGGTGGTTAACCGAATATCATATTAATCATTTCGATCAATATGGCAATGTTAAGGATGCCTTCTTACAACATTTTTGGTTAAAGAAAAATGTGGCTGAGATCTTTGACTATTTGCAAAACAATAGAAAAAAACCACATTAGAATGTGCAAGAGTATGCAACTTTATTCAGTACTCATCTACGACAAGTGCCATCGGTGCATGCTAACCTACCAGTTGACGTGATTACTCACTGGTTCATTACTGGATTAAACCCTTAGCTCAAACAAGTTATGATTATATGATGTGTGGGCGGCATGACCTTGGATGCGATAATAGCCATGGCATTGGAGTTGGAGCATAAAATTGGTGGTTTTACTAAAGATCTCGATTGGTTAAAGGCATCCAAGAGCATGAGCGAGGATCCATTGAAATAGGTGTTTTGCACTAAATGTAAGAACCCGGGACACACTACTTCTGCATGTGCATGAAATCAAATGTGCTGCGCTATTTGTAATACCGCGAGTCATTCCACCAAAACGTGTTCATATAATGCCAAAGTGCAGACCAGAACAACCATAAATGCCATAATATAGGAGCAGGGACAACATGCTACCCACTATGTACCACCGCATTTGCGAAATACTTCTTACCAAAGTTATAAAACCTACAAGGGACCGCGAGCAAGCAATTTTGGATAGACCCGGTGGAACTTGGTTCAATCGGGTGAAGGTATATCTCTTGCACCACCAAGATGTCATTTTTGTGGCGAGATTGGACATATCCGTAGATATTGCAAAGATGCCTCCAAGTATGATAAACGAAGAAAAGAACGACAACATCCAATGGCAAATATGTTATATATTATAGCAGTGGACACCCAAGCAGCAACAATTCAAACATGGTCCAACAAGAAGTTACAACCAACTACTGAGATTTTTGAGCCAGGCATTCGAGAACAACAACAAATTTTTACCAAAGCTAGTATGTGGGCAAGTCAAGAACCAATTGTCTTCCCCAATCCGGTACCCGTGGTCCAGCAAATAGTATCGAATATACCACCAAAAGATACAAATCCGGTCAAAGTGTTGTCGGAGAATGCACCGAACTCAGTATCGTGTATGTCAAATCCTGACTCTGTGTGGAATATTTTATCAAAAGCATCTATTACGATGCCGTTGGGGCAACTGTTAGCCTTGGTTTCAGGCGTACGACAACAATTCTAGCAACAAAGGATCTTCGTGTACACCTGCTATGGCAACTATTAGTCCAAAAATTGATTCTATGGCGGACCATGTTGTTCCTTTAATTACTGTATGGTATAAAAACCACAAAATTACTCAAGTGTTAATTGACAAAGGCTCCGGTGTGAATATTGCTACAGTCGCACTTTGTAAAAGGTTAGGTTGGACTTAGATTGAAATTGTTCAGTTTTTTGTGAGAATGGCGGATCAATCTAGAGTACATCCAGTGGGTTTGGTGCGTGATATACCCATTACTCTTCAGGGAGAAGTGTTCAAAATGACTTTTGTTGTTTTAGAATTTCTAGAATATAGTGTGGATTACAACTTACTATTTAGGAGGCCATGGCTGAAACAAGCAAAAGTGTTATAGGATTGGTCTGCACATGAACTTTTCAAAAGCAATCATCAGAAATATGTGGTACCCTTGGATGAGATGAAGCCTGCCGACCTTCATGCTCGACCGTATGTGGTCAAACCCGTGCACATGCTGGATGGACTTTCAGATGAAGAAGAAGAAGCTTTCCTCAATGCTAACTAGGATTTGCTAGCCTTGGGTACATTCGATTTACAAGCGGTTGTAGATAATTCAGTCGAATCCGGTCATTTGTACAGTAGTTCCACTTACCAAAGGAGTGGATCCAATTCTAGATCAAGTCTTGAATGCTACGAATATACACCAATTATTCTAGTCATCTAAGGATATCTCCATGCCTCGATAGTTTTATGTACCCGAAGAGTCAGCTAATCACTTGTAATATGGGAGATGAGGCTACTCTACGACCGATCAAGCTTAAGGCTGGGCTACTGGAAACTTTTCAAAATGATTTACTACAGCTGTTGAAAGAGTTTCAAGATGTGTTCATGTGGGACTATCACGATATGAAAGGGTTGGACCCTCGCATCTATCAACACCATGTGATGCTGAAACCGGATGCACGTCCAATTAAACAACCCAGGTATCGAATGAATCCCAACTATGCTGCTCAAGTGAAAGCTGAATTGGATCGCTTGTTGAAAGTTGGCTTCATTGTCCTCATTGAGCATGCGGAATGGATTTTGCCTATTGACATTGTCCCAAAGAAAAACAAGCAGTTGTGTATCTGTGTAGATTACCAAAAGTTAAATGGGGTGACATTGACTGATCCCTTTCCACTCCCCTTTTTTGATATGATGCTAGATGATGTTGCTCGACGAGAAATGTATTCCTTTTTGGATGGCTATAGTGGATATAATCAGGTGTGCATGGCTGAAATGGACATCCCAAAGACTGTGTTTATTACAAACTGGGGTGTATATGTGTGTACAGTGATGTGGTTTGGTCTCCGTAATGCTCCTAGTACCTTTCAACGCTGCATGCAGGAAATCTTTTCTCCCTACTGAACCACGTTTATGTGGGTGTATCTGGATGATTTTTTGTTATCTGGTGATGCATCGACTCACCTGTATCACCTACGTTGCTGCTTTTCTAAGTGTAGGGAGTTTCATTTGTGCTTAAATCCCAACAAATCGATCTTTTCAGTTTCATATCATTTCGCAGCAAGGCATTCAAGTGGACCTTGATAAAGTGAAAGTCGTGTTGAATGCACCTGCCCCTATGAAACCAAAGGAAATTATGTGATTCCTTGGACAAATACACTGGCATGGAAAGCATCTTCGGTGGCTCGCACATGTAGCTATACCCTTGGATCGGCTGAGTACTAGCAATTCTTGATCGTTTGCATGGACTGAGGAGTGCCAAATTGCATTTGATCATCTGAAAGCATTCTTAACACAGGCTCCAATTCTGCAAGCATCGAATAGGTAGCTTCCATTCCATGTTTTTGTGGATGCATCGGACATCACAATCGGTAGTGTGCTCATGCAACGATAAGATAAGGGGTTCCGCCCTATTTATTATGCTAGTCGACGATTAGCCACTGCTGAATGAAATTATTCCATCATTGAGCACGAGTGATTAGGTTTGGTTTATTCGGTGAAGAAATTTTGGCACTTTTTATTGGGATGCCCATTTACCTTTCATCTGGATCATATGGGTCTAGTTTATCTCATCCGCCAGCAACATTTAGGGGCAGATTAGCCAGGTGGGTGTTGTTGCTACAAGAATTTGATTGTGAGGTTGTACATCATCCAGGGTCAGTGCATGCTCTTGTTGATTTTCTGTCTCAACTTGATTCTAGTGAACTTCCCGGCGGTATTGATGATACTACCCCTGCTATCTACGCGATTGATTCGGTACAGGATGATTGTGAGGAGTTCCCTGTGGCACCATCATACTATGATACTCTGATGATTTTTCTCACTAGTGGATGCTCCCTGACTAATACTTCCACTACTGTTCGTCGTAAATTGGCGATGTATAGTTGACGATTTTGAATCATTGTAGGACAGTTGTATTACATGGATCCATCTGGTGCGCTTTTACAATGTATTCCTCCACATGAAGTTTCTTCGATTATTGACATGACTCATTCTGCTCCTTCAGGTGGTCATTTTACGGTAGATCTTACTTACCAGAAAATTCTACAGAGTGGCTTATGGTGTCCCACTATGCAGTGTGACATTGCTGCTCATGTGAAACAGTGTGATGCTTGCCAATGATCGGGACAACCTTTACAACAACATCATTTCCCACTAGAGCTTATCTCTCCGCTTGAGCCCTTTCAAAGTGGGGCTTGGATTTCATTGGTCCCATTACACCTCCTACTACAGTTACTAATCATCGGTATATACTCACATGTACTAACTATGCTATTCAATGGGCTGAAGCATGGGCTTTATGGTTTGCAACTGCATCGGTGGTAATCAAATGTTTGATGAGTGATGTTTTGCCTTGTTATGGTCTTCCCTTGGAGATTGTTTCCCATCAAGGTACACATTTTGTTAATACCTTAATGCAAGAGCTTACCCGCACACTAAAGATTGCCCATAAATTTAGCTCCCCGTATTATCCTCCCGCCAATGGACTCGCTGAAAGCACCAATAAAACCCTCCTTAACATGCTCAAGAAACTGGTGTTGGAATGTCTGGAGCGTTGGGATCAATTCCTTCCTTCAGCCCTATGGGCTTATCGTACTACTTATAAAGTTGCTACAGGAAATACGCCTTGCATTGGATCACAAGCTATTACCGGAAGAGTCCTTTCCTTTTTGGTTGGATGTGTTGCGGTGCTTGGATGAACAACGTCTTCAAAGTTTTATGATGCTACAAGAAGTGCAACTGAGGCAAGCTAAGACACATGATCGATTTCTCCAGACTCCCGTCTTTACCAAAGAACAATTAGTTCTTTTCTATAATGCTAAGTCTAATCGTTAAGCGAGCAAGTTCAAGCTTCGGTGGTTTGGTCCATATCGTATTGTAGATCAGGTTGGACTTGCTACCTTTTGGTTATCTTAAATGGTGCTCTTCTTCCTAACCTTATCAACGGGTCGAAACTTCGTTCGTATTGTTCAAAGGCTACTTCATCTTAATTTGTTGATGGTCTTTTTTTATTATTCATCCGGTTTATGTTTGTTTTGTCTCCTGACCTCGATTTACATTACGCGCGTTTTGATTGACCGTCTAACTGTAAACTTTTCGTTTTATTACATATCCATGATTAGCCACCGCACTCCATGTTTGGAATTTCGTTAATGCGGGAATGTCCTCATTATGCGTTCATGTTCCCAACCACTGGTGATGATTGCATTTTCTACCCACACTTCCATCCGGCGTTCTTACTTAACCACGATCTTCATCCTCTTTTTCACGATTGTGTACTTGCGCTCTGTGTGCTCTCTATCTACTGTGTGCATTCACTTTCTGTTAATTGCCATGGAAGCTTTAACCATCAGTAGCACCTTCCGTGCTGGCTTATCTCCCGACTTGAGCTAGTTCTTGCATACACACGGGCTATTGGCATTCACCGAATTGCCTTGGCATTTGATCGAATGTCACCCTTTCTTTGCTCAAGTTATTGTTGCTATTGCCGACATCCCCTAGAGAGACACCTGTTGGTCGATCACCTCCCTCAACCCGCGCATAGTAGTTACCCTGAACACTGTAGTTGAAGGATTCCATCTCCCTCAAGATGGCAGTGTGGATATACCCCTGCTGCCGATGAGGATAATGAAGCAACTATTCCCACACCAGTCTTCTAGTGAGTTTGCAATTCTATGTTGCCCTGAACCGGAGTGCTCTGCCTTGCAATTTTTGGTGGCTACTCTCAACCTCCAGAAATGCACATATGGGATCTCTCGACCTTTCTACTCCATGATCGATGCAGCTGCCCGTGAAGCCGTTAATTGGGCATTATTTTTCTTTCGGTGCATTCACCGTGAATGTCAAGCGATTTCTCGACAACGCACTAAAGGTGATATACCTTGGACTCACCTTCCTCATCTTCTTTCTTTTCTCCTTCCGACTGTTCACCTTGTTCAACCTCCTCCGATGAATACCCTCCTTTTCCATGAAGAATCAGAGCAAGTTATTGGGGTTGATGAAGATAACGAAGATCTCCTACAATTTTTTCGGGGAAAGTGTAGGAAACTTAGCCCCTCGCAGAGTCAAGTACAACCATCCTCCACAACAGTCAATCTGCAAGACATCGCACCCCTCCAAGAAGAGATCCTAGCCGTAAAAGCAGATGCAAATCTATTACAGGATCAGATTACGGTTTTACAGGGACAAGTGGCTGAAAAAGATAATTTTATTGCGGCTCGAGACATAGAAATTTTCCAACTCAAATAGGTTGTGGTGGATAAAGAGGATGCTATGCGTGCGTTAGGTGTCCAGTTAGATACCACTCACACCAGGTTTCTTACAAGTGTTACAAGTGGAGACGGAGCTTAAGAAGGTTATCGAAGAGCTATTCCATAAAAGCCAGACTTTGGAGGAAGAAATTGGCCGAACCATCAAGCTCAAGAAGGAAATTGAATCTATTCAGAAAGAAAGACAGGCCTTTTTTAGGACTATGCAATTCTAGCAGCAGGAATTGGATCGCAGGGAGAAGCAATTAGGTATACAAAAAGATCGCCTATCCATAATTGATGCAGAGATCAAGGAAGCAAGGTTACGCAGAGATGCTGCTGTAGCTAATAAATTCTATTTGCAAGAAGCCTTTTTGCAAAATCAGGCTGACATTTTGATGTCGCAAGTCATCGCTTCTAGTTCTGTATGGACAGATGCTCATCTAGTCGAACCTCAAATTTTACAAAACCTATTAGAATCATTGAAGCAGAAAATATCTCCTACTTTTAAGCTAGCATGAACTATGTATATACATGGTATCATTGAAGCCTCTTAGTCTTTGTAATATAACCTGCTAGGTTCAAGTCCACCATGCATGCCAGTATTAGGCCGCTGGAAAGGAATGTCATTTTATTTAGAAGAAAATGTAATTAGGAATAGACACGCATCGAAAGGATGTCACATAATTGTTGTAACCCTTTCTTGATAATAGAAGAGGTGATTGGAAGAGAGCGATAGAGGTGTCACCGGATTGTGCATCTGGGCGATGTGTCTGGAGGTTGATTCTGGCATAGTTATCTACATTGTTGTATCGTCTGTTTTATCATTGTTCAATATTGAATAACGGTGTTACTGTGTTAACGTTCGTTGGGTCATTGGTGAATTTCAAGTACAATGGTGATGATCAATTAGTAGGTATTAAGTCTCTGCGTATTCGGGTGTGGTGATTGTTATACACTATTATGCATAGGAGATTAGTAGTTAAGTTTGTTGGAGTTGTTAGAAAAGTAATGAAGAGACTACTAGAGTAGTGAAGTGAATGGGAAAATATATAAAGGGCCTCTTTATTACAGACCCCTGACCATCCCAAGAACCCATGCATAGTCAGAAAGCAAGTTATAACTACTTCGACAAGAAAGACCAATTAACACTAGTGTTGTACCAAAACAGGACAATATAGTGTCCTTTTTTCTAATAAACAAAAAAAATCACACATACTAATCAAATACAAATTTGAAAAAAACCTTAAAGCCCCATAAAGATCTATACCTATATGCTCTATAAAAAATATATTTTTTAAAAAATTGATAACTCAAAATATAGAAATGATTGAATATGGTTGAGAAAAACTATTTGTTTGTAAACTTATATATAAGAAGAAAGAAATATCTCCATAAAAAGAATTTTCCTCCTATTGGAATCATTTTTCTAATGTTAATTTATTGTCATACAATCATTTAAGACAAGTCTTGGGAACTAGAAAAATCATTTTTATAATAAAAAGATTAGTACAATATAGGGTGCTCATTATATAGTTATACACTTTAGCAGCCTTCTATATTATATTGATTCATAAAAACACTAAAATGGTTTGTGTTTTATTTCAAAAACCATCATATAGTAGCATAAAGATATGCTACATGTCTTTGAACCAATAATTTTTTATGTATCTCACATACCACTAAAAATCTCAATATTTCATTGAATGGCCATAATCATATCTATCAAGAATAAAAATTCATCCTACAAAATTAGGTTTTCTAAATGATATAAGGTATATATTATGAATCAAAATAATTCTATAAACATTATAAACTATTTTATATAGAAAAAACTAGCATGTTAACTTTAATCATGTAGCATATGCACCTCCTAAGGTTGCCAAAAATTGTAATATTATTAAATAGTATTTTGATAACAAAAAATGATGCATGTTCATACCATCACTTTGCAAAATAATTCATAGATGATAAGACTGTCATATCACAAATGAGATTCATTTTATGCCATAAACCTAGTAAAATTCATTAAAAATCTCTAATTATTAATAGAAACATGTTAACATATATAAAATAAAAGATTTTATTGCATTTAGACCAATGAAAATTATGAGATCATGATTTTAATTAAAAAAACCTCTAACTTACATCACTGTAATTTTTGCGCCAGTATTGAAATTAACATCATAAAATTAGTTAATAAATATTAATTTTTATATCCTTTAATAAAACCTACATTTTTCTAAAAATATTCAACCCATATGCCAACATGTTTCATAGTTACATCTATAAATGGTTCCTTCTAGTAATCTAAAAAATTCATCAAACATTGTCTCTTTTTCAGGACACTAAAGTGTCCGAGGACACTAAAGTGTCCAAGTACAACACTAGTGTTAACAATGTATTGGTTGCAAAAGGTCTGTGAAATATTGTGCAGGGTGTTGAAAATGTCCTATTACACTTGCAAACACAGTCGTTGAAGGTGATTGTTACACTTATGTGTTCCTCGAGTAGCTTTGATGTGAACCTTTTCCTTATACATGGGCACTTTTTACTCTAGTGCTGGCTAGAGGTTTTTTCCCCATGTTACCACATAGTTGATACTCTCATATGTGGTGGTACTTTGTACTTAGGGATATTATTCAGCTCTTACTTCAGTTAAGTTCATCGTCAATAGAGAGAGCTATTCCAGCCATCGTCTTCTCCGTGTGTCTTGCTGCGTTTGTCCTCTTTGTGTGTGCTTCTCGTGTGTCTCTCACACTTCTACACGCACCCAACAATGGTATCAGAGCAGGTTCAACTTCTTCTCAAGTTTCGGTTTTTCGTGTCGTGGCACGCGCGCACTTTAAAAGTGCAAATCGACTTCGGAGCATAGAATTATGAATTTCAGTAGCCCGAAAACATTTCTATCAGGTGCGCTGGGGTTTTACTGTTGGAAGTGAGGTAGGCCCTTAGGCTCATGTCACAGGTCCATGGTTCCATAGTTCCAGTCATGTACAACATTAATTCCAGCAATCTTCCATATTGACAAAACATGAACATAGCACAACTTAATCATACATATGATGAGATAAAGATAGAGAAAGAATAGACAACATGTGTAAGGTGTTACGTAAGCCATCGCTTACTCATAGTATCATATATACCAATGTTCAATGTACAATGTGGGAGCAAAACTCTCAACCACTCTAGGTGATGAGAAATAGATGAATGAGTGAATGTACAATGTAACAAACATATTCAGATGTGTGTTCAGTAATCTGAATATATATGAGATGTGAGACCTTATAGGTTATAGAAGAGTGAATATGAGTGACTGAAAGAGGAAGGATTAGTGTGAAACTGATAATCAACAAACCCTCATCTGAACTTAGGCTATGGAAGACCCTAAGTCAGATACGTGTGTGAAAAGATCACATACTTATAAAGTAGCATAGAATGCTAACAAGTTTGCTCTTAGAAATCCTCAAACTCATGTGAACACACCTTCTTAAACACCTCATCAAATATGCATAAAGCATATACGTACTGTTTCTCTTGTACCCATGCCGAATAGGACTCCTCCTGATATGAGCGCCACAGCCTCCATAAAATTCAAGTAGTACCTATGTGCATAAAGAGAATATGTACATGAATACTTAACATAAGATGTAAATCTTATGTTAAACACCATCCAATGTCTTTGAAGTAGCCCGACATCTTCTTGTAGAAGACAATCTTCAACCTGATATCTTCTTGTAGAAGACAATCTTCAAATACACCATGTAGATGGCCGATCCTCACCATCAAGCTGCTAATAATTAAGTCTTCTTGCCATGAACAAGAGATAACCTCCTCTCCATGAGCTAGAGTGTGAGCACACCCTTCATCTTCTCCAAGAAGAATCATTAAGAAGAACTCCATAGCTGCTCCTCAACATGCTTCAAATTAGCACCATGGCTGCCCCATGTGCTAGAAGAAACACCACCTCTATTGAGGTCCAGGATCTCCAGAGCTTGTGTTGAAATTGGTGAAGGATGAATAGAAGTGAGCCCAACTTGTTCTTATATAGTTGTTTATTTGTCCTTGAAAAGCACCCCTCCAAAAGCAATCGCTTCTAATAAAGCTACGAACGAACAACGATCACAATTCGTAAGAGAAAGAAAATCTTTATCCGTCGGAATCCGTCAAAAGCATGATAAAATAAAAGCTTCACGCTGCCGACTACTCCCTGTGGGATTTGAACTCACGTGGGCACGTTAGGAGGCTTTTGCCTTATCCACAGCACCTAAGCGCGTTTGCTGTTAGAAGGACTAGTAAAACAAACTACTTATGCTATAGTCTCTGGACAAAATGGACCAACAGGAACACTGTTTTCCAACATTTACCCCAATTTCGAAGCCATTCGTGCAGTCAGAATCACCATCGGAGTGACGATTTGTGAGCTGAAATTTTAGCACTCATTTCAGTTCTTTCATCGAAGTGAAGATTTTGTCACTTTCTTGTTCCTTAGTGAAATAGGGGGCAGCAATGACTTGTTTGGCATGCTTAAAGCTGAAGATAAGCTTGATTGGACCAACTATCCGATGTGGTCTTACATGATAAAGCATGTTCTTGTTGCAAAACAACTTTGGAACATAGTGGCAGATGTAGATCGAAGATCGAGAGGTGCTTCTACTTCACAATCTACTGTCACAGATGGAGCTTCTTCTTCGAGTACAGTGGTTTCTCCTTTTCCACCTACACAAGAGTAGCTTAGATGGGATGGAAAAGATGCTAAAGCTCATGCTTTGATTGCGCTTTCAGTGAAGCTTCATATAGCTCCACACATTCGGTCATGTTCTACATCACGACAGGCATGGGACACTCTTGCTTCTTTGTATGTCGTGCGTAATGAAGCACGTGTTGCATACTTGATGAAGCAACTTGAGGATGTATGTATGGCTGAAAATGAGTCGATGGATGTGTATGTGACACGCATCAAGGATTTGAAAGAGCAATTGACAAATATAGATGAGATCATTCCGGATGCATCACTCATTTCAACATTGTTGAAAGGATTACCGGAATCTTTTCAAAGCTTTGCTACTACACTTCGTTTTGTTGCAAAAGGAAATCCTAATATGTATGCATTTGATGAGGTTGTGTCTATTCTTTTGCAAGAAGAGCAATCTAGAGTGAATAGGAGTGGTTTGATTGAGGGAATGCAAGCACTTGCTATCTCACAAAAGGGGAAAAGCAAGTATGGTTCAGCTTTGGGTTCATCAAAACCAAAGCCTCAAGCTTCCTCTTCAACTCATTCCTCTAATGATGGTGATTTGCAAAAGACGAAGAGATGCAAATATTGCCGGAAAGCTAGTCATACTATTGATGAGTGTAGAAAGCTTGCTAAACTCAACGAAAAGAAGAAGGAATCCGGCATGTCTATTGCTGAAAATTCAGCAAATGCAAAGAATGATGAAGCTAACATGGCTCAAGATTTTTGGGCATGTGTTGTTACATGTCATTATGATGCTTCTTTACATTCTAAATGTATGGTTGTGAGTGAGACTGATTCGGATTGGTTTTTTGATAGTGGTGCTTCAAATCACATAACATCATGCAAAAGATTTTTTACCTCTTTGAAAGATGCACCTAAAGGAGGACATGTGGTGTGTGCAAACAATGCCTCTTATCCTATCATTGGAGTAGGAGAAATTGAGCTTACGGCTGCAAAAGGAGGTGTGATTCTCTTGAAAAATGCATTGTATGTGCCCAGTATTAGGAAGAACTTAATTTCAGTTCCGTTGATTGCCAAAGTTGGACTTCATGTACACTTCGTTGATGATAAGTGTATGGTTCATGATTTCAGCAATGGCGATGTTATTGTGATGTCCGGTACATTATGTAATGGTTTATATCGCATGGATACATACAAGAGGGCTACCTCAAATGCCTTAGTTGCTCATACTTCTTCCATGGCTGAAATGGAGCTTTGGCATGCTCATTTTGGTCATTTAAACTTCAATAGTTTGCTCTACTTGCAAAAGAAGGACATGATTATTGACTTGCCTACACTTGAGTCCATTAAAAAGCATGCATGTGAAGGTTGCATTCTTGGAAAAATGCATCGTGCTTCTTTTCCAAAAGATGGTCATACACACACTACAAGAAAACTACACCTTGTTCATAGTGATGTATGTGGTCCCGTCAAGACTCCATCTTTTGGGAAGCATGTATATTTTGTTACCTTCATTGATGATGCTACTCGCCATACATGGGTGTATCTTATGAAAGCAAAGAATGAGGTATTTTCTTGCTTCAAAGCATTTTTAGCTATGGCTGAAAATTTTTCTTCACAAAAGCTTTTGACTCTACGCACGGATCGTGGTGGTGAATCCATGTCACATGAGTTTAGTGCTTTTCTTCGTGAAAGAGGTATTTCACACCAATGTACGGTGCCATATACACCTCAGCAAAATGGTGTTGCCAAGCGTAAAAATAGAACTCTACTTGAAATGGCACGATGTATGGTTAAAGGAAAGCATCTTCCTCATAAGTTTTGGATGGAAGTGGTCATGTGTGCAAACTATGTGTTGAATCGCTGCCCTACAAAAGCATTGAGAGCCATCACTCCTTATGAGGCTTGGAATGGTCATAAGCCTATGGTTAGTCATATGCGTATGTTTGGTTGTTTGGCATATGCTCTTGTGCCATCACAACAACGTCACAAACTTGATGACAAGGAAAAGAAATGTATATTTGTTGGTTATAGTGTTGAAAGTAAGGGATATCGGTTGTACCATCCATTGATGGACACAATTATTGTGAGTCGAGATGTGGTATTTGCTGAAAATTCAGTTTTCCCTCTACTTGAATGCAAAAAACTGCCAACAGTTAGCTCACAAGATGTGTTCGATACACTCATGCGTTTGTTCCAAAATGGTGCGCTTGACTATGGCCATGTAGACCAGCCAACTCAGGTTCAAAGGGCTGAAAAATTCCAGCCAAATAGGGCTGAAAATGTAGAGAATTTCTAGCCAAACATGGCTGAAAAATTTCAGTAAAAAAATGTCCAAACTGCTGGAAATTTCCAACCATATATGGCTGAACATTTGCGTCAAAATATGGCTGAAACTAAGCATGAAATTCAGCCCACGCATGATGTACATATTGAAGATGTTTTACATAATGAATGCATGTCTATCAAGAGTGCACAATCTATGCCAAAGTGGCTGAAACAAACTTTGCAGGAGAGCAAATTGAGTGCACCTTTACTTGGTAGAACAAGATCAAGAACCCACCATGCATCAAGTAATTTTGTGGATTATTCTCTTATTGCTACAGCATGTAATGAAGAGTCACTTTCTTTTGAAGATGCTTTCGACGATCCACAATGGATGAGTGCTATGCAATCAGAAATGGATTCCATACATAAGAATGGTACTTGGGGGTTATGTGAATTTCCAAAAGGAAAGAATGTCATTGGTACAAAGTGGGTTTACAAGATTAAGAGAAAATCTGATGGTAGCATTGATCGCTACAAAGCTAGATTGGTTGCCAAAGGATATGCGCAACAATATGGCATTGACTATGAGGAAACTTTTGCACCTACTTCACGCATGACTACCATTCGTACCGTGGTTGCATTGGCTGCCCATCGAGGTTGGAAAGTGCATCAGTTGGACATAAAAACAGCCTTCTTGAATGGTGATTTGCAAGAAGAGGTCTATGTGAAGCAACCTCCTGGATTTGCTATGAAAGGGAAAGAGCATATGGTTTGTCGCTTGCATAAAGCCTTGTATGGTCTCAAGCAAGCTCCACATGCATGGTATGACAAAATACATAAACACTTGATTGCTCTTGGCTTCACATGTAGTCCGATTGAAAGCACACTCTATGTACGCAAAAATGGGGTTGATCTTTATAGTGCTTGTTCTTTATGTCGATGACATACTTTTGACTGGGTCATGTGATGCAAAACTTGACATTCTTATGGCTGATTTGCAGCATACTTTTGATGTCACTTATCTTAGTCTTTTGAGCTACTATCTTGGCATCTCGTTTGTATCCATTGAGGGGGGAATTGTCATGCATCAAGCAAAGTATGTTGAAAAAATACTTCAGCCTTTTGATTTTGAGGATTGTAAGCCAATTTCCACACCAGTTGAGACAGGATTCAGGTTCTCAGTTGAGGATTCCAGTGATGCATTTGACACTTCTCTTTATCAACAAGTTGTGGGATGTCTTATATATGCATGCAACACAAGGCCGGATATACAGTATGGAGTTTCCCAATTGAGTCGATTCATGCATAGCCGTGGCACTAAGCATTGGCAAGCGATGAAACGTGTGTTTAGATATCTCCGAGGCACTTTGAGCTTAGGTCTTTTTTATGGCAAAGATGTTCAGCCATGCTTGCATGCTTTTACAAATAGTGATTGGGCTAGTTGTTATGATACTCACGTGTCCACTAGTGGTAATTGCTTTTTCCTTGGAGACTCATGCATATCTTGGTTGAGTAAGAAGCAACCTACAGTGGCGACATCGAGTTGTGAAGCTGAGTACAAGGTAGTTTTCACAGCGACAGTGGAGTGTATATGGCTGAGATGCCTATTGATGGATCTTTGCATGGAGATTGATGTTGCTATGCATATTCTCACAGATAGTCAGAGTGCTTTGGCTATTGCACGAAACCTAGTGTTTCATGCACGGACCAAACATATTGAGGTTCATTATCACTATGTGACAGAGTGCCTTCAT
This sequence comes from Ceratopteris richardii, assembly GCA_020310875.1. NCBI lineage: Eukaryota > Viridiplantae > Streptophyta > Polypodiopsida > Polypodiales > Pteridaceae > Ceratopteris > Ceratopteris richardii. Next base: position 125,166,668 of record CM035419.1, read on the forward strand.
GCAGGAGATATTGATTTGGTATATGTGCCTACACAAGATAATGTGGCAGACATATTCACCAAAGCTCTTCCACGAGAAAAGTTTGAAGCTTTTCGCAAAGCTTTAGGCTTGTTACCTTGTGGGGGCTGATCTGTCACTCCCTGTATGTGTTCACATCATTCACTTCAAGGGGGTTTGTTACACTTATGTGTTCCTCGAGTAGCTTTGATGTGAACCTTTTCCCTATACATGGGCACTTTTTACTCTAGTGCTGGCTAGAGGCTCTCATATGTGGTGGTACTTTGTACTTAGGGATATTATTTAGCTCTCACTTTAGTTAAGTTCATCGTCAATAGAGAGAGCTATTCTAGCCATCGTCTTCTCCGTGTGTCTTACTGCTTTGTCCTCTTTGTGTGTGCTTCTCGTGTGTCTCTCGCACTTCTACACACACCCAACAGGTGATAGTGCCGGCATTGAGGATGACGATATTGTTCATGTTCCTGTTCATGTTGCGGTTCCTACTGCACCTACTATAAAGAAAATTTATTGGGATGGCAGAGATGCTCAAGCACATGCATTGATAGCCATGTTTGCCAAACATGCCATTATTCCTCGCTTTCATTCTTGCAAAACGACTAAGGATGCTTGTGATACACTAACCACATTATAACATGCAAGGAATGAGGCTCATGTTGCTTACATCTAAAAACAATTGGAGAGTGAGCACATGAATGAAGGAGATTCCATGGATAGTTTCATGACAAAGATGAAAGATTTAAGGGAACAGTTGATTTCTACTAATCAAGTCTTGCCTGACAGCTTGCTTGTGCAGACTGTTCTGAATGGTGTTCCTGATTCATATCAGAGTTTTGCTTCTGCTCTTCATTTGATGATGAAAGGCAATCCAAATGCCTTAACATTTGAGAAGTTAGTCTCTGTTCTATTGTAGGAAGATGAGTCTAGGCAGACTAGGTCCATTATGTGTGTTGTTGATCAAGGTTTCTTGGCTAGTCAGAAGGACAAAGATAAATGGAGCTCTTCTACTAGTACGTAGAAATCTGCTAATTCTGCACAATCAAAGAAGGAAGTCAGAGATGAGAAGAAAAAAGAAAAACGGAAATTTTTTTGCAAATAATGTAAAGGAAATGATCATATCATCAAGATCTAGCCAAAACTGGCTGCTAAAGAGGCAAAGAAGAAACAGGTTGGAATGGTTGTCTCAAAGGACTCTACACGCAAAATAGAGGTTGCTAATCTTGCATAGAAAATGAAGAATGGGTGTTTAGTACTATTTCCAATTTTGACCCATCGTCTCATGAACAATGTATGTCTGCAATAGACTCAGATGTTTGATACTTTGAGAGTAGCGCAACCAAACATATTACCTTGCAGCAGAGTTTCTTCACTTCACTTGAGCCTGGCCCTACAGGGAATACTATCACATGCACAAACAACTCCTCTTATCCTATCATGGGAGTTGGTAAGATCATTCTGACTACTATTGATGGTAGTTCTTTTACATTCTCAGATGCTTTATTTGTGCCAAGAAACAAAAAAAATATGTTATCAGTTTTTGTATTAGCCAAGATTGGCTTGGTTGTAAAATTTGTTGATAATAGATGTAGAGTTCATGATGTGTCAAATGGGGATGTGTTTTGTCTTTTGGCATCTTATGGGAAGGGCAATATAAGCTCATAGAATATGAAAAATCGGTGAATGATTCAACATGTGCAGTACATGATTTTCAAGCTATGTCAAATGCAAAGTGTTGACATGAATGTTTAGGTCATCTGAATTTTGCTAGTTTGCTGCGCTTGCAGAATCCTCCTTCCCAAAAGATTGTTCAGTTTGAGCTACTCAGAAATTACAACTTGTTCATAGTGATGTCTGTGGTCCTATACATACACCTTCTTTTGGAAAATATCTTTACTTTGTGACTTTCATTTATGGTTTTTCTAGGCATGCATGGGTATATCTACTAAAACCAAAGTCAAAAGTGTTTATGTTCTTCAAACCGTTTTTGGTTCTGGCTGAAAATCTATTAGCATGTAAAATGGGCACCCTCCATTGTGATCGAGGGGGGGAATATATGTCTTCTAAATTTAATGCATTTTTGGTTGAAAGTGGGATAAAACATCACTCTAAAGTTTCGTATACACCTCAAGGGAATGGAGTTGCTGAACAGAAGAACAGATGAATCATGGAGATGGCGAGGTGTATGGTCAAGAGTCAGGCTTTACCACATAGTTTTTATCTTAAGGCTGTTATGTGCGCAACATATGTACTTAACAGGTGGACCACTAAAGTGTTGTAGTCTATCACTCCATATGAGGATTGGCATGGTCAGAAGCCATCTGTTGCTCGTCTGTGTGTTTTTTGTTGTTTGGCATATGCATTAGTGCATGAGCAACAACGTAGAAAATTGGATGATAAAGCAGTGAAATGTATTTTTGTTGGGTACAGTTTTGAAAGCAAAGGCTATGGTTTGTATCATTGATAGACTAAACACATTTTGGCTAGTTGTGATGTTGTTTTCGTGGAAGATGCTATTAAGCCATTACTTTCCTGTACTAAGTAGACATTTGTTAGCTCCAAAGACATCTATGACACCTTGATGCCTCTCTTTACACGTGGATAGTCTAGTGCCCATCAAAATGTGACAACTTTTTAGCCTTTAGAGGTTTCATGTGATGATGGAGATCACTAGATTTGTAGAGTTACATGATGCATTTGTTGATGAGAGAGCTGATATTCAGGAGGCAAAAACTATGCCAAAATGGTTGGTGCAGACTTTTTGTGATAGCAAATTAGATTCACCTATGTCATATCGTACTCGTTCAAGATCTCATTGTGCCTCTTTTGGATCAAATTGCTATGCAATGGCTGCCTCTAGTCTCTATGATGAGAGTGAGTTTGTTTTGTTTGATGAAGCAAAAAATTTTGAAAATTAGATGGGTGCTATGCAATGTGAATATGATGCTATCATGAAAAATGGTGTGACTTGCCTCCTGGAAAGAAGGCCATTGGCACTAAGTGGGTATACAAGCCAAAGTGTAAGCCTAATGCAATAGTTGATAAGTATAAAGCTAGGCTTGTTGCAAAGGGGTATTCTCAAGAAAGAGGCATTGCTTTTTTTTTTTAATGAAGGAAGTTCGGCCTTAGCCTACTCTCCCGGACTTGTATTAGTTAAAAGAAAAGTACAAGTGGAGGGGACTAGTGCCCACGAGACCCTCCAAATCCCATAGAGTAGGGTTAGATTTTACAGGGTTTAGATGGCATTACAAAGAAGGTTAATCGCCCTCTCATCACCCTAGTGTTGGGCCCACTTGGGTTTAAGCTTGTTGTTGATCAGAAGCAGCACTTGATGATGCCTAAAGGGGGGGATTTCTTAGAGTTAGTGATTCTTTTGCAGAGGAGGAACAAAGATTGCTCAATCGACCACTCTTTGGGGGAGTCACCAAAGCTACAAGCACATCTTTCGCACCATATTTTCCATAGGCCTCCCCTCTCATGGCATTCCAGAGAGTTGTTTCCAACTGATATGTTTTTGAAGTCTAATTTTCTTCTTGACAATCTGCCAGAGCCTCTTGGAGTTGCGACATGTAAAGAAGATGTGAGCAACATCTTCAATGGACTAGCATTAGCGCTTGCACCAGGGAGGCACCCCAAAAGTTTTGCTAAAGGAAGATACATTTTTTCATTTCTATGAGAGGGTGCCAAATAGCCATGAACTTCATGTCCCACCATTGCTACATCAATGACAAGCACCATTTCCAGTTGAGGTTGACCTGATAATCAGTGGTATCATTGATGTTCGGGATTTTTGTTAGGCAATTACCATTGTGCCATCTGAGGCCAAGCGGGATCGTCGGGTCGTGCCCCATGAGAAGATGAATTTTAGCGTGGTCCTAGGCAAGGCGTCTGGTTTGCAAAGTATTCCATTCTTCATAGGTAATGTTGAGGCTAGGGTCAACATCCTTGAAGTTGATCCACTGGTTGGTGTCTTATTTCCAGAGATGTTTCCATTTTTTGAAGCCTTTGTTCCATAGCCTCTTGGCATTTTGAATGTTCCAAGATTCCACATTCTGGATGCAATGGAGGAAACCAAATAGAGTCATTTTCTCTAATGTCAGCTGCCCACATCCAATCTTCACTAATTCTTGTGAAGTTTTTGACTTTATTCCAACTCTTCCATAGCGAGCACACAAGATTCAAGCCTTTTAGGAAAACTGAGATTGGGGAAAACAAGAGGGTCAAAATGTAAAGATTGTTCCAATTTGGGAATCCCAAGAAATTTAACTCGTTCTTGTTTCTGAAGATCAACTTGGCCCATGAGGCCTCCCCATTGCACCAAGCCAATTTTGCTGCAAGTTTGTTAGCCATGCACCTGATGTCGAGGATGCCAAGGCCCCCACTATCTCTTTGGCTAGTGCAAATGGACCACTTGATTATAGGCACCTCCTCCTATTTTAGTCACCCATCCAAAGGAAGTTTCTGCAAATGCTTTCCAGTTTAGACAACTCTTGCTCTTTTGGCCTCCAACAAGAGAGGAATTAAATAGTCGATGAAATGAGGAACGTGTTGATAACCATTGTCCAAACTGCAAGATTGATTTGCATACCTCTTCAATAGTTTAGCTTGCTTTCGAGTCTGGCTAAGACCCAAGTCCACTGCTGCTCCAATGAGATAGCAGAACCTAAGGTAAACCCAAGGAGTCAAAAATTTTGGCCTTGAGGGATGTTTTGACATCCATGATCAAGGAGAAGGTCAGGTTGGATCCCAACGATAGCACGAAAAGTGGTCTTTGAGTGGTTGATTTTGGATCCAAAGGTTTCACAGAAAGTATCTAGGCACCTCTAGAGGCTAGCAAGTCACCATTCAAAAATGCAATTTTAATGTCCAACTGATGGACATTCCAACCATGATGAGCAGCAAGTGCACAGATGCTGGGAATAATAGTCTTTTTGTCGATGACAAGAGGCATCGATTTTGATGATACGTTTGCTCCTACTTGCTGAATGACTACTAATCCTAGCATTTATGCACTTGCACCTCATCATGGTTGGAATGTTATCAGTTGGACATTAAAACTGCATTTTTGAATGGTGACTTGCATGAAGAAGTGTATGTTTTTCAGCTCCATGGCTTTGTGTAGAAAGGGCATTGAAACCAAGTGTGCACATTAAAGAAGGCATTATATGGTTTGAACCAAGCACCATGTGCTTGCTATGAGAAGATTCATGCCTACCTCATTGCACATGGTTTTGAGAATAGTTTAACTAAGAGCATCTTATATGCTAAGCGTGCAAATGATGTGCATCTGATCATTGTTGTGTATGTTGATGACATGCTTCTCAATGGTCTTCATGAGAAGCACATTGCTCATTTTAAGGCTGATCTGCATGTCTCATTTGAGATGTCAGATTTGGGGCATTTGCATCATTATTTGGGCATTTAGTTTATGCAAGTTGATGGTAGAATAGCTTTGTGTCAAACAAAATATATTGACACATTCTTGCAACATTTGGGCCTTGAAGACTGCAAACCTAGTTCCACTCCTATGGAGAAAGGTTTACAGTTGAGTCTTCATGATGCTAGAGATGCAGTTGATGTTGTTTCCTATTAGTAGGCTATTGGATGCTTGATTTACTTATGCATTAGTCAGTCAGATATTTAGCTTGCTATCTCACAGATAATCAGGTTTATGCATTTCCCAAGTGTCAAGCATTAGCGGGTGGTTAAGCACATCTTTCACTACTTGAGTGGTAATCGGCTACTTGGATCGTTTTATCTCAAGGGGGATCACTACCACCAGATTTGCATGCTTTTTTTAACTCTCTCTAGGCTAGTTGCTATGACACTCATGTGTCCACCAATGGTTTTTGCTTCATGCTTGTAGCTCATGCATATCTTTGTTGAGCAAGAAGCAGCCTGTTGTGGCCACTTTGAGTTATGAGGCTAAATATAGGGCAGATTTCACAGTGACTGTTAAGTATGTGTGGCTCAGATGCCTTATGGCTGATTTGGGTGTTGTTCAATCTTTTGCCATCAGCATCTTCATTGACAGTGAGAGCGCATTGGCAGTTGCGAGGAACGAAGTGTTCCATGCTCGCACTAAGCACATTATGTTAGGGAGAGGTTCTCTGCTTGAGAGATCAGTTTGGCATATGTGCCCACACAGGAGAACATTGTAGACCTTCTCACAAAGGCTCTGCGTTGGAAGAAGTTTGAAGCTTTCCGCAAACCTTTGGGCTTACTTCCGTTTTGTGCATTGGTTCCACATAGCTTGGCACTTCCTTATACATGAGTGCCAGCTCCTTGTTCACTGCATCACTCCCAGGTGGGATTTGTTGATATATTTAGGTAGTGATCTGTGTGAACACACTAGGATTGGTGGGGCACTTTTTTCCCTCTTTAAGAGTTTTTTTTTCCCTCGCTTGTATATACACCTATAGCCCCAATGGGTTACTTATCTTTGTACATTCTAGTGGTAATACATTCAGTATTGTGTGTTGTGCTCCAAGCTTCTTCTTCTTCTTCTTCTTCTTCTTCTTCTTCTTCTTCTTTGTGTTGTTCGTGTGCTTCCGTAGACCTCGAACTCCAACAGCTTGCAAGGAGGATAGCCAAGGCCAAAAGCCAGAGAGTTGAGATGAGGTAGCTACTCATGATGGTAAGATGAGTAGAGGAACCTTAGAGAGAACTCTAGATGGTGACTAGGCGAGGGTTATACATAGGCTGGGGGGTGCATCTGAGGTATGTCAATCTCCACTTTTCAAACTAAATCTAATTAGAAGTTAGGGTTATCCATGTTTGTTGCAATCTAGCATGTGTTCTCTTGCCATGCTGCCCCCTATGGAACTCATAGTTGGATTTGAGCTAGGGGGATCTCTTGTGATTGGGATTTGCCTACATAACATGTTGCATGTTGGCCCAAAAATAGTAGGAGTCATGTTTCCATTCCATGATTCGATTTTGCAACATCAACCTCATCCAATTGCATACTTTGCATATGAAACCAGAGACCACCAATGGATGGATCTAACAAGAATCTTGATCACTTGGATGTATATGACTTGGAGGAATTACATCAAATGTACATGTTTATGATCACACTACACTTAACCATTATCATATAACTCATTGTGTAAGTTTGTGAGCCTCCTTAACAATCAAGATGGGATATCGTAAGGAGTGAATAATATGTCTAGCTTCTTCTCAATGTTTGAAACTTGGCAAACACATAAGCTCTCAACAACATGTCATGCGATGATGGGTTATAAGTTTATTATAAGCAATTTAGTCAAACTTAAATATTGTAGGAAGTTATGTACTTCTACACCATGCCACATTGGTTTTCGACACATCATAAATCAACTTTGTCTTTGCCCCTCTATTGTCCTATTTCAAGTTGTACCACTGTGTCTGTTTCCAAAGGCAGTTGTAGCAAAGAATGCATCTTTGACTTGTTTATTGTCCTTCCACCCTAGCACCATGGTCTCCTCTAGATGATGAAATCGATGGCACACACTATGATGAAAGCTACATTGTCTACAACATGTTTATGGGCCTTCCATGCATACCAAGAAGAACAAAAGGCTAATTCTAGGTCACTCATTCCCATTCCATGATTCCAAGTCATAGCCTCAACTTCATCGCGTTGCATACTTTTAAATGGATTTGAATTAGAGGAATCATATCAAATGTAGATTTTTATGATCACACTACACTTATCTATTATTCAATACCCCGTTGGGTTGGGTTGTGAGACTCCGAAACAAGCTAGATGGGATCTCATAAGGTGTGAACTATACGATTAGCCTCACTTGGAGCTATTAAGTTACCCACATTGGATGGGGACATACTACCAAACTACATAAGTGTTTGCAGAGTGAAAAAATAAATGGAACCCTTGATGAAATAGATGTTTACCAGACTAATAGAAAAAAAAAAGAGAGGAGGAGAAAGTAATAGAAGAATCGAAACTAGAAACTCTAGAAAGAATAAGAAAACGTAAGGAATGGATGAGAGAACATGATGAGAGATACTTACGAGGTGAAGAACCCATTCCCATGGAAAATTACCATGCCATAAATATGAAAACTCTAGCAAACATACCAAGGCAACCTTATCTAAACCTAGGGATTGGAAAGGAATAATATCGTTTGGTTGATTCTTTAATTGATATAGGAGCAACCCTAAGTAGTGTACATGTTTCTTTGGTTTAAGATTTAAACATGTCACTCACTCCTACAAAAGCTTATATGATTGGGATAGGAGGTAATATAAGTGAATTCCTAGGAGAAGTATCCTTATCCTTACACCTATGAAACAATACTACGAAACAAAGACTTTTGGTTTGTAAAGAATCTCATCTACTAGAAGAACTAGTTCTAGGACAAGATTGGACTTACGAACATGAGGTTAAAATACATTTGGCCCAAGGATACATATCACCCAAGGTGGGACATAGAGAAGTCTTTAGTCCTTTAGGCGAGAAACTACTAAAGATAGTTGACACGGAAAACTCCAATGGACCAAATCAATGTGTGCATGAGTTAGAATCCCAACCAAACTCCATATCTTAAGAATCAATTCTTCACCCTACCTTAAGCATCAATGAAGCCTCGTGTTTTACTTCATGTGATCATCCAAACCATAGATTGAGGCAAGGAAGAACGATCTTCTTCTTCTTCTTCTTCTTCTTCTTCTTCTTCTTCTTCTTCTTCGTCTTCTGATACATAAATGGAATTTACAAGAATGACCTAAAACAACAATACAAGTAGTGCAATATATAAAGAACAATATGAGATAGGATCTCATAAGAAGTGAATGATACATTTAGCTTCTTGGGTTTAGAATGCCTTTATTTCAAGCATAGCTCAATACTTTCACCAATTTTCAGAAGTATTTACCAAAATATGGGAAATTAGCTCTTCTGTGAGACATAGCTTCACTCAGGAAAGTCTGCTTCATAAAACTCACTCATTGACTTACAAAATGATTAAATATTTCTATGAAATTTTAACACTCTCTAGTGCTTGGCCAACTATTCCAAGTGAAAGTTCCTCAAAAGTAGTTCCAAAATTTTAGATTTTCCTCAATAAGTAGACCTATGTCTGAAACATGCTTTCTCTGTAGGCGACTTTCACATATACAACTTTAAACACTTGGTTCTCTCAATCTACAACTTATTTTATCAAATGCTTTGAGAAATACATGGCTCACTATTCAACCTAGATTTTGAATGCTTATTTGTGTAAAAATTTACACTCTACACTAAGATCTTATTAGTTCTTTGACCATTGGGATTGCACCTATTTTAGAAATCTCTCATCACCTTTCACAGATATGAATGTTCCTACTCAAAATTCTCTCAACTTACAATTAGGCTCTCAAATCTTGATCATAGATGCATCACTTGGACATGTACGAAAGGATTTCTCGATTGATTAAGCGTAGATGGAGAAATTGGAGTAAGATCGAGGTGCAATACTAAAAAACGTCTTCTATTCTCTTGAAAAATACATATGATAGATAATTATCATACTAAGACTCACATATTCATCATCTACTCATTCTCTATTCATCTATTATTCTTCTTTCACTTATGACATGTCTATATACAAGTATATATAGACATATATGTCGAGATTCATCACTATTAAAATGTGTATATGAACAATTAACAAGATTAATATACATGTGTCTACAAATCATCTCTCTCTAAATCTGCACTTCACTTTATGCTTCATCATTTATCGTTTTCTTCATTCTTCATTCTTCAATTCTCTTTCTAATCATCAATTAGTGATTGTCTTGCTCCAATAACCCCCGTCAATCATTAATTGTGATTACCTACCTCTTCTTTATACCTGACATTTCTTGAAGCCTCTACAACTTAGGTCCATCCAAGCTCTTTGTTAACATATCTGCAACTTGATCTTTTGTAGGCATATGCATGATCTCCATCTCTTTTTCAATCACCTTTTCTCTCAAGAAGTGATATTGAATCTCAATATGTTTAGTCCTAGCATGAAACACAAGGTTAGCTGCCAAATACAAAGAACACATATTGTCTCCATAAATGATAGGAGCACTCTGATTGATGTCAAAAGTCTTCATGAGAGTTCTCAACCATATGACCTCCTTTGCAGCTTCCACCATACCTTTATACTCTGCTTTTGTAGATGATAAAGCAACTATATGTTGCTTCTTACAACACCAAGAAATCAATCTATCTCCCACATAACACAACTACCCATGTGTTGATCTTCTATCATTAGAGTTACCTAGCCAATCTGCATCACTATATATCTTGATTCTTGTATCTGATGTGAACCCATAGTCCAAACCTTCTTTACGTGTGCCCTTAATATATCTTAGCACCCTTTGACTTGCAATACAATATTTCTTCCTTGGACAATGCATGAATTGAGATAATTTCCAACCTTTGCAAGCAGGAATAGCTATGAGAGTCCTTATTGTTGTCATCTTTGCAATAGGACTATATGTTTCATCATAGTCCACACCATAAGTTCTTGCATATCCTTTCACAACAAGTCTAGCTTTGTACCTAGAACTTCCATCTGTAAATATCTTTCTTTTGTAGACCCATTTGCATCCAATTACCTTATGATTACTTGGTTTATGTACCAAGTCTTAAGTCCCATTCTCAACTAGTGCATCATACTCTTCCTTCATAGCTTTTTACCAATTTTCCTTTCCTTTGGCTTCATCATATGTAGATGGATCTTCATCTGCTTTCACTATATAAGCATACTCTTTAGTTGTCAAGAAAGAGGTGTCATAGCTATACCTTGTAGGTTGTCTTTTGTTCCTTGATGACGTTTTGAGTTCTCTACTTCTTGAAGTTTCTGGTTCATCATATTTTGGATCAAACCTTGGCAATTCTTCATTTTCAGCTAGCACTTCATCATTCTCTTCTTCCTCAGAAATTTGAACCTTTGATTTACCTTTCTTTTGATTCAATGTTTCTTCAAGACCCGCATAAGCACTATTTGTACCTGAGTACCAAGTACCTTTTTCATTAAATATGACATCCTTTGATAGAAGGAATTGCTTTGTAGATGGACTCCACAACCTGTATCCCATTTGTTTATAATCATAACCAATGAACAAATACTTTTAAGCTTTTGCTTCTAACTTATGCCTTCATTGAGAGGAAACATAAGCATAGGCTAAGCAACCAAATACTTTGCAATGATCTAATGAAGGTCTCTTACCCCACCAAGCTTCATATGGTGTCATACCCTAGAAAGCTTTACACGGTAGCCTATTAACAAAATATGTGGTTGTATTTATAGCCTCAACCCACAAATAATTAGGGCAATGCTTCTCTTTCATCATTGACCTTGCAAATTCAAGAAGAGTTCTATTTCTCCTTTCTACTACACTGTTTTGTTGAGGAGAGTACCTACAAGTAACTTCTCTTTTTATACTTGCATTCCACAAATAATCATTGAATTCATTTGAGAAATACTCTCCCACTCCATCTGACCTTAATCTCTTCAATTTTTGTCCTATAGCCTTCTTTGCATATACATGATAGTGTTTAAATGTGCTAAACACTTCTAATTTGTCTTTGATCACATAAATAGTGATCCACATGGTAGCATCATCAACATAAATCACATAATATCTAGAACCATTTATACTAAAGTCCTTTGAAGGACCCCACACATTTGTATGCACCAACTCAAGTTTTTATGAATACATGAAACCTTGCTTATTATATGATTGCTTGTGAGCCTTACCTAATTGACATGTTTCACATTTGTATGTCATGTGTTGACCTACAACATTAGGTAATCAAAGCACTAAACTATTATTAATGATCTCTTTAATACCTCTTTCATTGAAGTGTCCAAGCCTCTTGTGCCAAAGATCCAACTTAGATATCTTTTGCTCTCCATATGTGAACAAGGCATGTCCAACATTACCTTGTACCTTTAATGTGAAGATCTTTCCTTCTTTCTTTCCATATATCATTTGCACTTTCAATTCCTCTATGAGGAAGAAAGTGATCATTCACTGCCATATAGATATTGCTCCTTACTTGAGCATCCTTCTTAATCCAAACCTTCAAATCTGCAAGCTCCTCCCTAGTTGGAACACTAGGATCTTTGAAATCTAGCTTTTTTTCTTCTCTTGTGATGCATCCCATCATATCTTTGCTCATAAGATGAGCTTTCATCCTCATGGACCAAACCAGGTTTTCTCTATCCAATTTCTCAATTTGAAGGCTATCTCCCATTCTTTATTCACCTGTATTATCTATGAAGAGATGGATCTATACTTGGAGAAGATGAAGTGGTGATGTATAAACTTTGCACTACACCAGCCAAATAAATTCCAAGGAAATGAAGTGGACCCTTTAAGCTTTCCAATGGATGTTTTAGACCCCCTATGTACCTTGGAAGATCACTCTCAAAGGTTTGAATCAAAACAAACTAGTTTGACCAATCATCAACATGTAGAAACTTTCTATTTTGGTCAAGAGTGTTTCAATATTTTACTCAGTGCTCAATCTCTGATTACAATTGACAAGAAAGCTTTAAGAGGAATCTAATTATGAAGGAATGCAACCTATTAGGAGTTATTTCATAAAAAATGAGCGACCATACTAAGAGATTAGCAAGTTAGGTATGTGATCCGGACTTGTCAAGAGCTAGAAAATGAACATATCTCTTAGTTGTGAACGTCAAATGCAATGAAGTTTTGGGAGTAAGTAGTAGACTTAGAGAGCTAAATTTATCAAGTTAAATCAATGAAAATGATGCACCATGCTCAAAGAAACCATCACTGCAATCTAACTGAAAACTGAGAAGTGTGGCAATGAACAGCACACTCGCATAGGCATGAAGATATGGACACAAATGATCATGAAAGTAAATGTATATTGATTGTAAAGTACAATGGAATAGTGGTACATATGTGTGCCTTGAGACCACACTCTGATATGGGATGAAGCCCTGCTAATAGAGGTACCAAACCCACGACTAAAAGCCATGTATATATAGTGAGGTTTGGAGCCTAAATTTGTATTTGAATCTCACCTGAAATCAATATCCAATCTTTTAGTGATTGATTCTCCAACTCATTTGATCAAGATTTCTTATCTTTCTCTTTCCTACTCATCAAGTGGTATCAACCACTTAGATCCTTTCACTTTTACATCAAGTAGAAACTCAAAACTTACAAGGGTGAGTTGACAAGTGAACTCTACAAAGACTAGACATTTCCTTCAAGTTTCCATGTCTTTTGATGACTCAAGCCATCACTTAGACTTGCCATGGACTTGTTCCAACAACTCTCCCTCAAGTCAAGTGAGCTTGAGGTCTTCAATCCTCTATGATTACCTGCAAACCAATCATACCTTTGAATTTTCCGAGTTTGGTTCCATCTAGTGCCTTGGTTAAAATATCTACACATTGTTGATGGGTTGACACATAAGATAGCTGAATTTCCTTGCTCACAATCTTCTCTCTTACATATTTATTATGTACTTCAATATGTTTAGTCCTCGCATGAAAAATTGGATTGACAGCCAAGTGAATGGAGCTTATGTTGTCACCAAAGATACTTGGAGTTCCAATCTCCAATCCAAGATCTGTAAATAGTGTCTTCATCCACATTGCTTCTTGAGTAGCTATGGCAAGACCTCTATATTCAACTTCATTAGAAGACAGAGAAACTATGGTTTGCTTCTTGGATGACCATGACATAAGTTTTGATCCTGCAAAGGTAAGATATCCTGAGGTGCTCCTTCTGTCTTCCTTGGAGCCAGCCCAATCTGCATCAGAGAACAATTTCAAACTTAAATCAGATACATAAGGGTAGTATAACCCTTCATTCATGGTCCCTTTTAGATATCTAAGTATTCTCTTGGAAGCTTCCATGTGAGGTTTCTTGGGTGTGTGCATAAATTGACTTAGCACACTCATACTATAACATATATATACTCTTGTTAATGTGTCATAGTTCAAACTACCCACAAGGCTTTGATAACCTATGAGATCTTCATCTAAGCTCAATTTGTGATTAACCTCCATTGGAGTACCTGCATTCCTGCAATCTTCCATTTTGAATTTTGTCAACAAGTCTTTAATGTACTTCTTTTGAGTAAGATATAGACCATGATCTTTGTGTACCACTTCCAATCCTAGAAAATATGTAAGTGACCCTAATTCACTTATCTTAAACTCTTCTTTCATTTGATCCTTGACTTTCTTGATCCCATCTGCATCATTTCATGTTAGTATAATATAATCCACATACACACATAAATAGATGACTTCATAATTACTCTTTTTTATGAAGAGTGATGGATCTACCTTGCTAGGTTGAAATCCTTTGTCCTACAAGAATGAGACAAGCCTATGATTCCAAGCCCTTGGGGCTTGTTTGAGTCCATATAAAGATTTATTAAGTTTACACACATAATCAGGATATATGTGATTCTCAAAACTAGGTGGTTGTGCCATGTACACCTCTCATATTATACATCCATTAAGAAATGCATTTTTTACGTCCAAATGAAGTATCTTCCAATTCTTGGAAGAAGAAATACTAAGAAGAACCCTAATTTTAGGCATCTTTGCCACAGGAGAGAAGGTCTCCTCATAATCAATTCCCTGAGTTTCTGCAAAACCTTTTGCCAGAAGCCTTGCCTTATACCTACTAATGGAGCCATCTGAGTTCTTCTTCAATTTGTAAATCCATCTTCAGCCTATCACTTTCATTGATGGAGACTTGGGAACCAACTCCCAAGTGTTATTCTCCTCAAGAGCTTCAATTTCTTCTTCCATTGCATGCCTCCATTCTAATTTCTTATTTGCTTCCTCAAATGTTGAGGCTCCTCTTGATTTATGTCCAGTGCTAGATAGATTGAATGTTTAGTGACTAGAGAAGTATCAAACCCATACCATTCTGGTTTTCTTTTCTCCCTCATGGACCTCCTTAGGCCATGATGTGATGATTCTGCCTCTTGTCCAACTTCCTGCATTTTTGCTTTACCTTTAGACTTCCACATCTCGAGTTTTTCATATTGAGTTGCTTCATCATCTTTTGAGGTATCTTGCTCTTAAACTTTAGGAGGATTATCCTTAACAAGTTTTGGAAAATCTTCTTCAAGATCATAAGGTAAGTTGACCTTTCTACATGAATCTTCATACCAAGAACTATCTCATAAAAACTACATCTCTACTCACCAAGAATCCTTTGGTTGTTGGGTTGTATAAATCCGTAGCCCTTTTGATTGTTGTCATTTCCAATAAATACACACCTTCCTGCTTTTGGATCCATCTTCCCTCTAACCTATGAAGGAACATGAGCAGAAGCAATACATCCAAAAATCTTAGAATGATCCAAGCTTGTTCTTCATCCATTCCAAGCCTCATATGGTGTCATGCCATCAAGTGATTTTGAAGGTAACTTGCTAATCAAATAAGTGCCTGTGGATATAGCCTCAGCCATAAGTTATTAGGTAAGTGCTTCCCATTTAGCATAGACCTTGCAGCTTCAACAATTTTCCCATTCCTCCATTTTTCTCACGAGTGTACCTTGTAGTAATCTCTCTTTTGATTCCCCTCTCTTGAAGAAAGGATTCAATTCATGGGAGAAGTACTCTCCTCCTCCATCTGACCTTAGCCTCTTTAATGTTTTACCTGTTTGATTTTCCACAAGAGCCAAATATCTTTTGAAGCATGAAAAGACTTCATCTTTGTGTTTCATAAAGTATAATATAGTCCATCTACTACAATTATCAGGAGAACATTGTAGAACTTTTCATGAAGGCTCTGCCTAGGGAGAAGTTTAAATCTTTTTGCAAAGCTTTGGGCTTACTTCCTTTTGTGGATTGATTCCACATAGCTTGGCACTTCCTTATACATGAGTGCTAGATCAACTACATAAAGTATAATATAGTCCATCTACTGCAATTATCAGGAGAAGATTGTAGATCTTTTCACGAAGGCTCTGCCTAGGGAGAAGTTTAAAGCTTTTCGCAAAGCTTTGGGCTTACTTCCTTTTGTGGATTGATTCCACATATCTTGGCACTTCCTTATACATGAGTGCTAGATCCTTGTTCACCATATCACTACCAAGGGAGATTTCTTGATATATTTAGGTAGTGATCTATGTGCACACACTAGGACCATTGGGGCACTTTTTTCCCTCTTTAGGAAGCTTTTTTCCCCTGGCTTGTATATGTGCCTATTGCCCTTATGGGTTATTTATCTTTGTACATTCTAATGGTAATACATTTAGTGTTGTGTGTTGTGCTCCAAGCTTCTCCTTCTTCTTTGTGGTGTTGGCGTGCTTCCGTAGACCTCAAACTCTGAAAGTTCTACTACATGTGATCATCCAAACCCTCCTTCTCAAGAGATTACATGAGAGAACCTTAATGAGGTCAGTCATTCTAGAGAGGAACGTGAAAACTTTTCAACAAGCCCAATGCAAGGAAGAAATAGACAACAACCAAACAAGAGAACCAAGCATATATGGATTCTCAAGGGCCAAATCCAGGAATATAAATGCAAGATGAACCAATCACAACTAATCGACCATATATGGAGAAGGTCAATTAAGAAAGATAGAGCACAATAAGTGAGCTCAAGGAAAAATCAAGTATGGCTTTCAAAACGACCCATTGAAGCACAAAGGAAATAAATGCAAGTATGGATCCAAAAGAAGACACTAGAGTAAGCCAAGGAAGATATCAAAGCATAAGCAAAGGAGATCAATCACCAGCATTGGACTACTACAAAATCTCAAACAAGCAAAAGACAAACATGGCAAAAACAAAGAAGGTTAAAGAAACCAGAGAAGACACGCTCAATGCAAGTACATCTAGTAAATCAAAGCAAAGAAAGTGGCATCAGAAGCACACCCACCAACAATGGAGAAAAATAGAAAGATAACTACAAAGACACATCAAATTTGGAAACCAAAGAAATCTCAAGCAATACAACAATTGGAGAAGCAGTTTCAGGAGTGCACATGATGAGCTGAATGCACCTAGAGTATGCACAATAGGGCCACACTACAAGGCCTTGTATTCAGCACAAGGTTTCTTTAAACTATTTAGTGGTGCACATTTCTTCACATGTACTATAGTAGTATAGGATTTCTACTCACTACAACTAAATTTTGCTTCAACTATGACTAACATATTTATGTTTCTTTTTAGCAATATATATTTATATATATAGCTTCAGGTATCATCTTTCTCTCAACTTTGGCGAGAGGGGACTCACTAAAAGGATGGACATCAAATGCATGAGCACTAAGAGAAATAAAAGTTGTCGTACTTTCAATTGTTAATCAAATCTTGGGTTTGAGTGCAAATGGCTTCTAAAGATTCAGAGGCAACCCAACCAATAGAAGTAAACAAATTTCCTTTGGAATGTGTGGCTAAGGCAGGAGGTCACTGGTTCTGGGATGACCAACCAGCTAGTGAACACCTCTTTTTTATCGTATTTCCATAAGGGGCTACTTATCTTTGTACATTCTAGTAATATTAGATTCAGTACTATGTCTTGTGATCCAAGCTTCTTCTTCTTCCTTGTGATGTTTGCATGCTTCTGCAGACCTCAATCTCCAATAATTGGTATCAAAGCAGGTCGCGGCTTCATCTAGGGAATCCTTGACACCCCTCTAGTCACAACCTCCAAATGCACTATCACAATACTTGTGCAGGCCATTTTGTCTTTTTTGCCAAAGATATATACAAGTTTCGGTTCGCCAATATAAGCTTTTGGAAGTTTACTACAGGTTTAGTAGAACTTGACAAGGTAGTTCTATTCAACTTTTTGAGATACAATTAATTTTTTGCATTAGAGTTATTTTAATCAGTGGCCATGGCTGAAAGCAATGATGTATTCTGTATATTGGTTGTTGAGGATAAGTTGGACGGTACCAATTAGCCATTATGATCTTATATGATGCATCATGTATTGGTTGCAAAAGGACTATGGAATATTTTGAAGGGTGTTGAAAAACGTCCTGCTACACCTACAAAACTAGTTGTTGAAGGTGATGCAGACAATGTTGAAGATGATGATATTCTACATGTTCTTGTTCGTGTTGTAGTTCATGTTGCACCTACTATAGAGCAAATTCATTGGGATGGCAGAGATGCTCAGGCACATGCATTGATAGCCTTGTCTATCAAACATGCCATTATTCCTCACATTCACTCATGAAAAAAAAGCTAAGGATGCTTGGGATACACTTACAACTTTATACCACGCAAGGAATGAGGCTCATGTTGCTTACCTCCAAAAATAGTTGGAGAGTGAGCACATCAATGAAGGTGATTCCATGGATAGTTTTCTGACAAAGATCAAATATTTGAAAGAATAGTTGATTTCTATTGATGAAGTTTTGCTTGAAAGTCCACTTGTGTAGACTGCACTGAATGGTCTTCCCAATTCATATCAGATTTTTGCTTCTACTCTTCATTTGATGATGAAAGGCAATCAAAATGCCTTAACATTTGAGGCGTTAATCTCTATTTTGTTGGAGGAAGATCAATCTAGGAAAAACTATTGGAGCTAGACATCTGCAAAAGCACGCGAACATCACAAGGAAGAAGAAGAAGCTTGGAGCACAAACACACAATACTGAATGTATTACTAGAGAATGTACAAAGATAAGTAGCCCATTAGGGCAATAGGCGTATATACAAGGGGGGGTGAACCTCCTAAAGAGGGAAAAAAGTGCCCCGGCAGTCCTAGAGTGTTCACACACATCACTACCTAAATATATCAACAAATCCCCCCTAGGAGTGATGCGGCGAACAAGTAGCGGGCACTCATGTATAAGGAAGTGCCAAGCTATGTGGAAGTCACTCCACAAAAGGAAGTAAGCCCAAAGCTTTGCGGAAAGCTTCAAACTTCTCCCTGGGTAGAGCGTTCGTGAAAAGGTCTGCAATGTTCTCCTGCATGGGCACATATGCCAAGTTGATCTCCCCAGCAGAGAACCTCTCCCTGACATAGTGATAATAGACCTCAATGTGCTTAGTGCGAGCATGGAACACAGGGTTTCTTGCAACTGCCAATGCGCTCTAACTGTCAGTGAAGATAGTGGTGGCAGAATATTGACCAACACCCAAATCAGCCATAAGGCATCTGAGCCACACACACTCAACAGTAGTTGTGAAAGCTGCCGTATACTCAGCCTCACAACTGGAAGTGGCCACAGTAGGCTGCTTCTTGCTCAAATGCTGCAATAATGTGTCAATATATTTCGTTTGACACAAAGCCATTCCACCATCAACTTCTATAAACTGAATGCCCAAATAGTGATGCAAATGCCCGAAATCAGACATCTCAAATGAGGCATGCAAATCAGCCTTAAAATCAGCAATATGCTTCTCAATAGGACCAGTGAGCAGCATGTCGTCAACATAGACAACAATGATGAGAAGCACATCATTAGCACGCTTAACATATAAGGTGATTTCAGTTGGACTGTTCTCAAAACCATGGGCAATCAGATAGGCACGTATCTTCTCATACCAAGCATGTGGTGCTTGCTTTAAACCATATATTGCCTTCTTTAACCTGCACACCTGGTTTTCATGCCCTTTCTGCACAAAGCCGTGGGGCTGAAAAACATACACTTCTTCATGCAAGTCACCATTCAGAAATGTAGTTTTAATGTCCAACTAATGTACATTCCAACCATGATGGGCTGCAAGTGCACAAATGCTCCAAACAGTAGTCATACAGCATGTAGGTGCAAAGGTCTCATCAAAATCAATGCCTCTTCCCTGCACATAACCCTTTGCAACAAGCCTAGCCTTATACCTATCAACTGTACTATCAGGTTTACACTTCAGCTTGTATACCCACTTAGTGCCAATGGCCTTCTTGCCAGGAGGCAAGTCACATAAAGACCAAGTACCATTCTTCATTATTGCATCATATTCAGATTGCATAGCAGCCATCCAATTTTCTGAATTTTGTGCTTCATCAAACGAAACATGCTCATTCTCGTCACAAATACTAGATGCAGCCATAGCATAGCAATCTGATGCAAAAGAGCAATGAGTACAATATGACAGAGGTGCATCTAATTTGTTGTCACGCAAAGTCTGCACGAGCCATTTTGGTATAGTTTTTGCCTGCTCAATATCAGCTCTCTCATCAACTAGTGCATCATGTAAATCTGCATCGGAATGATCTACATCATCACATGAAACCTGCAAAGGCTGAGAAGTTGCCTCATTAGGACAAGCACTAGACTGTCCACCTATAAAAAGAGGCATTAAAGTATCATACATGTCTTTGGAGCTAACAGATGTCTCCTTAGTACATGAAAGCAATGGCTGAATAGCATCTTCCACAAAAACAACATCACTGCTAATCAAAATGCGTTTAGTCTATGGATGATACAGACGATAGCCTTTACTTTCAGAATTGTACCCAACAAAAATACATTTTACTGCTTTATCATCCAGTTTTCTGCGATGTTGTTCAGGCACTAATGCATATGCCAAACAACCAAAAACACGCAGATGAGCAACAGATGGCTTGCGATCATGCCAAGCCTCATATGGAGTGATAGATTGCAGCGCTTTAGTGGGACACCTGTTCAGTACATATGCTGCACACATGACAGCCTCAAGCCAGAAACTATGAGGTAAAGCCTGACTCTTGAACATACACCTCGCCATCTCCATGAGAGACATGTTCTTCCGTTTAGCAACTCCATTCTGTTGAGATGTATATGGCACTGTACACTGGTGTTTTATCCCACGTTCAGCCGGAAATGCATTAAAATGAGAAGACATATATTCCCCCCCTCAATCAAAACGGACGGTGCCCATTTTACACGCTGACAGATTTTCAACCAAAACCAAAAATTTTTTGAAGCACATGAACACTTCCAACTTTGCCTTCAATGGATATACCCATGCATGCCTGGAAAAATCATCGATGAAAGTCATGAAGTAAAGATAATTCCCAAAAGAAGATGTCTGCATAGGACCACACACATCACGATGTACAAGTTCCAATTTCTGAGTAGCCCGAACTGAACCATCTTTTGGAAAGGATGAACGCTGCATTTTGCCCAAAATACAACCTTCACAAACATGTTTTCTAGGTACCTCAAGTTTGGGCAACGAGGACACCATTTCAGATTTCTGCAGGCGTAGCAAACTAGCAAAATTCAGATGACCAAAGGGTGCATGCCAAAGCTTTGCATCTGACATAGCCTGCGAATCATTTATTGCACATGCCAAATCATTTACAGATCTTTCATAGTCTATGAGCTTATACAACCCACAACATAAAATGCCAGAAGCAATAATCACATCGCCATTTGATAGATCATGAACTGTACACCTGTCATCAACAAATTTCACAACCAAGCCAATATTGGCTAATGCAGAAACTGATAACAGGTTCTTTTTTATCCCTGGCACAAATAAAGCATCTGACAAAGTGAAAGAACTACCATCAGCAGTAGTCAAAATGATCTTACCAACTCCCATAATAGGATAAGAGGAGTTGTTGGCGCATGTAACAGTATTCCCTGTAGGGGCAGGCTCGAGTGAAGAGAAGAAATTGCACTGCGAGGTAATATGTTTGGTCGCCCCACTGCCAAAATACCAAACATCTGAGTCTACTACATACATGCACTGCTCATGAGAAGATGGGTCAAAACTGCAGACAGTAGTAAACGCCCATTCTTCTTCCTGCACAAGATTTGTAGACTTTGTTTATGGTGTAGAGGCCTCTGCAACAACCATTCCAGCCTCTTTCTTCTTTGCCTCTTTAGCAGCCAGTTTTCGACAGTTCTTTATGATATGATCATTCCCTTTACAATACTTACAAAACAGTTTCTGCTTTTCTGATTTCTTTTCATCTTTATCTTCTTTCTTCGAATATGAAGAATTAGCAGATTTTTGCTTACTAGTTGAAGAGCTCCATTTTCCTTTGCCCTTCTGACTAGCTAGGAAAGCTTGATCTACAACTTGCATAATGGACCTGTTTTGCCTGGATTGATCTTCCTGCAACAGAACAGAGACCAACTCCTCAAATGATAAGGCATTCGGATTGCCTTTCATCATCAAACAAAGAGTAGAAGCAAAACTCTGATATGAATCAGGAACATTGTGCAGGGTGTTGAAAGACGTCCTGTTACACCTCTGACTACAGGTATTGCAAATACAGGTGCTAGAGCTGATGAAGATGGTGTCGAAGATGATATTCCGCAGATTCCTATTCGTGCTACTGTTTTTGTTGCACCTACTGCAGAGAAGATTTGCTGGGATGGCAGAGATGCCCAGGCACATGCATTGATAGCTTTGTCTATCAAACATGCCATTATTCCTCACATTCGCTCCTGCAAAATAGCTAAGGATGCTTGGGATACACTTACCACATTGTACCAAGCTAGGAATGAGGCTCGTGTTGCTTACCTCCGAAAATAGTTGGAGAGTGAGCACATGAATGAAGGTGATTCTATGGACAGTTTCCTAACGAAGATCAAAGACTTGAAGGAACAATTGATTTTTGCTGCTGAGGTTATACCAGATAGCTCACTTGTACCATTTTTCATGATAGCATCATATTTTGATTGCATAGAAGCCATCCAATTTTTAGAATTTTGTGCTTCATCAAACGAAACACGCTCATTCCTATCATAGAGAATAGACAGAGCCATAGCATAGCAATCTGATGCAAAGGAGGCATTATGAGAGCCTCAATGAGTACGATATGAGAGAGGTGCATCTAATTTTCTATCATTCAAAGTCTACACCAACCATTTTTGCATAGTTTTATCCTCCTCAATATCAGCTCTCTCATGAATAAGTACATCATGTAAATATGCATCAGAAATGGAATGATCTACATCATCACATGAAACCTATAAAGGCTAAGAAGGTGCCTCATTAGGACCAACACTAGATTGTCCACTTGTAAAAAGAGGCAGCAAAGTATCATACATGTCTTTGGAGCTAACAATTGTCTCCTCAGTATATGAACATAATGGTTGAATAACATCTTCCACAAAAACAACATCACAGCTAGCTAGAATGCGTTTAGTCTATGGATGATACAGATGATATCCTTTGCTTTCAGAACTGTGCCCAATAAAAATACATTTCACTACTTTATCATCCAATTTCCTACATTGTTATTCAGGCACTAATGCATATGCCAAACAACCAAAAACACAACAGGTGAGCAAAAAATGTCTTGCATCCATGTCAAGCCTCATATGGAGTGATAGACTACAATGCCTTAGTGGGACATGTGTTAAGTACATATGCTGCACACATGACAGCCTCAAGCCAGAAACTATGTGGTAAAGCTTGAGGCTTGACCATACATCTCGACATCTCCATGAGTGACCTTTGTTTCTGTTTAGGAACTCCATTCTATTGAGGTGTATATGGCATTGTACACTCATGTTTTATCCCATATTCAGCCAGAAATGCATTAAAGTCAGAAGACATATATCCCCCCCCCCCCCCCGATTAGAATGGAGGGTGACCATTTTACATGTGACAGATTTTCAACCAAACCTAGAAACTGTTTGAAGCACATAAACACTTCAGCCTTTGCTTTCAACGGATATACCCATGCATGCCTAGAAAAATCCTCAATGAAAGTCACGAAGTAAAGATAGTTTCCAAAAGAGGGTATTTGCATAGGACCATAGACATCATTGTGAACAACCTACAATTTTTGACTAGCTCGAACTGAACCATCTTTTGGGAATGAGGAATGCTACATTTTGCCCAAAATAAAACCTTCACAAACATGTTTACCAGGTGCCTAAAGTTTGAGCAAAGAGGACACCATTTAAGATTTCTGCATGTGTAGCAAAATAGCAAAATACAGATGACCAAAGTGTGCATCCCAAAGCTTTGTATCTATCATAACCTGAGCATCATGTACTGCACATACTGAATCATTCATAGATTTTTAATAGTCTATGAGCTTATACAGCCTATGACATAAAATGCCAGAAGCAATATTGACATCACCACTTGATAGATCATGAATTGTACATCTATCATCAACAAATTTCACAACCAAGACAATCTTGTCTAAACGTGAAACTGATAACAGCTTCTTCTTCATCCCTGGGACAAATAAAGCATCCGACAATGTAAAAGAACAGAATGTTCTTACCAACTCCCACAATAGGATAAGTGGAGTTATTGGCGCATGTGACAACATTCCCGAGTGAAGTGAAGAAACTATGCTACGTGGCAATATGTTTGGTCGCCCCACTATCAAAGTATCAAACATCTGAGTCGACTATAGACATACACTATTCATGACAAGATCGGTCATAACTCCAAATAGTGGTAAATGCCCATTCTTCATTCTACACAAGATTAGCCAGGAAAGCTTGATTTGGAACACACATAATGGACCTGTTTTTGTTGATATATTTAGGTAGTGATGTGTGTGAACACTCTAGGACCGTCGGGGCACTTTTTTCCCTCTTTAGGAGGTTTCTTCCCTCTTTAGGAGGTTTTTTCCCTCTTTGTACATTCTCTAGTAATACATTCAATATTGTGTGTTTGTGCTCCAAGCTTCTTCTTCTTCCTTGTGTTGTTCGCATGCTTTTGCAGACGTCTAGCTCCAACAATTGCTATCACAGCAGTTCGTCGCTTCATCTAGGGCGCCATCGACACTCCTTTTTTTGCAGTCTCAGAATCGCACGAATTTCGGTGAGTATACTCAGCGTGTTTCTGAGATCAAAACAGCTTTGTTATGTGGTGCCGAAATCGTGATCTGAGCTCGTTTCGGCCTCCGAACGCACTATCACAGCGCTTGTGCAGGCTATTTCATCTTTTTGTGCCAAAGCTATATACCAGTTTCTGTTCGCCAGTTTAAGCGTCTCGAAGTCTGCTACAGGTCTAGCAGAACTCGTCTCGGCAGTTCTGTTTAGCTTTTTGAGATACAATCAATTTTCTACATCAAGGTATTTTAGTCAACGGCCATGGCTGAAAACAGTGATGTATTCCGTATGTTGGCTGTTGAGGACAAGTTGGATGGTACCAACTACCCATTATGGGCGTATATGATGCGAGTATTGGTTGCAAAAGGATTGTGGAACATTGTGTAGGGTGTTGAAAGACGTCCTGTTACACCTCTGACTACAGGTATTGCAAATACAGGTGCTGGAGCTGATGAAGATGGTGTCCAAGATCATATTCTGTAGATTCCTATTCGTGCTACTGTTTTTGTTGCACCTACTGCAGAGCAGATTTGCTGGGATGGAGAAGATGCCCAAGCACATGCATTGATAGCTTTGTCTATCAAATATGCCATTATTCCTCACATTTGCTCCTGCAGAATAGCTAAGGATGCTTGGGATACACTTACCACATTGTACCAAGCTAGGAATGAGGCTCGTGTTGCTTACCTCCGAAAACAGTTGGAGAGTGAGCACATGAATGAAGGTGATTCTATGGACAGTTTCCTAACGAAGATCAAAGACTTGAAGGAACAATTGATTTTTGCTGATGAGGTTATACCAGATAGCTCACTTGTCATAAGGAGTTCTCCAAAATTGACTGCAAAAGAGGCAAAAAAGAAAGAGGCTAGAATAGTGGTTGTAGAGCCCTCTACACCTTGTTGGATAATCTTGTGCAAATGAAGAATTGGCATTCACTACTATTTGTAGTTATGACCCATCTTCTGATGAACAATCACCACTAGAGCTGCCTTTAGAAACTCGCAGAGAGTGGTAGAGCATCTACGAGTGTGAGATAGTAAGAATGATCTTTCCAACTCCCATGTAGAAGAGAACGCATGAAGTTTTGTATACATGAAGATTGCAAAACCGTATCATTCTACATATACACACACAGAAAAGGAGGAAAGAAGAACAAGAAGATTAAATTAGAAAGCCTATAAATGCTCTCTTGTACGAAACGCAATTCGGATGTGTGGTACGTCCTATGCTCCAAAGCCGATGCACAACTCCTTGAAAGGAGGATGAATAGGGGCGCTTTCTATCGCATGTTGGCATAATATTGATATGATATGCTTGTTTGGATGGATGGAGGCCCTTGTCCATAACAAGCCAGCCATTGGGAGCCTTCTATACAAGCCAGCCATTGGGAGGCCCTTGTCCATAACAAGCCAGCCATTGGGAGCCCTCTATACAAGCCCACCCTTTTGCACCAACCCCAACTATTGAAGATCTTTCCATACAAACATGCGCATATCAAACATGCAAGAGATTGCATGAAGAAGAAGGGTATTGATTGTGGGCTTCCCAGCCATCCATCCAACCAATAACATCACTCGTGAAGGCTTTCTTTATTTTTGGTTGAGCAGAACGGTTTAGAGGAAAGCGAGGTGTGTCATTTTCATGAATCCGAGAACTCGGAATCAAGAGGAGACAAAAGCATAAACGGAGGATGGGGGAAGAGACATTTGCATACACAAATGCAAACTACATTCCATTTCAAAACCTACGCGTCTATACACTCCTTCCCAATGGACGCCATGCGAATGAAATCACATCGAGTGAAAGGGACCACGTGCTGCATCATGACATGCATATCTCCTTGATTGTTGGAAGGTGCTTGCATTCAACTCTTGGTGAAGGGACAAGAGACACATTGGTTCCTACAAGTGCCGCCGTCTGTGGGAATCGAACCCACGACCACGTGGTTAAAAGCCACGCGCTCTACCGGCTGAGCTAAGACGGCTGGTTGGGTACAAGGCTTGATGCTTTTGCCCATCCCCAGGCCAAGCTATTGGGAGCTAGACAAGAAGGAATGAGGGGAGGTAATTGGAATGAGGGGAGGTAATTGGGAGACAAGAAGGTCGAGAGCGAGAGACTCTCTTCACACTCTTTTCAACTCCTGGAGACGAACAAAAAGAGGGGGACTCCATTTCGTTTCGTGGTTTTGGGCATCCCACGAGTTCCTTCTACATGAGTACGATAAGAGATAGCCAACACACGTTTCTATCGCTCCATGTGTCTATCTCCCTAACTATCTATTGTTGAAGTATGCAAGTCCACACCGTTTCTCCAGCGAGGTGGAAATTGTACCTTATCATCTTATGACCATGGAACTATCTTCAATATTCTTCCCTCATTCTTTTCTATGCTTTCCACATCACAACTCCATCAACGTAACTTGTATTCCAGTGTAATTCAAAGTTGGAAAAGTGTTCGCACTTGTTGGAGATGGAAACTCACCACACGATTCCGATAGCTTAAAAGAGAGACAAGGTGGCCGGGATGGTGCCAATCAACCCGAGCCACGAAGCATGATGGACATGTGCTAAGGTCAATCCGGGGTCCTTAGCCTAGCTTTTCCAAACTCCTACTATTTCCGGGCTAGCACATCGACATCCTCTACACCTAGTTTTGCATTCATCTTATCTCTTTATCCACTTATCATCTTTACTTGGTCGGCCAACGTGAAACATGTTATGGAGGCAAATCCCAATCACAAGAGATCCTCCTAGCTCAAATCCAACTATGACTTCCATAGGGGGCAGCATGGCACGAGAACACATGCTAGATTGCAACAAACATGGATAACCCTAACTTCTAATTAGATTTAGTTTGAAAAGTGGAGAGTGGCATACCTCAGATGCACCCCCCAGCCTATGTATAACCCTCGCCTAGTCCTCTACTCATCTTGCCATCATGAGTAGCAACCTCATCTCAACTCTCTGGCTTTTGGCCTTGGCTATCCCCCCTTGCAAGTTGTTGGAGTTCGAGGTCTACGGAAGCACACGAACAACACAAGGAAGAAGAAGAAGAAGAAGAACAAGAAGAAGCCTGGAGCACAACACACAATACTCAATGTATTACCACTATAATGTACAAAGATAAGTAACCCGCTGGGGCTATAGGTGTATATACAAGCTGGGGCTATAGGTGTATATACAAGCTGGGGCAAAAAAAACTCTTAAAGAGGGAAAAAAGTGCCCCACCGGACCTAGTGTGTTCACACAGATCACTACCTAAAGATATCAACAAATCCCCCCTGGGAGTGATGCGGTGAACAAGGAGCTCGCACTCATGTATAAGGAAGTGCCAAGCTATGGTGAATCAATGCACAAAAAAGGAAGTAAGCCCAAAGCTTTGCGGAAAGCTTCAAACTTCTCCCTAGGGAGAGCCTTTGTGAAAAGTTCTGCATTGTTCTCCTGTGCGGGCACATATGCCAAATTGATCTCTCAAGCAAAGAACCTCTCCCTAACATAATGATAGTGCATCTCAATGTGCTTAGTGTGACCATGGAACACTTGGTTCCTCGCAAATGCCAATGCACTCTGAATATCAATGAAGATGCTGATGGCACAAGATTGACTAACACCCAAGTCAGCCATAAGCCATCTAAGCCACACACACTCAACAATCACTCTAAAAGCTGCCCTATACGTAGCCTCATAACTCGAAGTGGCCAAAATAGGCTTCATGCATAAACTTGCTCATTGTTGAGATAGCAAGCTGAATATCTAGCCGAGTAATGCATAAGTAAATCAAGCATCCAACAGCCTGGTGATAGAGAACGACATCAACTGCATCTCCAGCATCATGAAGACTCAACTGTAAACATGTCTCCATAGGAGTGGAAATAGGTTTTGAGTCTTCAAGGTTAAATGTTGCAATAATGTGTCAATATATTTTGTTTGACACAAAGCTATTTTGCCATCAACTTGCATAAGCTAAATGCCCAAATAATGATGCAAATGCCCCAAATCTGACATCTCAAATGAGGCATGCAGATCAGCCTCAAGATCAGCAATGTGCTTCTCATAACAACCAATGAGAAGCATGTCATCAACATACACAACAATGATCAGAAGCACATCATTTGCATGCTTAGCATATAAGATGCTCTTAGTTAGACTGTTCTCCAAACCCTGTGCAATGAGGTAGGCATGAATCTTCTCATAGCAAACACATGGTGCTTGGTTCAAACCATATAATGCCTTCTTTAATCTACACACTTGGTTTCAATGCCCTTTCTACATAAAGCCATGGAGCTGAAAAACATACACTTCTTCATGCAAGTCACCATTCAAAAATGTAGTTTTAATGTCCAACTGATAACATTCCAACCATGATGAGCTGCAAGTGCACAACTGCTAGAAACAGTAGTCATTCAACAAGTAGGAGCAAACGTCTCATCAAAGTCGATGCCTCTTGTCATCGGCAAAAAGAGGCATTGATTTTGATGAGACCTTTGCTCCTACTTGTAGAATTACTACTGTTCCTAGCATCTGTGCACTTCCAGCTCATCATGGTTGGAATGTACATCAGTTGGACATTAAAATTGCATTTTTGAATGGTGACTTGCCAGCCTCTAGAGGTGACTGGATACTTTCAACGAAGCCTCTGGATCCAAAATCAACCACTCGAAGACCACTTTCCATGCTATGGTTGGGATCCAGCCTGACCTTCTCCTTGATCATGGATGTCAAAACATCCCTCAAGGCCTAATTTTCAAGCTCCTAATTCGGATGTGTGGTACGTCCCATGCTCCAAAGCCGATGCACAACTTTCCTCATAATGCGTGCCATCGATCACATCATCTACATGAGACTACATGCGTGCCATCAATCACATCATCATCTCAAATCCATTTAAGTCATAGACCTTCTTGTCAAATCCATCCATTGGTGGTCTCTGGTTTAGTCTACAAAGTATGCAACTCGATGAAATTAAGGATACAACTTGGAATCATGGAATGGGAATGAGTGACCTAGAATTAGCCTTTTGTTTTTCTTGGTATGCATGGAAGGCCTATGAACATGTTGTAGACATAGTATCTTTCATCATAGTTTGTGCCATCAATTGCATCATCTAGAGGAAAGCATGGTGCTAGGGTGGAAGGACGATACACAAGTCAAAGATGCATGCTTTTCTACAACTAGCTTTGCAAATAGACGAAATGGTACAACTTGAAAGAGGACAATAGAGGGACAGACACAAACTTCATTCATGATGTGTCCAAAACTAATGTGGCATGGTGTAGAAGTACATAACTTCCTACAATGTTTAGGTCTGACTAAATTTCTTATAATAAACTTATAACCCATCATTGCATGACATGTTGTTGAGAGCTTAGGTGTTTTCCAAGTTCCAAACATTGAGAAGAAGCTAGATGTATTATTCACTCCTTATGATATCCCATCTTGATTGTTTTGGAGTCGGACAAACTCACACAATGAATTATATGATAATGGCCAAGTGTAGTGTGATCATAAACATGTACATTTGATGTAATTCCTCCAAGTCATATACATCCAAGTGATCAAGATTCTTGTTAGATCCATCCATTGGTGGTCTTTGGTTTCATCTGCAAGATATCCAATTGGATGATTTGAGGTTGCAAACTGGAATCATGGAATGGAAACAAAAACCAAAAATCAGCCTTCTATTAATTCCAGTATGCATGGAAGCCCTATGAACATGTTGTAGACGGTGTAATTTTCCTCATAATGTGTGTCATCGATCACATCATCTACAACAGACTTGAGGAGAGAATGTTGCTATAGTGGAAGGAGAACAAACAAGCCAAACATGCATTCACACACAATGGCAGAACTTGATCGAGGAAAATGGAGTTATGATAAAGTTATGACCCATAATCTCATGACCTCTTATGGTCATAGGTTTACTTATTGAGGTAAATCTAAAATTTTGTAAGTTCTTTTGAATAACTTTCACTTGTACTAGTTCCCGAAGCACTAGAGAGTGTTGTGTTAAAATTTCATAGACAAATTTAATCATTTTATCAGTCAATGAGTGAGTTTTGTGAAGCAGACTTGCCTGAGTGAAGCTATGTCTCACAGAAGAGTTAATTTCCTATATTTTGGTAAAGACTTCCAAAAATTGGTGAAAGTATTGAGCTATGCTTGAAATAAATGTATATAGCTTTTCATTTGGAGATTAATCATCTCCATCAGCATTCACCACTACAAACTACCTTTAGAAAATCACAGCTTGATCGAGGAAAATGGAGTGATGATAAAGTTATGACCCATAACCTTATGACCTCTTGTTGTGGTCATAGGTGCTTTCCCATTCTCAAACATTCAGAAGAAGCTAAATGTATCATTCACTCCTTATGAGATCCTATCTGGTATTGTTCTTTATATATTGCACTAGTTGCATTGTTGTTTTAGGTCATTCTTGTAAATTTCTTTTATGTAATAGAAGAAGAAGAAGAAGAAGATCATTCTTCCTTGCCTCAATCTGTGGTTTGGATGATCACATGTAGTAGAACATGAGGCTTCATTGATTTCTAAGGTAGGTTTAAGAATTGATTCTTGAGATATGGAGTTTGGTTAGGATTCTAACTCATGCACACATTGATTTGGTCCATTGGAGTCAACTCTCTTTAGTGGTTTCTCGTATAAAAGATTAAAGACTTTTCTATGTCCCACCTTGGGTGATATGTATCCTTGGGCCAAATGTATTATAACCTCATGCTCATAAGTCCAATCTTGTCCTAGAACAAATTCTTCTAGTAGATCAGATTCTTTACAAAGAAAAGTCATTGTTCCATAGTATTGTTTCCTACGTGTAAGGATAAGGATACTTCTCCTAGGAATTCACTTATATTACCTCCTATCCCAATCATATAAGCTTTTCTAGGAGTGACTGACATCTTTAATTCTTAAACCAAAGAAACACGTACACTACTTGGTGCTTTGATACTGGGGAAACCAACTATATTACCCTGCAACATAGTTTCTTCCCTTTACTTGAGCCTCCCCTATAGGGAATACTATCACATGCACCAACAACTCCTCTTATCCTATCTTGGGAGCTGGTAAGATCATTCTGACTACTCTTGATGGTAGTTCTTTTACATTGTCGGATGCTTTGTTTGTGCCCAAACTTCAGGCACTTGGTAAACATATCTATGAAGGCTATATTTTTTGAAAAATGCAATGTTCCTCCCTCCCAAAAGATGGTTCAGTACGAGCTACTCAGAAATTGCAACTTGTTCACAATGATGTTAGGAGTCCTATGCAAACACCTTCTTTTGGAAACTACCTTTACTTTGTGAATTTCATTGATGATTTTTCCAGGCATGCATGGGTATATCCATTGAAAGCAAAGTTTGATGTGTTTATGTGCTTCAAACTATTTCTTGTTTGGGCTGAAAATTTGGCATCATGTAAAATGGGCACCAACCATTCTGATCGAGGGGGGGAATATATGTCTTCTTATTTTAATGCATTTTTGGTTGAACATGGGATAAAACATTAGTGTATAGTGCCGTATACACCTCAACAAAATGAATTTTCTGAAAGGAAGAACAGGTCACTCATGGAGATGGCAAGGTGTATGGTCAAGAGTCATGCTTTGCCGCATAGTTTCGAGCTTGAAGCTATTATGTGCGTAGCATATGTACTTAGTAGGTTTCCCACTAAAGCATTGCAATCTATGAGTCCATATTAGGCTTGGCATGGTGGAAAACTAGCTGTTTTTCATCTGCATGTCTTTGATTTTCTGGCATATGCATTAGTGCCTAAACAACAACACGTGAATTGGATGATAAAGCAATGAAATGTATTTTTGTTGGGAATAGTTCTAAAAGAAAAGGCTATTGTCTTTATCGTATCATCCATAGACTAAATGCATTTTGGTTAGCCTTGATGTTGCAAGTGCTAGATTTCAATACACTCATGGGGAAACTCTTCATGCATGAAGCCTAGCTCATGAAGAATGGTGAGAACCAGAAAGGTGAACAATCCTCTGCTCTTTACAAATATAAGAACAAAGGGAAGGACAACAAAGGAAAAGGTAAGAAATCTGATGATGAAGGAGCAGCTCTCAAGCGAATTTTTGAGGTAGAGATAGAGGTTCAAGAGGAAGAGACAAAGGTTGTAGAAAAGGTAATGTTGTCTATCAAATCACATGATACAGCATTGCTTTAAGGATCCAAGGAATCATAGAGGAAGAGTTTGAACTATTCCACGTTGACTAGAGTAGACATTTGCTAATAGTGTAAGTGGTCTAGATTAATAAGACATTAATGAAGGTGAGAGATCAAAGACATGTTGTAGACGGTGTAACTTTCCTCATAATGCGTGCCATCGATCACATCATCTACATGAGACTAGAGGAGAGAATGGTGTTTCTGAGATCAAAACAGCTTCGTTATGTGGTGCCGAAATCGTGATCTGAGCTTGTTTCGGCCTCCGAACGCACTATCACAGCGCTTGTGCAGGCTATTTCATCTTTTTGTGCCAAAGCTATATACCAGTATCTGTTCGCCAGTTTAAGCGTCTCGAAGTCTACTACAGGTCTAGCAGAACTCGTCTCGGCAGTTCTGTTTAGCTTTTTGAGATACAATCAATTTTCTACATCAAGGTATTTTAGGCAACGGCCATGGCTGAAAACAGTGATGTATTCCGTATGTTGGCTGTTGAGGACAAGTTGGATGGTACCAACTACCCATTATGGGCGTATATGATGCGACATGTATTGGTTGCAAAAGGATTGTGGAACATTGTGCAGGGTGTTGAAAGACGTCCTGTTACACCTCTGACTACAGGTATTGCAAATACAGGTGCTGGAGCTGATGAAGATGGTGTCGAAGATGATATTCCGCAGATTCCTATTCGTGCTACTGTTTTTGTTGCACCTACTGCAGAGCAGATTTGCTGGGATGGCAGAGATGGCCAGGCACATGCATTGATAGCTTTGTCTATCAAACATGCCATTATTCCTCACATTCGCTCTTGCAGAATAGCTAAGGATGCTTGGGATACACTTACCACATTGTACCAAGCTAGGAATGAGGCTCGTGTTGCTTACCTCCGAAAACAGTTGGAGAGTGAGCACATGAATGAAGGTGATTCTATGGACAGTTTCCTAACGAAGATCAAAGACTTGAAGGAACAATTGATTTTTGCTGATGAGGTTATACCAGATAGCTCACTTGTCATAAGGAGTTCTCCAAAATTGACTGCAAAAGAGGCAAAAAAGAAAGAGGCTAGAATAGTGGTTGTAGAGCCCTCTACACCTTGTTGGATAATCTTGTGCAAATGAAGAATTGGCATTCACTACTATTTGTAGTTATGACCCATCTTCTGATGAACAATCACCACTAGAGCTGCCTTTAGAAACTCGCAGAGAGTGGTAGAGCATCTACGAGTGTGAGATAGTAAGAATGATCTTTCCAACTCCCATGTAGAAGAGAACGCATGAAGTTTTGTATACATGAAGATTGCAAAACCGTATCATTCTACATATACACACACAGAAAAGGAGGAAAGAAGAACAAGAAGATTAAATTAGAAAGCCTATAAATGCTCTCTTGTACGAAACGCAATTCGGATGTGTGGTACGTCCTATGCTCCAAAGCCGATGCACAACTCCTTGAAAGGAGGATGAATAGGGGCGCTTTCTATCGCATGTTGGCATAATATTGATATGATCTGCTTGTTTGGATGGATGGAGGCCCTTGTCCATAACAAGCCAGCCATTGGGAGCCTTCTATACAAGCCAGCCATTGGGAGGCCCTTGTCCATAACAAGCCAGCCATTGGGAGCCCTCTATACAAGCCCACCCTTTTGCACCATTTTCATGATGCAAACTACCATTGGTTTTGCGTGTCTATCTATGGACACCAACCCCAACTATTGAAGGTCTTTCCATACAAACATGCGCATATCAAACATGCAAGAGATTGCATGAAGAAGAAGGGTATTGATTGTGGGCTTCCCAGCCATCCATCCAACCAATAACATCACTCGTGAAGGCTTTCTTTATTTTTGGTTGAGCACAACGGTTTAGAGGAAAGCGAGGTGTGTCATTTTCATGAATCCGAGAACTCGGAATCAAGAGGAGACAAAAGCATAAACGGAGGATGGGGGAAGAGACATTTGCATACACAAATGCAAACTACATTCCATTTCAAAACCTACGCGTCTATACACTCCTTCCCAATGGACGCCATGCGAATCAAATCACATCGAGTGAAAGGGACCACGTGCTGCATCATGACATGCATATCTCCTTCATTGTTGGAAGGTGCTTGCATTCAACTCTTGGTGAAGGGTCAAGAGACACATTGGTTCCTACAAGTGCCGCCGTCTGTGGGAATCGAACCCACGACCACGTGGTTAAAAGCCACGCGCTCTACCGGCTGAGCTAAGACGGCTGGTTGGGTACAAGGCTTGATGCTTTTGCCCACCCCCAGGCCAAGCTATTGGGAGCTAGACAAGAAGGAATGAGGGGAGGTAATTGGAATGAGGGGAGGTAATTGGGAGACAAGAAGGTCGAGAGCGAGAGACTCTCTTCACACTCTTTTCAACTCCTGGAGACGAACAAAAAGAGGGGGACTCCATTTCGTTTCGTGGTTTTGGGCATCCCACGAGTTCCTTCTACATGAGTACGATAAGAGATAGCCAACACACGTTTCTATCGCTCCATGTGTCTATCTCCCTAACTATCTATTGTTGAAGTATGCAAGTCCACACCGTTTCTCCAGCGAGGTGGAAATTGTACCTTATCATCTTATGACCATGGAACTATCTTGAATATTCTTCCCTCATTCTTTTCTATGCTTTCCACATCACAACTCCATCAACGTAACTTGTATTCCAGTGTAATTCAAAGTTGGAAAAGTGTTCGCACTTGTTGGAGGTGGAAACTCACCACACGATTCCGATAGCTTAAAAGAGAGACAAGGTGGCCGGGATGGTGCCAATCAACCCGAGCCACGAAGCATGATGGACATGTGCTAAGGTCAATCCGGGGTCCTTAGCCTAGCTTTTCCAAACTCCTACTATTTCCGGGCTAGCACATCGACATCCTCTACACCTAGTTTTGCATTCATCTTATCTCTTTATCCACTTATCATCTTTACTTGGTCGGCCAACGTGAAACATGTTATGGAGGTAAATCCCAATCACAAGAGATCCTCCTAGCTCAAATCCAACTATGACTTCCATAGGGGGCAGCATGGCACGAGAACACATGCTAGATTGCAACAAACATGGATAACCCTAACTTCTAATTAGATTTAGTTTGAAAAGTGGAGAGTGGCATACCTCAGATGCACCCCCCAGCCTATGTATAACCCTCGCCTAGTCCTCTACTCATCTTGCCATCATGAGTAGCAACCTCATCTCAACTCTCTGGCTTTTGGCCTTGGCTATCCCCCCTTGCAAGTTGTTGGAGTTCGAGGTCTACGGAAGCACACGAACAACACAAGGAAGAAGAAGAAGAAGAACAAGAAGAAGCCTGGAGCACAACACACAATACTCAATGTATTACCACTATAATGTACAAAGATAAGTAACCCGCTGGGGCTATAGGTGTATATACAAGCTGGGGCTATAGGTGTATATACAAGCTGGGGCAAAAAAAACTCTTAAAGAGGGAAAAAAGTGCCCCACCGGACCTAGTGTGTTCACACAGATCACTACCTAAAGATATCAACAAATCCCCCCTGGGAGTGATGCGGTGAACAAGGAGCTCGCACTCATGTATAAGGAAGTGCCAAGCTATGGTGAATCAATGCACAAAAAAGGAAGTAAGCCCAAAGCTTTGCGGAAAGCTTCAAACTTCTCCCTAGGGAGAGCCTTTGTGAAAAGTTCTGCATTGTTCTCCTGTGCGGGCACATATGCCAAATTGATCTCTCAAGCAAAGAACCTCTCCCTAACATAATGATAGTGCATCTCAATGTGCTTAGTGTGACCATGGAACACTTGATTCCTCGCAAATGCCAATGCACTCTGAATATCAATGAAGATGCTGATGGCACAAGATTGACTAACACCCAAGTCAGCCATAAGCCATCTGAGCCACACACACTCAACAGTCACTCTGAAAGCTGCCCTATACGTAGCCTCATAACTCGAAGTGGCCAAAATAGGCTTCTTGCATCATGCTTCATGTTCATCGAAGATATGCATGAGCTACCAAGCATGAAGCAAAAACCATTGGTGGGCACACGAGTGTCATAGCAACTAGCCCAGTAATCGTCAAAAATAGCATGCAAATCTGGTTGTAGTGATCTCCCCTTCGGATAAAACAATCCAAGTAGCCGATTACCACTCAAGTAGCAAAAGATGTGCTTAACCAACTTGAATCCTGGGAAATGCATAAACCTGCTCATTGTTGAGATAGCAAGCTGAATATCTAGCCGAGTAATGCATAAGTAAATCAAGCATCCAACAGCCTGGTGATAGAGAACGACATCAACTGCATCTCCAGCATCATGAAGACTCAACTGTAAACATGTCTCCATAGGAGTGGAAATAGGTTTTGAGTCTTCAAGGTTAAATGTTGCAATAATGTGTCAATATATTTTGTTTGACACAAAGCTATTTTGCCATCAACTTGCATAAGCTAAATGCCCAAATAATGATGCAAATGCCCCAAATCTGACATCTCAAATGAGGCATGCAGGTCAGCCTCAAGATCAGCAATGTGCTTCTCATAACGACCAATGAGAAGCATGTCATCAACATACACAACAATGATCAGAAGCACATCATTTGCATGCTTAGCATATAAGATGCTCTTAGTTAGACTGTTCTCCAAACCCTGTGCAATGAGGTAGGCATGAATCTTCTCATAGCAAACACATGGTGCTTGGTTCAAACCATATAATGCCTTCTTTAATCTACACACTTGGTTTCGATGCCCTTTCTACATAAAGCCATGGAGCTGAAAAACATACACTTCTTCATGCAAGTCACCATTCAAAAATGTAGTTTTAATGCCCATTTGATAACATTCCAACCATGATGAGCTGCAAGTGCACAACTGCTAGAAACAGTAGTCATTCAACAAGTAGGAGCAAACGTCTCATCAAAGTCGATGCCTCTTGTCATCGGCAAAAAGAGGCATTGATTTTGATGAGACCTTTGCTCCTACTTGTAGAATGACTACTGTTCCTAGCATCTGTGCACTTCCAGCTCATCATGGTTGGAATGTACATCAGTTGGACATTAAAATTGCATTTTTGAATGGTGACTTGCCAGCCTCTAGAGGTGACTGGATACTTTCAACGAAGCCTCTGGATCCAAAATCAACCACTCGAAGACCACTTTCCATGCTATGGTTGGGATCCAGCCTGACCTTCTCCTTGATCATGGATGTCAAAACATCCCTCAAGGCCTAATTTTCAAGCTCCTAATTCGGATGTGTGGTACGTCCCATGCTCCAAAGCCGATGCACAACTTTCCTCATAATGCGTGCCATCGATCACATCATCTACATGAGACTACATGCGTGCCATCGATCACATCATCATCTCAAATCCATTTAAGTCATCGACCTTCTTGTCAAATCCATCCATTGGTGGTCTCTGGTTTAATCTACAAAGTATGCAACTCGATGAAATTAAGGATACAACTTGGAATCATGGAATGGGAATGAGTGACCTAGAATTAGCCTTTTGTTTTTCTTGGTATGCATGGAAGGCCTATGAACATGTTGTAGACAATGTATCTTTCATCATAGTGTGTGCCATCAATTGCATCATCTAGAGGAAAGCATGGTGCTAGGGTGGAAGGACGATACACAAGTCAAAGATGCATGCTTTTCTACAACTAGCTTTGCAAATAGACACAATGGTACAACTTGAAAGAGGACAATAGAGGGACAAACACAAACTTCATTCATGATGTTATGATATCCCATCTTGATTGTTTTGGAGTCGGACAAACTCACACAATGAATTATATGATAATGGCCAAGTGTAGTGTGATCATAAACATGTACATTTGATGTAATTCCTCCAAGTCATATACATCCAAGTGATCAAGATTCTTGTTAGATCCATCCATTGGTGGTCTTTGGTTTCATCTGCAAGATATCCAATTGGATGATTTGAGGTTGCAAACTGGAATCATGGAATGGAAACAAAAACCAAAAATCAGCCTTCTATTAATTCCAGTATGCATGGAAGCCCTATGAACATGTTGTAGACGGTGTAATTTTCCTCATAATGTGTGTCATCGATCACATCATCTACAACAGACTTGAGGAGAGAATGTTGCTATAGTGGAAGGAGAACAAACAAGCCAAACATGCATTCACACACAATGGCACAACTTGATCGAGGAAAATGGAGTTATGATAAAGTTATGACCCATAATCTCATGACCTCTTGTGGTCATAGGTTTACTTATTGAGGTAAATCTAAAATTTTGTAAGTTCTTTTGAATAACTTTCACTTGTACTAGTTCCCGAAGCACTAGAGAGTGTTGTGTTAAAATTTCATAGACAAATTTAATCATTTTATCAGTCAATGAGTGAGTTTTGTGAAGCAGACTTGCCTGAGTGAAGCTATGTCTCACAGAAGAGTTAATTTCCTATATTTTGGTAAAGACTTCCAAAAATTGGTGAAAGTATTGAGCTATGCTTGAAATAAATGTATATAGCTTTTCATTTGGAGATTAATCATCTCCATGAGCATTCACCACTACAAACTACCTTTAGAAAATCACAGCTTGATCGAGGAAAATGGAGTGATGATAAAGTTATGACCCATAACCTTATGACCTCTTGTTGTGGTCATGGGTGCTTTCCCATTTTCAAACATTCAGAAGAAGGTAAATGTATCATTCACTCCTTATGAGATCCTATCTGGTATTGTTCTTTATATATTGCACTAGTTGCATTGTTGTTTTAGGTCATTCTTGTAAATTTCTTTTATGTAATAGAAGAAGAAGAAGAAGAAGAAGATCATTCTTCCTTGCCTCAATCTGTGGTTTGGATGATCACATGTAGTAGAACATGAGGCTTCATTGATTTCTAAGGTAGGTTGAAGAATTGATTCTTGAGATATGGAGTTTGGTTAGGATTCTAACTCATGCACACATTGATTTGGTCCATTGGAGTCAACTCTCTTTAGTGGTTTCTCGTATAAAAGATTAAAGACTTTTCTATGTCCCACCTTGGGTGATATGTATCCTTGGGCCAAATGTATTATAACCTCATGCTCACAAGTCCAATCTTGTCCTAGAACAAATTCTTCTAGTAGATCAGATTCTTTACAAAGAAAAGTCATTGTTCCATAGTATTGTTTCCTACGTGTAAGGATAAGGATACTTCTCCTAGGAATTCACTTATATTACCTCCTATCCCAATCATATAAGCTTTTCTAGGAGTGAGTGAAATCTTTAATTCTTAAACCAAAGAAACACGTACACTACTTGGTGCTTTGATACTGGGGAAACCAAGTATATTACCCTGCAACATAGTTTCTTCACTTTACTTGAGCCTCCCCTATAGGGAATACTATCACATGCACCAACAACTCCTCTTATCCTATCATGGGAGCTGATAAGATCATTCTGACTACTCTTGATGGTAGTTCTTTTACATTGTCGGATGCTTTGTTTGTGCCCAAACTTCAGGCACTTGGTAAACATATCCATGAAGGCTATATTTTTTGAAAAATGCAATGTTCCTCCCTCCCAAAAGATGGTTCAGTACGAGCTACTCAGAAATTGCAACTTGTTCACAATGATGTTAGGAGTCCTATGCAAACACCTTCTTTTGGAAACTACCTTTACTTTGTGAATTTCATTGATGATTTTTCCAGGCATGCATGGGTATATCCATTGAAAGCAAAGTTTGATGTGTTTATGTGCTTCAAACTATTTCTTGTTTGGGCTGAAAATTTGGCATCATGTAAAATGGGCACCAACCATTCTGA
This sequence comes from Ceratopteris richardii, assembly GCA_020310875.1. NCBI lineage: Eukaryota > Viridiplantae > Streptophyta > Polypodiopsida > Polypodiales > Pteridaceae > Ceratopteris > Ceratopteris richardii. Next base: position 125,207,322 of record CM035419.1, read on the forward strand.
TCGAGGGGGGGAATATATGTCTTCTTATTTTAATGCATTTTTGGCTGAACATGGGATAAAACATTAGTGTATAGTGCCGTATACACCTCAACAAAATGAATTTTCTGAAAGGAAGAACAGGTCACTCATGGAGATGGCAAGGTGTATGGTCAAGAGTCATGCTTTGCCGCATAGTTTCGAGCTTGAAGCTATTATGTGCGTAGCATATGTACTTAGTAGGTTTCCCACTAAAGCATTGCAATCTTTGAGTCCATATTAGGCTTGGCATGGTGGAAAACTAGCTGTTTCTCATCTGCATGTCTTTGATTTTCTGGCATATGCATTAGTGCCTAAACAACAACACGTGAATTGGATGATAAAGCAATGAAATGTATTTTTGTTGGGAATAGTTCTAAAAGAAAAGGCTATTGTCTTTATCGTATCATCCATAGACTAAATGCATTTTGGTTAGCCTTGATGTTGCAAGTGCTAGATTTCAATACACTCATGGGGAAACTCTTCATGCATGAAGCCTAGCTCATGAAGAATGGTGAGAACCAGAAAGGTGAACAATCCTCTGCTCTTTACAAATATAAGAACAAAGGGAAGGACAACAAAGGAAAAGGTAAGAAATCTGATGATGAAGGAGCAGCTCTCAAGCGAATTTTTGAGGTAGAGATAGAGGTTCAAGAGGAAGAGACAAAGGTTGTAGAAAAGGTAATGTTGTCTATCAAATCACATGATAGAGCATTGCTTTAAGGATCCAAGGAATCATAGAGGAAGAGTTTGAACTATTCCACGTTGACTAGAGTAGACATTTGCTAATAGTGTAAGTGGTCTAGATTAATAAGACATTAATGAAGGTGAGAGATCAAAGACATGTTGTAGACGGTGTAACTTTCCTCATAATGCGTGCCATCGATCACATCATCTACATGAGACTAGAGGAGAGAATGGTGTTTCTGAGATCAAAACAGCTTCGTTATGTGGTGCCGAAATCGTGATCTGAGCTCGTTTCGGCCTCCGAACGCACTATCACAGCGCTTGTGCAGGCTATTTCATCTTTTTGTGCCAAAGCTATATACCAGTATCTGTTCGCCAGTTTAAGCGTCTCGAAGTCTACTACAGGTCTAGCAGAACTCGTCTCGGCAGTTCTGTTTAGCTTTTTGAGATACAATCAATTTTCTACATCAAGGTATTTTAGGCAACGGCCATGGCTGAAAACAGTGATGTATTCCGTATGTTGGCTGTTGAGGACAAGTTGGATGGTACCAACTACCCATTATGGGCGTATATGATGCGACATGTATTGGTTGCAAAAGGATTGTGGAACATTGTGCAGGGTGTTGAAAGACGTCCTGTTACACCTCTGACTACAGGTATTGCAAATACAGGTGCTGGACCTGATGAAGATGGTGTCGAAGATGATATTCCGCAGATTCCTATTCGTGCTACTGTTTTTGTTGCACCTATTGCAGAGCACATTTGCTGGGATGGCAGAGATGGCCAGGCACATGCATTGATAGCTTTGTCTATCAAACATGCCATTATTCCTCAGATTCGCTCCTGCAGAATAGCTAAGGATGCTTGGGATACACTTACCACATTGTACCAAGCTAGGAATGAGGCTCGTGTTGCTTACCTCCGAAAACAGTTGGAGAGTGAGCACATGAATGAAGGTGATTCTATGGACAGTTTCCTAACGAAGATCAAAGACTTGAAGGAACAATTGATTTTTGCTGATGAGGTTATACCAGATAGCTCACTTGTCATAAGGAGTTCTCCAAAATTGACTGCAAAAGAGGCAAAAAAGAAAGAGGCTAGAATAGTGGTTGTAGAGCCCTCTACACCTTGTTGGATAATCTTGTGCAAATGAAGAATTGGCATTCACTACTATTTGTAGTTATGACCCATCTTCTGATGAACAATCACCACTAGAGCTGCCTTTAGAAACTCGCAGAGAGTGGTAGAGCATCTACGAGTGTGAGATAGTAAGAATGATCTTTCCAACTCCCATGTAGAAGAGAACGCATGAAGTTTTGTATACATGAAGATTGCAAAACCGTATCATTCTACATATACACACACAGAAAAGGAGGAAAGAAGAACAAGAAGATTAAATTAGAAAGCCTATAAATGCTCTCTTGTACGAAACGCAATTCGGATGTGTGGTACGTCCTATGCTCCAAAGCCGATGCACAACTCCTTGAAAGGAGGATGAATAGGGGCGCTTTCTATCGCATGTTGGCATAATATTGATATGATCTGCTTGTTTGGATGGATGGAGGCCCTTGTCCATAACAAGCCAGCCATTGGGAGCCTTCTATACAAGCCAGCCATTGGGAGGCCCTTGTCCATAACAAGCCAGCCATTGGGAGCCCTCTATACAAGCCCACCCTTTTGCACCATTTTCATGATGCAAACTACCATTGGTTTTGCGTGTCTATCTATGGACACCAACCCCAACTATTGAAGGTCTTTCCATACAAACATGCGCATATCAAACATGCAAGAGATTGCATGAAGAAGAAGGGTATTGATTGTGGGCTTCCCAGCCATCCATCCAACCAATAACATCACTCGTGAAGGCTTTCTTTATTTTTGGTTGAGCACAACGGTTTAGAGGAAAGCGAGGTGTGTCATTTTCATGAATCCGAGAACTCGGAATCAAGAGGAGACAAAAGCATAAACGGAGGATGGGGGAAGAGACATTTGCATACACAAATGCAAACTACATTCCATTTCAAAACCTACGCGTCTATACACTCCTTCCCAATGGACGCCATGCGAATCAAATCACATCGAGTGAAAGGGACCACGTGCTGCATCATGACATGCATATCTCCTTGATTGTTGGAAGGTGCTTGCATTCAACTCTTGGTGAAGGGACAAGAGACACATTGGTTCCTACAAGTGCCGCCGTCTGTGGGAATCGAACCCACGACCACGTGGTTAAAAGCCACGCGCTCTACCGGCTGAGCTAAGACGGCTGGTTGGGTACAAGGCTTGATGCTTTTGCCCATCCCCAGGCCAAGCTATTGGGAGCTAGACAAGAAGGAATGAGGGGAGGTAATTGGAATGAGGGGAGGTAATTGGGAGACAAGAAGGTCGAGAGCGAGAGACTCTCTTCACACTCTTTTCAACTCCTGGAGACGAACAAAAAGAGGGGGACTCCATTTCGTTTCGTGGTTTTGGGCATCCCACGAGTTCCTTCTACATGAGTACGATAAGAGATAGCCAACACACGTTTCTATCGCTCCATGTGTCTATCTCCCTAACTATCTATTGTTGAAGTATGCAAGTCCACACCGTTTCTCCAGCGAGGTGGAAATTGTACCTTATCATCTTATGACCATGGAACTATCTTGAATATTCTTCCCTCATTCTTTTCTATGCTTTCCACATCACAACTCCATCAACGTAACTTGTATTCCAGTGTAATTCAAAGTTGGAAAAGTGTTCGCACTTGTTGGAGGTGGAAACTCACCACACGATTCCGATAGCTTAAAAGAGAGACAAGGTGGCCGGGATGGTGCCAATCAACCCGAGCCACGAAGCATGATGGACATGTGCTAAGGTCAATCCGGGGTCCTTAGCCTAGCTTTTCCAAACTCCTACTATTTCCGGGCTAGCACATCGACATCCTCTACACCTAGTTTTGCATTCATCTTATCTCTTTATCCACTTATCATCTTTACTTGGTCGGCCAACGTGAAACATGTTATGGAGGCAAATCCCAATCACAAGAGATCCTCCTAGCTCAAATCCAACTATGACTTCCATAGGGGGCAGCATGGCACGAGAACACATGCTAGATTGCAACAAACATGGATAACCCTAACTTCTAATTAGATTTAGTTTGAAAAGTGGAGAGTGGCATACCTCAGATGCACCCCCCAGCCTATGTATAACCCTCGCCTAGTCCTCTACTCATCTTGCCATCATGAGTAGCAACCTCATCTCAACTCTCTGGCTTTTGGCCTTGGCTATCCCCCCTTGCAAGTTGTTGGAGTTCGAGGTCTACGGAAGCACACGAACAACACAAGGAAGAAGAAGAAGAAGAAGAACAAGAAGAAGCCTGGAGCACAACACACAATACTCAATGTATTACCACTATAATGTACAAAGATAAGTAACCCGCTAGGGCTATAGGTGTATATACAAGCTGGGGCTATAGGTGTATATACAAGCTGGGGCAAAAAAAACTCTTAAAGAGGGAAAAAAGTGCCCCACCTGACCTAGTGTGTTCACACAGATCACTACCTAAAGATATCAACAAATCCCCCCTGGGAGTGATGCGGTGAACAAGGAGCTCGCACTCATGTATAAGGAAGTGCCAAGCTATGGTGAATCAATGCACAAAAAAGGAAGTAAGCCCAAAGCTTTGCGGAAAGCTTCAAACTTCTCCCTAGGGAGAGCCTTTGTGAAAAGTTCTGCATTGTTCTCCTGTGCGGGCACATATGCCAAATTGATCTCTCAAGCAAAGAACCTCTCCCTAACATAATGATAGTGCATCTCAATGTGCTTAGTGTGACCATGGAACACTTGGTTCCTCGCAAATGCCAATGCACTCTGAATATCAATGAAGATGCTGATGGCACAAGATTGACTAACACCCAAGTCAGCCATAAGCCATCTGAGCCACACACACTCAACAGTCACTCTGAAAGCTGCCCTATACATAGCCTCATAACTCGAAGTGGCCAAAATAGGCTTCTTGCATCATGCTTCATGTTCATCGAAGATATGCATGAGCTACCAAGCATGAAGCAAAAACCATTGGTGGGCACACGAGTGTCATAGCAACTAGCCCAGTAATCGTCAAAAATAGCATGCAAATCTGGTTGTAGTGATCTCCCCTTCGGATAAAACAATCCAAGTAGCCGATTACCACTCAAGTAGCAAAAGATGTGCTTAACCAACTTGAATCCTGGGAAATGCATAAACCTGCTCATTGTTGAGATAGCAAGCTGAATATCTAGCCGAGTAATGCATAAGTAAATCAAGCATCCAACAGCCTGGTGATAGAGAACGACATCAACTGCATCTCCAGCATCATGAAGACTCAACTGTAAACATGTCTCCATAGGAGTGGAAATAGGTTTTGAGTCTTCAAGGTTAAATGTTGCAATAATGTGTCAATATATTTTGTTTGACACAAAGCTATTTTGCCATCAACTTGCATAAGCTAAATGCCCAAATAATGATGCAAATGCCCCAAATCTGACATCTCAAATGAGGCATGCAGATCAGCCTCAAGATCAGCAATGTGCTTCTCATAACGACCAATGAGAAGCATGTCATCAACATACACAACAATGATCAGAAGCACATCATTTGCATGCTTAGCATATAAGATGCTCTTAGTTAGACTGTTCTCCAAACCCTGTGCAATGAGGTAGCCATGAATCTTCTCATAGCAAACACATGGTGCTTGGTTCAAACCATACAATGCCTTCTTTAATCTACACACTTGGTTTCAATGCCCTTTCTACATAAAGCCATGGAGCTGAAAAACATACACTTCTTCATGCAAGTCACCATTCAAAAATGTAGTTTTAATGTCCAACTGATAACATTCCAACCATGATGAGCTGCAAGTGCACAACTGCTAGAAACAGTAGTCATTCAACAAGTAGGAGCAAACGTCTCATCAAAGTCGATGCCTCTTGTCATCGGCAAAAAGAGGCATTGATTTTGATGAGACCTTTGCTCCTACTTGTAGAATGACTACTGTTCCTAGCATCTGCGCACTTCCAGCTCATCATGGTTGGAATGTACATCAGTTGGACATTAAAATTGCATTTTTGAATGGTGACTTGCCAGCCTCTAGAGGTGACTGGATACTTTCAACGAAGCCTCTGGATCCAAAATCAACCACTCGAAGACCACTTTCCATGCTATGGTTGGGATCCAGCCTGACCTTCTCCTTGATCATGGATGTCAAAACATCCCTCAAGGCCTAATTTTCAAGCTCCTAATTCGGATGTGTGGTACGTCCCATGCTCCAAAGCCGATGCACAACTTTCCTCATAATGTGTGCCATCGATCACATCATCTACATGAGACTACATGCGTGCCATCGATCACATCATCATCTCAAATCCATTTAAGTCATCGACCTTCTTGTCAAATCCATCCATTGGTGGTCTCTGGTTTAATCTGCAAAGTATGCAACTCGATGAAATTAAGGATACAACTTGGAATCATGGAATGGGAATGAGTGACCTAGAATTAGCCTTTTGTTTTTCTTGGTATGCATGGAAGGCCTATGAACATGTTGTAGACAATGTATCTTTCATCATAGTGTGTGCCATCAATTGCATCATCTAGAGGAAAGCATGGTGCTAGGGTGGAAGGACGATACACAAGTCAAAGATGCATGCTTTTCTACAACTAGCTTTGCAAATAGACACAATGGTACAACTTGAAAGAGGCCAATAGAGGGACAGACACAAACTTCATTCATGATGTTATGATATCCCATCTTGATTGTTTTGGAGTCGGACAAACTCACACAATGAATTATATGATAATGGCCAAGTGTAGTGTGATCATAAACATGTACATTTGATGTAATTCCTCCAAGTCATATACATCCAAGTGATCAAGATTCTTGTTAGATCCATCCATTGGTGGTCTTTGGTTTCATCTGCAAGATATCCAATTGGATGATTTGAGGTTGCAAACTGGAATCATGGAATGGAAACAAAAACCAAAAATCAGCCTTCTATTAATTCCAGTATGCATGGAAGCCCTATGAACATGTTGTAGACGGTGTAATTTTCCTCATAATGTGTGTCATCGATCACATCATCTACAACAGACTTGAGGAGAGAATGTTGCTATAGTGGAAGGAGAACAAACAAGCCAAACATGCATTCACACACAATGGCAGAACTTGATCGAGGAAAATGGAGTTATGATAAAGTTATGACCCATAATCTCATGACCTCTTGTGGTCATAGGTTTACTTATTGAGGTAAATCTAAAATTTTGTAAGTTCTTTTGAATAACTTTCACTTGTACTAGTTCCCGAAGCACTAGAGAGTGTTGTGTTAAAATTTCATAGACAAATTTAATCATTTTATCAGTCAATGAGTGAGTTTTGTGAAGCAGACTTGCCTGAGTGAAGCTATGTCTCACAGAAGAGTTAATTTCCTATATTTTGGTAAAGACTTCCAAAAATTGGTGAAAGTATTGAGCTATGCTTGAAATAAATGTATATAGCTTTTCATTTGGAGATTAATCATCTCCATCAGCATTCACCACTACAAACTACCTTTAGAAAATCACAGCTTCATCGAGGAAAATGGAGTGATGATAAAGTTATGACCCATAACCTTATGACCTCTTGTTGTGGTCATAGGTGCTTTCCCATTCTCAAACATTCAGAAGAAGGTAAATGTATCATTCACTCCTTATGAGATCCTATCTGGTATTGTTCTTTATATATTGCACTAGTTGCATTGTTGTTTTAGGTCATTCTTGTAAATTTCTTTTATGTAATAGAAGAAGAAGAAGAAGAAGAAGATCATTCTTCCTTGCCTCAATCTGTGGTTTGGATGATCACATGTAGTAGAACATGAGGCTTCATTGATTTCTAAGGTAGGTTGAAGAATTGATTCTTGAGATATGGAGTTTGGTTAGGATTCTAACTCATGCACACATTGATTTGGTCCATTGGAGTCAACTCTCTTTAGTGGTTTCTCGTATAAAAGATTAAAGACTTTTCTATGTCCCACCTTGGGTGATATGTATCCTTGGGCCAAATGTATTATAACCTCATGCTCACAAGTCCAATCTTGTCCTAGAACAAATTCTTCTAGTAGATCAGATTCTTTACAAAGAAAAGTCATTGTTCCATAGTATTGTTTCCTACGTGTAAGGATAAGGATACTTCTCCTAGGAATTCACTTATATTACCTCCTATCCCAATCATATAAGCTTTTCTAGGAGTGAGTGACATCTTTAATTCTTAAACCAAAGAAACACGTACACTACTTGGTGCTTTGATACTGGGGAAACCAAGTATATTACCCTGCAACATAGTTTCTTCACTTTACTTGAGCCTCCCCTATAGGGAATACTATCACATGCACCAACAACTCCTCTTATCCTATCATGGGAGCTGATAAGATCATTCTGACTACTCTTGATGGTAGTTCTTTTACATTGTCGGATGCTTTGTTTGTGCCCAAACTTCAGGCACTTGGTAAACATATCTATGAAGGCTATATTTTTTGAAAAATGCAATGTTCCTCCCTCCCAAAAGATGGTTCAGTACGAGCTACTCAGAAATTGCAACTTGTTCACAATGATGTTAGGAGTCCTATGCAAACACCTTCTTTTGGAAACTACCTTTACTTTGTGAATTTCATTGATGATTTTTCCAGGCATGCATGGGTATATCCATTGAAAGCAAAGTTTGATGTGTTTATGTGCTTCAAACTATTTCTTGTTTGGGCTGAAAATTTGGCATCATGTAAAATGGGCCCCAACCATTCTGATCGAGGGGGGGAATATATGTCTTCTTATTTTAATGCATTTTTGGCTGAACATGGGATACAACATTAGTGTATAGTGCCGTATACACCTCAACAAAATGAATTTTCTGAAAGGAAGAACAGGTCACTCATGGAGATGGCAAGGTGTATGGTCAAGAGTCATGCTTTGCCGCATAGTTTCGAGCTTGAAGCTATTATGTGCGTAGCATATGTACTTAGTAGGTTTCCCACGAAAGCATTGCAATCTATGAGTCCATATTAGGCTTGGCATGGTGGAAAACTAGCCGTTTCTCATCTGCATGTCTTTGATTTTCTGGCATATGCATTAGTGCCTAAACAACAACACGTGAATTGGATGATAAAGCAATGAAATGTATTTTTGTTGGGAATAGTTCTAAAAGAAAAGGCTATTGTCTTTATCGTATCATCCATAGACTAAATGCATTTTGGTTAGCCTTGATGTTGCAAGTGCTAGATTTCAATACACTCATGGGGAAACTCTTCATGCATGAAGCCTAGCTCATGAAGAATGGTGAGAACCAGAAAGGTGAACAATCCTCTGCTCTTTACAAATATAAGAACAAAGGGAAGGACAACAAAGGAAAAGGTAAGAAATCTGATGATGAAGGAGCAGCTCTCAAGCGAATTTTTGAGGTAGAGATAGAGGTTCAAGAGGAAGAGACAAAGGTTGTAGAAAAGGTAATGTTGTCTATCAAATCACATGATAGAGCATTGCTTTAAGGATCCAAGGAATCATAGAGGAAGAGTTTGAACTATTCCACGTTGACTAGAGTAGACATTTGCTAATAGTGTAAGTGGTCTAGATTAATAAGACATTAATGAAGGTGAGAGATCAAAGACATGTTGTAGACGGTGTAACTTTCCTCATAATGCGTGCCATCGATCACATCATCTACATGAGACTAGAGGAGAGAATGGTGTTTCTGAGATCAAAACAGCTTCGTTATGTGGTGCCGAAATCGTGATCTGAGCTCGTTTCGGCCTCCGAACGCACTATCACAGCGCTTGTGCAGGCTATTTCATCTTTTTGTGCCAAAGCTATATACCAGTATCTGTTCGCCAGTTTAAGCGTCTCGAAGTCTACTACAGGTCTAGCAGAACTCGTCTCGGCAGTTCTGTTTAGCTTTTTGAGATACAATCAATTTTCTACATCAAGGTATTTTAGGCAACGGCCATGGCTGAAAACAGTGATGTATTCCGTATGTTGGCTGTTGAGGACAAGTTGGATGGTACCAACTACCCATTATGGGCGTATATGATGCGACATGTATTGGTTGCAAAAGGATTGTGGAACATTGTGCAGGGTGTTGAAAGACGTCCTGTTACACCTCTGACTACAGGTATTGCAAATACAAGTGCTGGAGCTGATGAAGATGGTGTCGAAGATGATATTCCGCAGATTCCTATTCGTGCTACTATTTTTGTTGCACCTACTGCAGAGCAGATTTGCTGGGATGGCAGAGATGCCCAGGCACATGCATTGATAGCTTTGTTTATCAAACATGCCATTATTCCTCACATTCGCTCTTGCAGAATAGCTAAGGATGCTTGGGATACACTTACCACATTGTGCCAAGCTAGGAATGAGGCTCGTGTTGCTTACCTCGGAAAACAGTTGGAGAGTGAGCACATGAATGAAGGTGATTCTATGGACAGTTTCCTAACGAAGATCAAAGACTTGAAGGAACAATTGATTTTTGCTGATGAGGTTATACCAGATAGCTCACTTGTCATAAGGAGTTCTCCAAAATTGACTGCAAAAGAGGCAAAAAAGAAAGAGGCTAGAATAGTGGTTGTAGAGCCCTCTACACCTTGTTGGATAATCTTGTGCAAATGAAGAATTGGCATTCACTACTATTTGTAGTTATGACCCATCTTCTGATGAACAATGTATGTCTGGAGTAGAATAAGACGTTTGGTGCTTTGATACTGGGGAAACCAAGTATATTACCATGCAACATAGTTTCTTCACTTTACTTGAGCCTCCCCTATAGGGAATACTATCACATGCACCAACAACTCCTCTTATGCTATCATGGGAGCTGGTAAGATCATTCTGACTACTCTTGATGGTAGTTCTTTTACATTGTCGGATGCTTTGTTTGTGCCCAAACTTGAGGAACTTGGTAAACATATCTATGAAGGCTATATTTTTCGAAAAATTCAATGTTCCTCCCTCCCAAAAAGATGGTTCAGTACGAGCTACTCAGAAATTGCAACTTGTTCACAGTGATGTTAGGAGTCCTATGCAAACACCTTCTTTTGGGAACTACCTTTACTTTGTGAATTTCATTGATGATTTTTCCAGGTATGCATGGGTATATGCATTGAAAGAAAATTTTGATGTGTTTATGTGCTTCAAACTATTTCTTGTTTGGGCTGAAAATTTGGCATCATGTAAAATGGGCACCAACCATTCTAATCGAGGGGGGGAATATATGTCTTCTTATTTTAATGCATTTTTTGGCTGAACATGGGATAAAACATTAGTGTATAGTGTCGTATACACCTCAACAAAATGAATTTTCTGAAAGGAAGAACAGGTCACTCATGGAGGTCACTCATGGAGATGGCAAGGTGTATGGTCAAGAGTGAGGCTTTGCCGCATAGTTTCGAGCTTGAAGCTATTATGTGTGTAGCATATGTACTTAGTAGGTTTCCCACTAAAGCATTGCAATCTATGAGTCCATATTGGGCTTGGCATGGTGGAAAACCATCTGTTTCTCATCTGCATGTCTTTGATACACAATGAATTATATGATAATGGCCAAGTGTAGTGTGATCATAAACATGTACATTTGATGTAATTCCTCCAAGTCATATACATCCAAGTGATCAAGATTCTTGTTAGATCCATCCATTGGTGGTCTTTGGTTTCATCTACAAGATATGATATCCAATTGGATGATTTGAGGTTGCAATTGGATGATTTGAGGTTGCAAACTACATTCCATTTCAAAACCTACGCGTTTATACACTCCTTCCCAATGGACGCCATGCGAATCAAATCACATCGAGTGAAACGGACCTAGTGCTGCATCATGACATGCATATCTCCTTCATTGTTGGAAGGTGCTTGCTTTCACTCTTAGTGAAGGGACAAGAGACACATTGGTTCCTACAAGTGCCGCCGTCTGTGGGAATCGAACCCACGACCACGTGGTTAAAAGCCACGCGCTCTACCGGCTGAGCTAAGACGGCTGGTTGGCCACAAGGCTTCATGCTTCTGCCCACCCCCAGGGCAAGCTATTAGGAGCTAGACAAGAAGGAATGAGGGGAGGTAGTTGGGAGACAAGAAGGTCGAGAGCGAGAGACTCTCTTCACACTCTTTTCAACTCGTGGAGACGAACAAAAAGAGGGGGACTCCATTTCGTTTCGTGGTTTTGGGCATCCCACGAGTTCCTTCTACATGAGGTACGATAAGAGATAGCCAACACACGTTTCTATAGCTCCATGTGTCTATCTCCCTAACTATCTATTGTTGAAGTATGCAAGTCCACACCGTTTCTCCAGCGAGGTGGAAATTGTACCTTATCATCTTATGACCATGGAACTATCTTGAATATTCTTCCCTCATTCTTTTCTATGCTTTCCACATCACAACTCCATCAACGTAACTTGTATTCCAGTGTAATTCAAAGTTGGAAACGTGTTCGCACTTGTTGGAGGTGGAAACTCACCACACGATTCTGATAGCTTAAAAGAGAGACAAGGTGGCCGGGATGGTGCCGATCAACCCGAGCCACGAAGCATGATGGACATGTGCTAAGGTCAATCCCGGGTCCTTAGCCTAGCTTTTCCAAACTCCTACTATTTCCGGGCTAGCACATCGACATCCTCTACACCTAGTTTTGCATTCATCTTATCTCTTTATCCACTCATCATCTTTACTTGGTCGGCCAACGTGAAACATGTTATGGAGGAAAAACCCAATCACAAGAGATCCCCCTAGCTCAAATCCAACTATGACTTCCATAGGGGGCAGCATGGCATGAGAACACATGCTAGATTGCAACAAACACGGATAACCCTAACTTCTAATTAGATTTAGTTTGAAAAGTGGAGAGTGACATACCTCAGATGCACCCCCCAGCCTATGTATAATCCTCGCCTAGTCCTCTACTCATTTTGCCATCATGAGTAGCTACCTCATCTCAACTCTCTGGCTTTTGGCCTTGGCTACCCCCCCTTGCAAGTTGTTGGAGTTCGAGGTCTACAGAAGCACACGAACAACACAAGGAAGAAAAAGAAGAAGCTTGGAGCACAACATCTGGAAGTAACTTCTGATCTTTCTACATCTAGAAGGTGGTTCCATTGTGAATCTTCACTCTTGGCAAGCTAACCTTTTGAAGACACGGCTATCTCCTCACTACTCCACTATGTCGTTTTGTTGGGGTTATATTCGCCGGCATAGGATGCTGATTAGGTCTTCTTCAAGGAGGCCCTCCTCATATAAGGAAGTCACGTACAAGTGCACGAAGCTCTTAGACAATCTCCTAAACGCGAAAAATGAATGGAGCGAATGTCCCCTGAAGAATGTACATCGTAGCAATCTATCACTCCATGTGTCTGTCTCCCTAACCATCTATTGTTGAAGTATGCAAGTCCACACCGTTTCTCCAACGAGGTGGAAATTATACCTTCCTACACATAGGTAGAATACAAAGTTTGATGTCCCATATGGCCAAACTTTATAGACCGCATAAATGCATGTATGAGATTAAAGTCAGACACTTCTCTCAACATGATAAGGACAAATAGGTGAGTACTCAAATTCATAACTAATAAACATGAAATCATGGAGTGTTCTTGAAGTTTTTCCTTCTCCTACATGGAGGACATAATCATTCCTATGACTACGTGATTGATAACAAACAAAGTTCTCCCATTCCGTGCTCACGTGGTACTGTATATGTTTGTAGAAAATTTGATAGATTCCCCTCTTTCCAACTGAGAATGGTTACCATAAGCTGATCCTCAATAGACCTATATATGGGGCCTAGTTACTCCATAGTGATCACACCATATGAAACAATGTCATAAATAAATTGTGGAAATTCATCCACATCAAGGCCTCATATTCAGATTACCTATGTGAGTTAGGAAGGAGTTGTAGAAGAAACCATCATGCTATCTATTGAATCTAGACGTCTATGGAAGCACACAAACAACACAAGGAAGAAGAAGAAGAAGCTTGGAGCACAACACACAATACTAAATGTATTACCACTAGAATGTACAAAGATAAGTAACCCATTGGGGCTATAGGCATATATACAAGCTGGGCGAAAAAAACCTCCTAAAGAGGGAAAAAGGTGCTCTGAAAATCCTAGTGTATTCACACACATCACTACCTAAATATATCAACAAATACCCCTTGCGAGTGATGTGGTGAACAAGGAGCTGGCACTCATGTATAAGGAAGTGCCAAGCTATGTGGAATCAATCCACAAAAGGAAGTAAGCCCGAAGCTTTGCGGAAAGCTTCAAACTTCTCCCTAGGCAGAGCCTTTGTGAAAAGGTCTGCAATGTTCTTTTGCATGTGCACATATGCCAAGTTGATCTCTCCTGTAGAGAACCTCTACCTAACATAATGGTAATGCACCTCAATGTGCTTAGTGTCACCATGGAAGACAGGGTTCCTTACAACTACCAATGCACTTTGACTATCAGTGAAGATGGTGGTGGCAGAAGACTGACCAACACCCAAATCAACCATACGGCATCTGAGCCACACACATATTCAATAGTCATTGTGAAAGTTGCCCTATACTCAGCCTCACAACTAGAAGTGGCCATAGTAGGTTGCTTCTTACTCAGCCAATATATGCATGAGCTACCAAGCATGAAGCAAAAACCACTAGTGGACACATGAATGTCATAGGAACCAACCCAATCATAGTCAAAAAAGCATTCAAATTTAGCGGTAGTGATCCCCCCTAGGGATAAAGCAACCCAAGAAGCGAGGTACCACTCAAGTAGCGAAAGATGTGCTTAACCGCCTGCCAATGGATGACACCTGGGAAATGCATAAACCTGCTCATCTATGAGATAGAAAGCTGAATATCTGGCCGACTAATGCATAAGTAAATCAAGCATCCAACCACCTGGGTAGAGAACAACATCAAATGCATCTCTAGCATCATGAAGACTCAACCGTAAGCCGGTCTCCATAGGAATGGCAATAGGTTTGCAGTCTTCAAGACCCAAATGTTGCAATAATGTGTCAATGTATTTTGTTTGACACAAAGCTATGCCGCCATCAACTTGCATAAACAAAATGCCCAAATAATGATGGAAATGCCCCAAATCTGACATCTCAAATGAGGCATGCAGATCAGGCTTAAAATCAGCAATATGCTTCTTATGAGGACCAATGAGAAGCATGTCATCAACATACACAACAATGATCAGAAGCACATCATTTGCACGCTTAACATATAGGATGCTCTTAGTTGGACTATTCTCAAAACCAAGTGCAATGAGGTAGGCATGAATATTCTTATATCAAGCACATGATGCTTGGTTCAATCCATATAATGCCTTCTTTAATCTGCACACTTGGTTTTGATGCCCTTTCTACACAAAGCCATGGAGCTGAAAACATACACTTTTCATGCAAGTCACCCTTCAAAAATGTTGTTTTAATGTCCAACAGATGTACATTCCAACCATGATGAGCTACAAGTGCAGAGATGCTACGAACAAAGGAGCTTGACAATTCACATATAGCCCTATGGAATCTGAGGCTTCAAATGGATTTAAATCCATTAAAAAGGAGGTTATTAAGGAGGAAAGTTACATATTGAATCCAAAGTATGATGAATCCGTTTACCTAGAGATCCAAAAAATGGAACATGCTAGAATTATTATTCTAGTTTCAGAGTGGCTCCCTCCCATGGTCATTGTGCCCAAAAAGAATACAAACAAAATTAGAATATGTGTGGATTTTAGAGCACTTAACAAGGAAATAATTCCGGATGGTTCCCTATGCCTTTTGGGGAACATTTTGTAGATGAAGTGGAAATAAACTCTATAACCTCATGAATACATTTAGTGGGTATAACCAAATATCCATCCATCCTAAGGACCACCCTTTGCCACTCATTCAATCACTCAAACTCCGTGCCTAAGCATCAACACCAGCTCTCGAACCGCCCCTCTCATTTGACATGGCCTTAAAACCATATATCATACTCCTTGGGCAAATGCCATATGCATATCCCACCAAAAATCGCTAAACTACCCCATGATATGTCCTCCTCCTCAATAGGCATCAACAGGGATTAGATGCCCAACAAACCTTGTGCAAACCTTGATTAACAGCGTGAGTTCTTGATATACGTTCTAGTGTACACCCATAATTTAGAAGTTATGTGTAGCTCAGTGATGAGTAGCACCTCCTTTAATGTCAATCAGGGAAGATATGAGGATGGTATGAAGACCTCGAACAAGTGATGGCACAAGTGTGTGAGTGAGAAGCACACTGACATGCACACACATACACACACACGCAGACAAGGCAAGAACAAAGAGAGAGACAATGGAGTTCTTTAGATTACCCAAAAGTGCTCTTACAAGTTCAATTCTACAACAAGCTAACCTCAAAAATGAGCTCTCTAGCTCTATTTATAGTTTTTGACTAGCTTTTGCCCTGTCCAGACCTAGTGTCCGGCCTAGTTAAAAATTAGGTTCTCTGGCCTATTTGAGGGCTCAAGCGGAGTCTAAAAAATATGAAAATTGATAGCTAGGTACTTCTAATGCTCCTCAAGCTAAGGACTCCTTGGCTTGCACAAAATGGAGGTACAAAAATATGAAATGGTATTTATAATGGCTTTTAGTGATGATACTCACTATTTTTGTAGGGATTTCTTCCAACAATTTGGCATACACTTCCTGGAGCTCCCTACTTGCTCCTTCTTCTTGTGTGTCCACCTCTTTGATGTGCTCCTGTGATTTGTCCTTGACCTTCAGCTTCATGAAAAATGATGGCCTACTTGCCCGATCTTCTTTGACTGCTTTGCTTGCTTGGCCCTTCACGTTGGCTCCCTTGTCTGGTAAGTCCTTGACCGCCCTGACCACTGCCAACACTCCCCCCTCTCTTGCGTGTGTCGTCTCTGGTAGACCCTTGTTGTGTGGACCGTTGGATGTAATACTCCACAACATCTGTGGCTAAGTGATGTTCTGCTATTCTCAGTCCTTTGGCCAGATCAGTGAGTAAGGCATCCCAGTCCACTGGCCGAGGTACCTCCGGATGTGGCATGCGTAGCTGTTCTGAGCGTAGGGCCTGTTCAACCGCAAATAGCTATGGTACATGAGATGGTTTGAGTATGAATATCTCGGAATGATATTCCCAGAACCCTGTGATAAACATTTCCTCAAATGTTTGCTTGAAGCAGGCTGGTAGGTACTTGATACGAGCATGCCATGCATAGACAACATTGATAGGTGGTGTTGTGCTCATGTTGTAGGCGAGATCCTGGTTGCGTTCATTGAATCCGAGAGCCAAAAGGTGAGGTTGTTTGACATTTCTAAAGGTCCTGAATGTAATCAGCATTAACTCAAAGATTTTGAGGCACATTTGTGCCATGATATCTGGTACATTTTTGAAACTGATTGCCCAATGTCGGATAGTGGAAATCATGTAGCCGACTGTGGGTTGGCCTCGAGGGGGGGCCAAGTATACGTAGTTGAGCCACTTTTCAGATCCTTTAACTGTCAAAACTGTTTTAGTGTATTCTGGCCATGATCTTCGTCGAAAGACAGGGCAGTAGCATGGGTTATACTTGATATATAGAGGCATGCTATTCCATGTGTGTACCATCTCAAGGTATGTTTCAAGCAGGCGTATCCTCTAGGTAGGTTGAAATATATTCCCATGCGTGGCACTTGCAAGAATGTCATCTGGTGCAAACAGTGTTGCCGAGGTTGGTTCTTTTGTTGTATGTTGCTTTATTTCAACATTGTAATCTGCCATTAATACACAGAATGGAACATACAAGTCATCGGACGTACCAATCCACCGATGATGGGAGAGGTTTTTGAAGTAATCTGAATTTATGATGACTTCCTCCAATTGGGACATAGACTGTATCTGTACTACAACTCTCTCATCATGGGTTGCAACAACCTTCTCTAACCTTTCCATCCATTCAGGAGCTTCGATCTCAATTGTGTCCATTCCTTCTTCTGTTTGCTTACCCCCTGGTGCAAGCATGGGAATGTATGGGTCTTCAAAAGTCTCCTCCACTTCAATTGGCACTAAGTCCTCAATACTCCGATTCCACGAGGGGAGAGGGTTGACGCTCATATTGAAGAACTTTATTTTGTAGTTCTTCCAGTTGTGCTCTGAGTTCTTTGACCTCTTCAGCTGTGTCTGCTGCGACTGTGACTTCTTTTGGGGGATCTTGCTAAGTTTCCAGTTGCTTTAGTAGATCATCTCGCTCTTTTTCTAGGGTAGCGTGTGCTTCCAGGAGATCGGCATGTGTTTCAAACACGATTTGCATATTTTCTGATGGAATGGCCTTGAAGTTCTCTAGGTCGATTTCCTGTGGTGATCCCTCCATTGCTGCTTCTAGGTTTTCTTCATTCTGTTTCTGCAGTCTTTTATTTTCTTCGAGTGCTGCGGACATGTGCTTTCGTAGCAAGGCGAGGTTACATCGAAGCTTGAGATTGTCCGTTATTTGGGCGTGTAACATATCATCAAGTTGTTGTTTTCCTTTCGTATCTGGCTGGGGTGGATTGGCTACTAACACATCATGTTGTGCTTGTAAAGTATTAAACTGCTGTTGTAATAGCCTCTTCTCCTTCTCTGAATTAATGAATCTTTCTTGTTGGTAGGGAAAAGGGAAAGGCAGTGTGGATGCTATGCTTGAGAAGGGTGAAGTGGGTGGTGGGGGAATGGGAGATTGTGGGAAGATGGGGGGAGGTAGAGGTGTGGAGGTGGGTGATATGTCCATGAAGTCATATGTGGATGCGGTCGTGGGAGTGATGGTGTACATGGGAATTGTCGGTGTGGTGATGGTCGTGAAGGTGTAAAGTGGTATGTGCAGTTGTGAATATGAACCACCAAGAAGTGTGATAGGGGGAATGGGGTTTTCAGTGGCTACCGTTAGAATTACAATGTCAGTGGTAGTATTTACACTAGTGGTGGTGTCAGGTTGTGTGGATTGTGAGGGTTGACTCACAGTCTGTGCTTTGGTATGGGAAGTGAAATCTGAAGCTGTGAGAGTGGTGGTGACAGTGGTAGTACGAGGTGAAGGTGGTGGAGTTGGGGGGGAGGGTGGTAAAGGGGGTGAGGGGGGTGCACTTGAGGTATGGGCTTCATCAGTATGAACTGCGCCCATGGTTGTGGATGTGGTGCCCTCTGGTTCTGATACCAAGACATTCATTTGTTTCCCTGGTATAGGGGGGCGTCTGTCGTATCTTTGCTCTGATCTTCGCAAGTGTGAGAGAGCGGTATGCACTGTCTCAGGTACCCCCAATGTATCAGCAATCATGTCAAGGGTTGCCCTGTATTGCTCATCCACACCTTCGTCCTCCAGGATCTGGTTCATGAGGGCCTTTCCTACTGCCAAGGATAGTTTCGGTTGCTCCTGGACTCGGTTGATGGTATCATACAGTTTTTTCAATTGTTTTGTATAAGCCAGGGCACCCTCAAGTTTTGGTATAACTTCTTGCTCATATTCATAAACTTCTTCGTCGGATAGTCCTTTTTGTTCATCCTCTTGCTCCTCTTCTGCAGTCTTCTCTTCATCTTCCTCTACTTCGACGACTTCTGGTTGGCTTGGATGGGGTTGGTCCATGACTGTCTGTTGCCCACTTAATAGCTCTGCTTCAACTTCCAAATTCGTTGCATTGATTATTCTTGCTATCTCCTCATCAGTTAGATCTTCCAGTGTAAAGCCATGAGGGAACTCTAAGTCGATGGGTATAGGTGGAAACACCAGATTTGGCCCTTCTGCACTATTCCTTGGTAGTCTAATGGTAAAGGGCTGCACGCGCCTTGGAATTCGTGGAGTTGTGTCTGGTGTTAGTGTAGCACCTCGGGCTTGTGCACAGGGCATCTAAACTGCTCCCCTCATTTTCTTGGATGGAGGCCCTACGGCTGATAGTCTTCACTGAAATTCTTGCACCCTGGACTCGGTTGATGGTATCATACAGTTTTTTCAATTGTTTTGTATAAGCCAGGGCACCCTCAAGTTTTGGTATAACTTCTTGCTCATATTCATAAACTTCTTCGTCGGATAGTCCTTTTTGTTCATCCTCTTGCTCCTCTTCTGCAGTCTTCTCTTCATCTTCCTCTACTTCGACGACTTCTGGTTGGCTTGGATGGGGTTGGTCCATGACTGTCTGTTGCCCACTTAATAGCTCTGCTTCAACTTCCAAATTCGTTGCATTGATTATTCTTGCTATCTCCTCATCAGTTAGATCTTCCAGTGTAAAGCCATGAGGGAACTCTAAGTCGATGGGTATAGGTGGAAACACCAGATTTGGCCCTTCTGCACTATTCCTTGGTAGTCTAATGGTAAAGGGCTGCACGCGCCTTGGAATTCGTGGAGTTGTGTCTGGTGTTAGTGTAGCACCTCGGGCTTGTGCACAGGGCATCTAAACTGCTCCCCTCATTTTCTTGGATGGAGGCCCTACGGCTGATAGTCTTCACTGAAATTCTTGCACCCTGGTCCAAACAAGTGCCCTTTGAATTGGCACATCATATGCCAAGCACCGATAAACAATCCTTGTAAGAGCACAGCATCCATAAAGTACTGACTTTTGCTTCTTATACCATCGTTGATGTGCCAGGTGTATTTGGTCAATAATCCAATGAGGCATGTTGATTGTCAAATTAAAGGCGTCTGCTAAGTATAAATTGAACCATATCTTCTTAGGTGGCATTGTGAATCTCTCTTGCGCAGGGAACGCGAAGTGTTGCATGCACATTTGGAGGTGAATGGCAATAGTTGGAGTCATTGCCACCATGTCCTTCAGTTTAGTCAGGTTCCTGTTCTTCATATTGTCTCCGACCATTGACTCTTTCTCTGTGGGGATGTGCATACCCTTCATATCTAGAGCTTCCCTTACCAAATTGTTCGTCAATTTGAAGCGCTTCAGTTCATTACCTCGTGTAAGAGACGGTAGTACGAAGGTGCTGTAGCCCTTTTTCTCTTTACTGGGAGTGAGGGTGCAAATCAAGTATGAACATCGTAGAAAGTCTGGCTTGGGTAACTGCGCTTTGAAGTAATCATATAGGCCAACCTCCTTTCATATTGGTTTCAACCCTTCATTATTTTGAAGTCTCTCAAAATCTCTGGTAAAGAAATGATACCGACCCCAGCGTCCGTTGAACTCTATTTCTGCCTCCCACAAATAAGTGCCGTCTCCAAGAGGTCCTGCCACATCACTGAACCAATGCGAGTTTTTGCTTACTGGTGATGTGTGCCCCTGGGGAGGATTCTGAATAGGTATGGCATGTAATGCTCTCAATGCCAGTGGTCTTTGCTTCAACTCCTCCTCAATGGGGAGGCTTTCAATGTCCACAATCTGAGGGCTGGTGCCTACTTGGGAGCTAGTTCCTGCAGCCTTGGCCATATTGAAGAAATTGGCCGCCGGTTCTGTGAGAATATACAAATGAAGGTTCACATTGCAAATGGACACAAAGTGGTCATGGGTCCCCGTTACAACATTAACATGATGAACTGAGAGTTAGTTAGTTAGTTAGTTAGTTCATGCTCGTGTGGTTATGAGTGTGGAATGTGGTTAGCAGATGCAGGGTTCCTATGTGCTAATTGGGATGGTGCGGTGCAGTGTGGACACAGTTAATAAACAAAGGTGGCTTTACAATGGGATCATGTGGTTTATTACAAAGTTTGGGCTTCCAAACACAGTGGGTGGCTTTCTTTGTTGATTTTGTGTAGACTCTAGTGGGCTTCATAAGAATGTCTGCTTGTAAATGAGGCTTTTTAGGGACCCATTTACCAGTGATTCTACTCGTGCTCCGGGACAAATATGTGTTCAGGTATGTTGAATACGGGTGGGACTCAACTGTTTGTGTGAGTGAACCATGTTGTGTATGGTGTGGTCCATGTGTGGCTATTTGAGCCCGCAAGCAAGCCTTAGGCACCCAAATTTTCCTTGATTGTGGGTCAACCTTCATCGACTTCTTGGGTACCTAGATAGACTTTGCCTTTGTAGAAGAAATTTGGAAAGACTTCCTATTAGTGTCTTGTCGTTGATCACTAATAGGAAGTTGAGCCAATGGTTGTGGCTTGACCGCAATAGGATGCTCGCCTTTCCGCACCCACACTCTTCTTGGTGGCTGAGACACCGTGCTTTGTACTTTTTTCTGGCTTCGAGCATATGTCCTTTGCTTCTTCTTCATTTGATCCTCCTTTGGTTGCCATATCACTATGGCCTTTGGAAAGGAAGAGAGTTCCACTGTATCCCTACTTCTTTGTTGAGACAATCATCCCTCTGCATCACATAGTTTTGGACAAGAACAACATAGTCATTTTCATGTGTGCTCCTGGAAGGACCAGGAGTTTGTGCCTCTCCTAGTTCCTTGAGTGCTCCATTGTCTAACTCAACTGTAATTCGACTCTGATTTACCCATACCTGAAGAAGTCCACTTCTTAGGTTTAAGTTGACTGCATGATCATAGATCCAGTCTTGACCCAAGACAAGAGGCTCAGTGATATCCTCATCTTGACACACTAGTACTTTAACTGTCAGTAAAACATCTTGAATGTAAAGGGGAAGTTCTACCTCGCCCAGGCAAGGGGTCTCCACGCCTCCCAATCCTATGAGATATGCTTCTATAGGATTGACATTTAATTTCAACTTTTGACAGTAAGAAAATTTAATAGCACTAGTGGCGGCACCTGAGTCAATCAAGGCCCTTACAGTCCTTGCACTCTTTCCTTGTCCTATTTCTAAAGTTACAAAAGGACTTCGGTCAATTATTCTATGAGAGCTAATACCTAAAACTTCACACATAGCCATAGGATACACTGGATCTGCATACGCGTCTGTCCTAGGTTGATCTCTGCCGTGTCTTCTCAATTTCATTCTTCGGATGCGTTCCAATGCTTCTGGCTATGCCTCTTCTCAAATTCGTTCTTCCTCTTCTTTACATTTCTTTGCAGTATTGAGTCGATTTAACATTTCCTCCGTAAGGGGTTCCTGATATAACTTGACTCTGCATCCGCTAATGTAACTAGGGAGAACATCACCTTTTAGAGTAGCTAATTGAACTGCTTCACTAGTTGAGATCCTATTAATGATCATAGGTCCATAGCCTCTCTTCTCTAATTTCCGTGCATGTTGCTTCAAAGTGTAGACTAGGACTAGGTCTCCTGCCTTCAAACCCTTATCTTTCACATGTGCATCAAAATATGCTTTTTGTCTTTTCTTAGCTGCGTATATTCCTGCTGCAGCTCTTAGTCCTGTTTCTCCTAATCGCTCAAGATCAAAGATTCTAGAGGAGAGCTCATGGCCTGTCCAGTCATGCTCTTGTGCTACTTTCAATGTAGGTATCAAGAAATCCAATGGTAGCACTGCATTTTGACCAAACACCATCTGAAAGGGAGTGGCTTGGAGTACCGTTTTATAGGCAACTCTATATGCCCAAACAACATGGTGTAGCTGTTTGTCCCAATCAGAGCGTTTATTATTCACTAATTTGGTGAGCATTGCATAGAATCTTATTTGTGCTTTCGGCTTGCCCGTTAGCTTGTGGGTGATAGGGGGCAGACTTCTTGTGTATAACCAAGAATTCTTGGAGTAGATTTTCAATAACTTCATTCAAGAAGTGAGTGCCTCTATCACTTACTAGCTCTATAGGTAGCCCGTATCTTGTGAACACATTCTCAAATAAGAACTTAGCTGTTGTTTGAGCATCGTTCTTCGTGGTGGCTTTTACCTCTACCCACTTGGTTAGATAGACTGTGGCCACAATGATATATTCAACATGTGAACCCTTAGCTGGGGGATTAATAGGACCAACAACGTCTATTCCCCACTTAGAGAATGCACGTCCACCCATCATAGGTTTCAATGGCATCTCATCCTTATGTATAGGATACTAAGTTCGCTGACAAACATCGCACCTCTTCACATAGGTATGTGCATCCATGTGAAGGGTTGGCCACCACAAGCCTGCAAATAGGATTGCTTTGATCACCCGGCCTGGTCCAAAGTGTCCTCCTGCTACACCTTGGTGAGCAGTTTCCAATATCTTGAGGTATTCGCTCTCATGGACACATAATCTGAGGTAATCATCTTTACCACGCTTGTATAGATTATCACCAATGAGTGAGTAATCTAGGGCTTCTTGTTCTAAACTTCTTTGCCTCGTCAGGGTCATATCTTGAGGGAATGTTTTTGTCCTCAAGAAGGCTACTAATGGTTCACTCCAATCTGGCACTATGGACACCTGATAAAGAGTGGCATGCTCCAAGGGTGGTTTAGTGCAACAGATCGGGCATTCCTTGCACAATTTATGGACATCAGCTTCCATAGTTGGCCAATGCACTCCGAGTCTCCTTAGTGTCTGTGGGGTTTGTTGCTTTGAGTAGTGTTGCTCTAATGCACCTACATGTGCTAATTGCAACCATTTTTCGTACTCATCCTCTTCCACACAACAAGCTAGGACCCCTTGATCTGTATGCTTGTACATACTTCCTGCCATGATCTGGTATTTTTGGGCTTTTACTATCTCCCTATCTTGAGTGTTTACTACTGGATGTTTAGGCCCGTATGTCAATACTTGCACTAGTGTCTTAGCCCACTGAGGTACGACTTCCAAATTAAATAAGTAAGCATCAAGAAGGTCATCTGATACTCCTTGTGGAGCCTCTCCTGATGTGAGTCTTGAGAGGTGGTCTGCTCTCAAATGAGTCTTACCTTTACTCACCACAACTTCAAAGTCAAACTCCATTACTAAGAGGAACCATCTTACTAATCTGCTTGTATCGCATGGCTTGTTTACCAAGCATAACAGTGCTTGATGATCAGTAAAAAATTTAAACTTATTTGCAAGCAAATAGTGTCTAAACTTTTTCACTGCATATACCATGCCTAATCCTTCTTGTTCAGTGGTGGTATAGTTTCGTTCAGCTGCATTCAACTGTCTACTAGCATAGGCAATTGGAAGATCCACATTACCTTCACCAGTCGGTTGTGCGAGTACACATCCAATAGCATAATTGGATGCATCCACATGAACATGAAAGGACTTATTCCAATCTGGTGTGGTCGAGATTGGTGCTGAACATAATCGTCATTTAATCTCATTGAAGGAGTTCTCACACTCTTTAGTCCACTCGA
Source organism: Ceratopteris richardii (assembly GCA_020310875.1). Taxonomy (NCBI): domain Eukaryota; kingdom Viridiplantae; phylum Streptophyta; class Polypodiopsida; order Polypodiales; family Pteridaceae; genus Ceratopteris; species Ceratopteris richardii. The sequence goes on from CM035419.1 coordinate 125,232,151, forward strand.
AATTGGTTAAAAGTCCATACAGAGGCTTTGCTATGATGGCATACATGTGTATAAACCATCGGTAATAACCACAATGCCCCATGAAAGCTTGTACTTCCTTGACATTCTTTGGCTAGGTAGCTCTGCAATAGCTCTAACTTTTTCCTCGTCTGTAGATATGCCATTCTTTGACACTATGTGTCCTAGAATCTTGCCTTGCCTGACCATGAAAACACATTTTTTTTGGGTTCAGGCATACTTGATATTCTCTACATTTGTCAAAGATTTGCCTAAGTTCAGGAATGTGTGTTTGCGTAATGTTGGAATGAGCACAAAGATCATCAACATAGACCTCTAAGGTCTTCCTCAAGAACTCTTTAAATACATGACACATTAGTCTCTGAAATGTAGCGGGTGCATTGGTGAGACCAAATGGCATTACTCGGAAAGCAAATATGCCCCACTCTGTGGCAAAAGCTGTCTTATGCTGATCTTCTGGAGCTATGCCCGCTTGATTGTAACCAGAAAATCCATCAAGGAAGTTGTACACTTCCTTGCCTGCTACTCTTTCTAGTAGATGCTCAGTGATAGGAAGCGGATAGTTATCTCGAATAGTGGCTGCATTAACCTTCTTCAAGTTAATGCATACACGTAGTTTGCCGTTCTTTTTGGGCACAACTACAATGGGGGATACCCACTTAGTGTGCTCAATTTCATAGATGAATCCAGCTTCAACCAGTCTATCTATCTCCTCCTTGATCTTAGCAGCGTAGTTATCATTATAAGTGTATGGCTTCTGCTTGGATGGTTTGGCATCTGAGGTCATGGGGATAGTGTGTGAGAATATGTCAGGGTCTATGCCTTTTAAGTCCTTGTAACTCCAAGTGAATACATCTCTGTACTCCCTTAGCAAGGCTATCAACTCATACTCCTCTTCTTCCGGCAGGTCATGCCCTATGTAAGTGCATCTTTCTTCTCCTTCTTCCATGGCTACAACTATTTTCTTGGTGGTCTCTTTGTTATCATAGGCCTCTCCTGATTGAGCCTCACCTTTAGGCATTCTTATCATGACTCTCCTGTCATCTATCTCGTACTTTTTGAAATTGTCAGGGACCTCAAACAAAGACTCTTCCTCTTCTTGTGTGACTGCTCTCTTCTTCCTCTTCTTAACTTCGCTCTTGGTGGCCACTTGGGTGGCTAACCTCACGTCATTGGTAAGCTCTTCATGTCTCTGAGGGTGAACTTCTACTTCATAGAAGTATTCTTCATCTGATGCAAAAGGTGGGTCCATAATGATTGAATCTAGATCGGAGTCACTTGCATCCTCAAGTGCATCAAGGCTAGGTTCGCATTCTTCTAGAATTGAGTCTCCCATGATTGGCTCTATGGAGAAGACTGAAATGTCCAAGCCATCCTCATCACAGTGGGGTGTCCATTGTTCTTCATTGATGGCTACATCCATTGTTGCTAAAATTTCTGCCCAGCAGTGAGGTTCAAATTCTTCGTCAGCAAATACTATAGGTGCATAGGCTGGGTCTTGAATTGATCTATGGGTTTCTTTTGCACCTACCTCTCTAACTTTTTCTCTCTTCTCCTCTTGTACTACAACTTTACACATCCACAAGTGGGTGTCTTCATGCATCCATGAGGATCCTGATCCTATGGAATGCAGTGACTCGGTATCATCTTTGGCTCTATGGATGGGATTCCATTGAATAGGCGGTACGTCTCTATGAGAGTAATCCTTGAGATTGACTTTGGTTGTAACACCTAGGTGTTGCAAATACAAAGAATTGGTTCCCCAATCCTGTACCACTTGCAACTGTCACATGAATGGTCTTCCCAAAATCATCTCATAGGCATGATTCTTGCTAAAGTCGCATATAGCGAAAGTATGCTCAAACTCAAAACCACATGTAGTGAGAGTTATTCCCTCTAGCAGTCCTAAAGGTCTTTCAATGTGGCCATCGGCCATTTGCAATTTCATTCTCGTTGGCCTGAGTGCTGGCTTGCCCCAACGCTTCCATAGAGAAGTGGTAGCAATAGCAACTCCTGCACCTGAGTCTAGAATTGCCTTTGTTGTGTACCCCTGATGGGTAATGGGAAGGTAGGTGTTTCCTTCTTCTCCTTTCACTCATGTCTCCTATCTTATCCAAGGGTATTTCTGGCACTGTTCTATGGGATCCTACCTAGGAACGAGGTTTCACTACTTTTGGCACTTGATTGGCTACATGTTTCCACAGTTCTGGCCTAACCTTTAGTAACTCTTCTAAAGTGAGATTGCACTGCACTTTTGTATTCTTTACTACCTCTGTGTTTCTAGGTATGACTGAGTCTTCGTTTCGTACCATGATCGTGGGTGCTCTCATACAAGTAGACTTAGCTTCCCATGGGCCTGTGAAGTGGGGTAATTCATGTAAAGAATTAGACTTAAATTCTAATCTCTCTTGACATTGTGCACTCTCCTGCTCTCCATAAATGGAGGGAATATCTTGTGGGAATTGATCATGCGTGTCATCCACAAGTTCAATGGGAGGAGGGACTTGACTTTCTTTAGCCCATTTCTCTTCTTGAATCTTTCGTAGGAATTCGGGTGAGTACCGATTCATAGAAGAAGATGTGTCTGGCTCTGTGGAGTTGGGCACATAAGCGTCTTGGGGAGGATTGCTTATTCTTTCATTTGCCTTGTCCTTATTTTGAGAGGCGGGTTCCTTTCTGATTGTGCAATTAGCCTCTCCAATCTTTCTAGCAGTCCATCAAAGTGCAACTGCATCTTAGCTGAACTAGAGAAGTTAAAGAGGCGACTGGCTTCAAACATGGTTTGATCCAATTCCACCATCTTAGCACAAATTTTGGTTCGTTCAAGCTCTAGTTCCGCTCTAGGATAACACTTTTCATGATCAGTTACATTTGGCCCTTCTTGGATTCTGGCCTGATATGCTTTAAGCATCATATTTAAGTCCTCGGGAGTGGGATCTGCTAAAACTGATCCTACTCTAGGGGGTGGTGGGGTCGTATGAGACGGATTGGAAGGTGGTGGATCGGATGGAGATGGGAATCGAGGAGGTGGGGTAGCGTGAGAGGGAGGTTGAGATGTAAGTTCAATTATCTTGGCTCTCGTTTCTCTTAGGCTTTCCTCGAGTTCACTCATCTTCTTTTCCCATTGCCTTTTCATTCTTTCGCGGCTATCTCTCCAGGCTCTAGTTCTCTTCTTGGTTATGCTCTCAGTTTCACTAACCTCGGCACTCTTTTCTTGGCCTAACCCTTGGTTCTGCTGCAAGGCTTGAGCTCTAGTAACCACGTGCACTAGTGCAGTGGAAGTGACACTTCCTGTGGAATCTACTACCAACCCAATAACATTAATAGGAGTGATTTTTGGCATATTATTGGGATTCTTTGGGCAATCTCGTAAGAGATGCTCCTTTCCACAATCTTGGCAAAAGCCATGGATCGTTACTGACTGGGGTTGTGTAGGTGCAGGCATGGGGCAATCACGAATGAGGTGATCTCTCTGACATCTGAAGCACGGTCCTCTAGGGAATGGGGGTCTTACTTGCCTAGGTTGAGGTCTAGAGTTGGGGTTTGCGTACATGACATTTGCATACTCTGGCTCCCAACTAGGTTCGCTTGGGTCTTCAGAGTAATATGACTCGTTATGCTCAGGTGACTGCATGTAGTAGGCTTGGGGGCTATCGATATGTGTAGAATCAAAACTCTGATCACTAGGGTCACTTTTTGAAAGTAATGGAGTTACAGGGACTATAGCTCTATTCAAATTTTCTTCTGCAGGTGCATACTTTACGGGAAACACATTGGTTGGGGTAGGAGGTTGCTGAGCTAACACAGGTTGAGGCCTTTGCTGAGTTTGGTAGGGCTGCTGATAAGGTTGTTGTGGCCTACCATATTGTTGTGGTGGGTACTGGCTCTAGTATCTTCCCTGCTGGGGATATGGCTGTGGAAAAGGTTTCCTAACAACTTCCTTATTGTATGGGCAATCTTGAGCGGTGTGATTCGTGTATCTCCGTTCGATGGTGCAGTACTGGCTACTAGGATTCACCTGGGCTTGAGTCATAATGGGACAAACGTTCGCCATATGGTCACCTCCACAAGTATAACACCTTTTCACTGGGGAAAATCTTGGTATTTGTTTGCTCGATACTCCTAATTTTTAAGCTACTTTCTCGGCGAGTTCCTCAATAGATGTGGATTGCCAGGAAGAGAGGCTAGTAGAACTATATGAGTCTTTGTAGATTTTGGAAAGTTCTAATTCCTCCCCTAGGTTATCCTCGATGTTGATGCACATGCGTACACACTCTTCTATCGTCCTAGGGTCTTTCAAGTACACATATGATCTCAACTTTGTACTCAGCAATCCATCTAGGAATAAAGCCACTTGTTTGGCTGGTGTGGGTAACTTAGAAACAGGACATCTCTCTAGGCATTGCCTAAACCTTCTTCCTGCAAGTCTAACCATCTCTTGAGGGGTTTGCTTGAAGCTATGAATCAGTGAGGAAGTGTTATGCCTGATGCCACTCTTAGAGAATTCAATAATGAAAGCCTCTAGAAGTTGGTCTATGTTCCTAAAGTGTCTCTCATTTAATGGTTGAAACCATGTAAGAGCGGTGTTCCTAAGGGTTAGACCAAAGGCATTCTACTGCGTGAAGAGGTCCTCAACTTGTTCAGCTCTCAAGACTTGCCTAAACTCGGCCACATGATCGTATGGGTCTCCAGTGCCATCGAAGTTGTTCTTCATGGATTTAACTAGCTGTGTAGGTCTCAAAGTCCTCGTGTGTTCCCTAGGTCTTGGTAGAGGGAATTCATCAGCATTTCTTAGGTTCCTCGGGGCTCTTGGTCTCTCGATTTCTTCTCTATCTGTCTCTGTTCTCATCCTTTCTCTTCCCAATGGGTTAGCAAAACTTACCTTAGGTCTTTCTCTATTCCTGTCTCTTTGAGCTCCATGAGCTTGGGACGTTCCAACTCCTGGATGACCATAAGAAACATTAGATCTTGGTTGGGGGAAAATAAATTATCCCTTCCAAGTGTAGGCATGCCTACCATGCTCTGTGACCACAAAGATCCTCTCTAAAGTATTGTCTAGGTAGGTCACTTTGCCTGGGCTATCAGGATCTTTGAACTCATAGATCGTGAGTGCTCCCACCTCATTTGGTTGATCAGGTTTATACCTCCAAAAGGCTTCATCAGTCTCTCGATTTAGAAGTAGATCTATGCTCTTGTTGTCCTGGGGAATCCACTCTAGCGTGATAACTCTAGTAAGAACAGATTTTCCTCGAGGTGTTTTAGGTTCTTCACCCATGTTCCCTTGCTCTAGGTCACCTATATCCGTTTCTGGGATCACATTACCAAATTCATCTGTCCTATCTGGGTGGCTGGTGACTACGTATATGGTTCCTTCTTTGTCCAGGTATGCTCCATTTTCAAACTTGACAGCTGGATGTTCAATTCCAATTGGTTGGTCAGGGTTTTTAATTTGGACCACAAATCTTCCTAGGCCGTCCTCATAGATGCTAGCACCTAATCGGCTGGTCCTAAGGTATTCCAGCTGCGTCTTGTAGGGGCCTTCTACCCTATGTAAATATGGCACTCCTGAACTTCCTATAGGTCTCTCCATACCTTGAGACATCTCGGACTCACTGGTTTCAGAGCTAGGGTAGTGCGAATAATGGCTCAACTGCTAGGCCCAAGACCTAACAATATGATTGACACTATTCTCTGAAGACCTAAGACTCAGTCTATCTCTCCCTAGGTGTCGTCCTGATCTAAGGTTCATATGCCTAACTGAGCAATCCCAATTTTTACCCAAGTACAACCTCATTGCCGATCAATTTGTATCAGTCACTTGGTTCTTTTTAGTTGATTATCGTGTTTATGATCTTGTCTGATATCACTTTGTCAGGAATACTTGAGTTAATTTCCGCACTTTAAGTTGATCGTTCCACGTTAGGTTCTTTTCCTTCAAAGTTATCGGTCACACACAGGTTATCTCTTGACTTGAACTTGATTTCTTAGATAGTCTTTGACTTGTCTTATGCCTATCATTGCCCTGACTTACTTCTAGCACTATTCACGTGTAGCCTAAGCTAGGAATTGACAAAGGGAGTTGAGAGTATTCCAACCTCACTTGCAGTTCCCTTGCTCTTTGGTGCTCAAGAACCCTGTTCTCAAGCTTGCGGAATGCCATTGCTTTGGATGCCTTCTAGTGCTCTCAATGGACCTGTAAAAGTCCCAAAGTTAGCTCAAGACTTAGATTCAATTGACTTAACAAATCACTTCCATTCATGCAATTTAGATATCAATTTGCCCTCTGTCTTTATGGCAATTAATTCTAGGGATCCCTTGGTTTTGTTCCCCCTAGATATGGTCATTTTCAAAATACTATATCTAATAATCCTGATATGGTTGTACTCCCCACGAGCTTTCCAACAAAACAAGAATCACAGCAAACAGATTTCGTATGAGGAAGTTATGTCAGTTCAAGGTTTTGGAGTTAAAACAGGGTTCAAACAGGCTAACAGTTCACAGGATTTTTCTCAAAACACACGTGTGGGGACCTCACAAAATGTTAATTGATGGACAAATAGGCCCAATATTACCCCCAAAACTTGGAACAAAAACCCTAAAATTTTTAGCCGAAAAAGTCTGTCAATCGCGATTGACAGGTCTGTCAATTGCGATTGACAGAGGTGTCCGTCGTGGCTGTCCATCACGATCGACACGTCAGTCGTGATTGACAGTGTCAATCGCGATCGACAGAGTCGGTCGTGAGTCTTGTCAATCGTGATCGACGGTGTCAATCGCGATCGACGGTGTCAATCGCGATCGACACTTTTTGCGCGAATTCCGGCGAGACTTCAATCGATCGTGGGTCTGTCCATCGCGATGGACACGTGGGCACGCGAATATATGTGTCAATTGTGAAGTTTCTGTCGGTCGCGATTGACGGTGTCAATCGTGATTGACTGAGTCGGTCGGGGTCTATCGGTCGCGATTGACAGGGTCTGTCGGTCGCGATTGACAGAGGCTGTCGATCGTGGCTGTCGATCGCGATCGATGGTATCAATCGCGATTGATAGAGAAACACGGAATTTTTTTACTGTGATTTATGATTTAGAATGAGTGTGTCATTGTGGTGTACTTTGTTTTACCAAAAGTTCAATTTTTTTGTCGATCGCGATCAACAAAGGTCTGCGACACAGAGACAGTTCCGAGCTCTTCCGTACCTATGCAGCATGCTGGAGACGATGAGACAGTCAATTCCTACAGGGAAACTTAAAAAACATGCAAAAACAGCGCACACAAATCACTCTCTCGCTCTCTCTCACAAGTGGAATGAGGGAAGTGGAAGGGAGAAGGTGATATGATCAAAAACTGAAATTTTCGCGATGATGGAGATAGAAGTGGGGTATGGTGAGGATGATGATGGTGAAGTAAGAAAGAAAAAAGAAAGTAAAGAAATTACCTACAACACCAATGTCACAACTCTACGTCTTACCATCACACGCTCGTCCTCAAAGCTTGATCCCCGGCAACGGCGCCAAAATTTGGTGTAGCTCAGTGATGAGTAGCACCTTCTTTAATGTCAATCTGGGAAGACATGAGGATGGTATGAAGACCTCGAACAAGTGATGGCACAAGTGTGTGAGTGAGAAGCACACTGACATGCACACACATACACACACACGCACACAAGGCAAAAACAAAGAGAGAGACAATGGAGTTCTTTAGATTACTCAAAAGTGCTCTTACAAGTTCAATTCTACAACAAGCTAACCTCAAAAATGAGCTCTCTAGCTCTATTTATAGTTTTTGACTAGCTTTTGGCCCTGTCCAGACCCAGTGTCCGACCTAGTTAAAAATTAGGTTCTATGGCCTATTTGAGGGCTCAAACGGAGTCTAAAAAATATGAAAATTGATAGGTAGGTACTTCTAATGCTCCTCAAGCTCAAGGACTCCTTGGCTTGCACAAAATGGAGCTACAAAAATATTAAATGGTATTTACAATGGCTTTTAGTGATGATAATCACTATTTTTGTAGGGATTTCTTCTAACAATTTGGCATACACTTCCTGGAGCTCCCTACTTGCTCCTTCTTCTTATGTGTCCAGCTCCTGTGATTTGTCCTTGACCTTCAGCTTCATGAAAAATGATGGCCTACTTGCCCGATCTTCTTTGACTGCTTTGCTTGCTTGGCCCTTCACGTTGGCTCCCTTGTCTGGTAAGTCCTTGACTACCCTGACCACTGCCAACAATATGTTATCTTGCCTTGTTGTGAGTTTTCTTTGGGATCAATCTCCGGGCTCTAGTTTTTCTTGCTAGACAAAGAGCATTCTTATAAGGTCTGGAAGTAACTTTTGATCTTTCTACATCTGCAAGGTGGTTCCATTGTGAATCTTCACTCTTGGCAAGCTAACCTTTTGAAGTGAGGGCTATTTCCTCACTACTCCATTGTGTTGTTTGGTTAGGGTTATATTCACTCGCATAGGATGTTGATTAGCTCTTCTTCAAGGAGGCCCTCCTCATATAAGGAAGTCATGTACAAGTGCACGAAGCTCCTAGACAATCTCCAAAATGCAAAAAATGAATGGAGCGAATGTCCCCCAAAGAATGTACACTCTAGCAATCTATCGCTCCATGTGTGTGTCTCCCTAACTATCTATTATTGAAGTATGCAAGTCCACACCATTTCTCCAACCAGGTAGAAATTGTACCTTATCATCTTATGACCATGGAACTATCTTGAAGATTCTTCCCTCATTGTTTTGTATGCTTTCTACATCACAACTCCATCAACATAACTTGTATTCCAAGGTAATCTAAAGTCTAAAATGTGTTACCACTTGTTGGAGGTGGAAACTCACTACACAATTCCGATAGCTTAAAAGAGAGACAAGGTGGCCAGGATGGTAACAATCAACCCGAGCCACAAAGCATGATGGGCATGTCCAAGCAAAGCTAAGGTCAATCGGGGATCATTGGGATAGCTTTTCCAAACTCCTACTATTTCTGGGCTAGCACATCGACATCCTCTACACCTAGTTTTGCATTCATCTTATCTCTTTATCCACTTATCATATTTAGTTGGTCGGCCAACGTGAAACATGTTGTGGAGGGAAATCCCAATCACAAGAGATCCCCTTAGTTCAAATCCAACTATGAGTTTTGTAGGGGCCAGCATGGCAATGAAGTATATTACTGGTGATGCACCACAATGCGCTCTCCTTCTTGAGAGCTCCATGATGATATCTTGGAGTAGAAAATCGAGTTCCAAACACTGGATACGGTACTCATAAAGACTACAGAATATACAGAAAAACACAATAAATAGGGAGCATGAACACAGACTTCTTAGGTGTTACAAATGGAGTCAAACTTACAGTCTTTGGCTGACCAAACCACTATATGTTTTATTAAAGAAGATATACAAAAGTTTCCTCTGGCCATTTGGCCTTTCTCATGGACATTAACAGTAACAATCTCCCACTAAAGGCCAATATGGTCAAAGTAACTATGGGAGAAAAATGAAGAATGATAAAGAATGCATTAGTGTAAGTATACAAACTATACCTCCCACCTGATGGGCATGTTACAGAGTATACAAGTGATTGTGTAAGATCATGAATCACATAACCTCCATCAAAAGAAAAGAGTGTGGAAAGCTATTATGTGGTAGAGGTTTAGTCAAAGCATCTGTAGCATTATCCTGAGTATGAACTAGCTCAAGAATAGTGCGCTCAGCGGCTAGGCAATCTCTAATGAAGTGATATCTCACGTCAATGTGCTTGGCCTTTGCATGATAAACCGGATTCTTATCCAAAGCAATGGCACTCTTACTATCACTAAGCAAAGAAAGTATATGCTGAGGTAGACCCATATCACAAACAAGACGAGAAGTCTACAATGGTTCCTTACATGCCTCACTTGCTGCAACATACTCTCCTTCCGTGGTGGAAATAGATGTACATTCTTGAAGATGAGATCTCCAAGAGATAGCAGCTCCAGCAAAATGAAAAATGTACCTTGATGTAGAATTGTGATTGTCTATACAACCAACATAGCCAGAATCTCTAATGAGGTGGAAATTGTACCTTAATAATTGATGACCATGGAACTATCTTGAAAATTGTTCCCTCATTCTTTTGTACGCTTTTCACATCATGAATCCATCAACATAACTTGTATTCCAAGGTAATTCAAAGTTGGAAACGTGTTCCCACTTGTTGGAGTTGGAAACTCACCAGACGATTCTGATAGCTTGAAAGAGAGACAAGGTGGCCGGGATGGTGCCAATCGATTTGAGTAGTGAATCATGATGGACGTGCCCAAGCAAAGCTAAGGTCAGCCAGGGGTCCTTAGACTAGCTTTTCCAAACTCCTACTATTTCTAGGCTAGCACATTGACATCCTCTACACCTACTTTTGCATTAATCTTATCTCTTTATCCACTTACCATCTTTAATTGGTCGGCCAACATGAAACATGTTATGGAGGGAAATCCCAATCGCAAGAGATCCCCCTACCTCAAATCCAACTATGAGTTTCATAGGGGGCAGCATGGCATGAGAACACATGCTAGATTGCAACAAACATGGATAACCCTAACTTCTAATTAGATTTAGTTTGAAAAGTGGAGAGTGACATACCTCAGTTGCACCCCCCAGCCTATGTATAACCCTCGCCTAGTCACCATCTAGAGTTCTCTCTAAGGTTCCTCTACTCATCTTGCCATCATGAGTAGCTACCTCATCTCAACTCTCTGGCTTTTGGCCTTGGCTATCCCCCCTTGCAAGTTGTAGGAGTTCGAGGTCTATGGAAGCACACAAACAACACAAGGAAGAAGAAGAAGAAGAAGCCTGGAGCACAACACACAATACTCAATGTATTACCACTAGAATGTACAAAGATAAGTAACCCGTTGGGGCTATAGGTGTATATACAAGCTGGGGCAAAAAAAAATCTTAAAGAGGGAAAAAAGTGCCCCACCGACCCTAGTGTGTTCACACAGATCACTACCTAAAGATATCAACAAATCCCCCGTGGGAGTGATGCCGTGAACAAGGAGCTGGCACTCATGTATAAGGAAGTGCCAAGCTATGTGGAATCAATGCACAAAAATGAAGTAATCCCAAAGCTTTGCGGAAAGCTTCAAATTTCTCCCTAGGGAGAGCCTTTGTGAAAAGTTCTACAATGTTCTCCTGTGTGGGCACATATGCCAAATTGATCTCTCAAGCAAAGAACCTCTCCCTAACATAATGATAGTGCATCTCAATGTGCTTAGTGCGACCATGGAACACTTGGTTCCTCGCAAATGCCAATGCACTCTGAGTTTCAATGAAGATGTTGATGGCACAAGATTGACCAACACCCAAATCAGCCATAAGGCATCTGAGCCACACACACTCAACAATCACTCTGAAAGCTGCCCTATACTTAGCCTCATAACTGAAAGTGGCCAAAAGTGGCCACAACATGCTGCTTCTTGCTCAACCAAGATATGCATGAGCTACCAAGCATGAAGTAAAAACCATTGGTGGACACATGAGTATCATAGCAACTAGCCCAGTCAGAGTTAGAAAAAGCATGCAAATCTGGTTGTAGTGATCCCCCCTTGGGATAAAACAGTCCAAGTAGTGGATTACCACTCAAGTAGCAAAAGATGTGCTTAACCACCCGCTAATGCTTGAAACCTGGGAAATGCATAAACCTACTCATTGTTGAGATATCAAGATCAGCATGTGATGATCCAGGATGGCACGTATCAGTTTTCGTTTCTCTGACATGTATAGTGGTCACTTCGATATATGTCAGGGATACTTCATTGAGCTTTGTTAGATTTATCTACCGCTAGTGATGGCACATTTGTTGCTTGGTAGCTCACTCACTCGCGGACATTAGTTTTTTCCTTATGTATTGGTCTTTATATATTGCACTCTGACTGTCAATGAAGATGTTGATGGCACAAGATTGACCAACACCCAAATCAGCCATAAGGCATCTGAGCCACACACACTCAATAGTCACTCTGAAAGCTGCCCTATACTTAGCCTCATAACTCAAAGTGGCCAAAATAGGCTTCTTGCTTCATGCTCATCGAAGATATGCATGAGCTACCAAGCATGAAGCAAAAACCATTGGTGGACACACAAGTGTCATAGCAACTAGCCCAGTCAGAGTCAAAAATAGCATGCAAAGCTGGCGGTAGTGATCCCCCCTTGGGATAAAACAATCCAAGTAGCCAAGTACCACTCAAGTAGCGAAACATGTGCTTAACCACCCGCTTATGCTTGACACCTGGGAAATGCATAAACCTGCTCATATATGAGATAGCAAGCTGAATATTTGGTCGAGTAATGCATCCAATAGCCTAGTGATAAAGAACGACATCAACTGCATCTCCAGCATCATGAAGACTCAACTGTAAACATGTCTCCATAGGAGTGGAAATAGGTTTTCAATCTTCAAGGCTTGAATGTTGCAATAATGTGTCAATATATTTTGTTTGACACAAAGCTATTCTGCCATGAACTTGCATAAGCTAAATGCCCAAATAATGATGCAAATGCCCCAAATCTGACATCTCAAATGAGGCATGCAAATCAGCCTCAAAATCAACAATGTGCTTCTCATGATGAACAATGAGAAGCATGTCATCAACATACACAACAATGATCAAAAGCACATCATTTACATGCTTAGCATATAGGATGCTCTTAGTTATACTGTTCTCCAAACCATGTGCAATGAGGTAGGCATGAATGTTCTCATAGAAAACACATGGTGCTTGGTAACCATATAATGCCTTCTTTAATCTACACACTTGGTTTCAATGCCCTTTCTACATAAAGCCATGGAGCTGAAAAACATACACTTCTTCATGCAAGTCACCATTCAAAAATGTAGTTTTAATGTTCAACTGATAACATTCCAACCATGATGAGCTGCAAGTGCACAATTGCTAGAAATATTAGTCATTACAAGTAGGAGCAAACGTCTCATCAAAGTTGATGCCTCTTGTCATCAACAAAAAGAGGCATTGATTTTGATGAGACCTTTGCTCCTACTTGTAGAATGACTACTGTTTCTAGCATTTGTGCACTTGCAGCTCATCATGGTTGGAATGTACATCAGTTGGACATTAAAATTGCATTTTTGAATGGTGACTTGCCAGCCTCTAGAGGTGCCTGGATACTTTCAACGAAGCCTCTGGATCTAAAATCAACCACTCGAAGACCACTTTCCGTGCTATAGTTGGGATCCAGCCCGACCTTCTCCTTGATCATGGATGTCAAAACATCCCTCAAGGCCTAATTTTCAAGCTACTTCAGTTTCCCTTAGGTTTCGGTATCTCATTGGAGTAACGGTGGGCTTCGGTCTTAGCCAAACTCGAAAGCAAGCTAACTATTGGATTATGCAAATCAATCTTGCAAGTTGCACAATGGTTATCAATGCGTTCCTCATTTCGTCAACTATTTACTTCCTCTCTTGTTGAAGGCCAAAAGAGAAAGAGTTGTCTAAATTGGAAAGCATTTGCAGAAACTTCCTTTGGATGGGCAACCAAAATAGGAGGGAGGTGCCTAAAATTAAGTGGTCCATCTGCACTAGCCAAAGAGATAGTGGGGGCCTTGGCATCCTCGACATCATATGCACGGCTAACAAACTTGCAGCAAAATGGATGATTAAGGCTTGGTGCAATGGGGATGCCTCGTGGGCCAAGTTGGTCTTCAGAACAGGAATGAGTTAACTTTCTTGGGATTCCCGAATTGGAGGAATCTTGACATTTTGACCCTGTTGTTTTCCCCGATCTCAGTTTTTGTAAAAGGCTCGAATCTTGTGTGCTCGCTATGGAAGAGTTGGAATAAATTCAAAAGCTTCACAAGAATCAATGAAGATTGGAAGTGGGCGGCCGACATTAGACAAAATGACTCTATCTGGTTTTCCATCAATGGCATCCGGAACATGGAATCTTGGAACATTTGAAATGCCAAGAGGCTGTGGAGCAAAGGCTTCAAAAAATGGAAACATCTTTGGAAACAAGACACCAACCAATGGATCAACTTCAAGAATGTTGACCCTCGCATCAACATTACCTATGAAGAATGGAATACTTTGTAAAGCAGATGTCTTGCCTGGGACCGCCCTAAAATTTGTCTTCTCCACACGTACTATTCTTTTAACTAATACAAGTCCGGGAGAGTAGGCTAAGGCCGAACTTCCTTTATTTAAAATAAAATCAATGCCTCTTTCCTGAGGATACCCTTTTGCAACAAGCCTAGCTTTATACTTGTCAACTCTTGCATCAGGCTTATGCTTCAGCTTGTATACGCACTTAGTGCCAATGGACTTCTTGCCAGGAGGCAAGTCACATAAAGAAAAAGTACTATTTTTCATGATAACATCATATTCACATTGCATAGGAGCCATCCAATTTTCAAAACTTTGTGCTTCATCAAGTAAAACAAACTCACTCTCATCATACAGACTAGAGGCAGCCATTTCATAGCAATCTAATGCAAAAGAGGCACTATGAGAGCTTGAACGAGTATGATATGATAGAGGTGCATCTAATTTGTTGTCACAAAAAGTCTGCACCAGCCATTTTGGCATAGTTTTTGCCTCCTCAATATCAGCTCTCTCATCAACAAGTGCATCATATAAATCTATAAATACAATGATCTCCATCATCACATGAAACCTGTAAACGCTGAAAAGTTGTCTCATTTGGATGGGCACTAGATTCTCCACCCGTAAAGAGAGGCAGCAAGGTGTCATACATGTCTTTGGAGCTAATAGATGTCTCCTTAGTACATGAAAGTAATGGCTGAATAGCGTCTTCCACGAAAACAACATCATAGCTAACCAAAATGTGTTAGTCTATGGATGATATAGATGATAGCCTTTGCTTTCACAACTGTACCCAACATAAATACTTTCACTGCTTTATAATCCAATTTTCTACATTGTTGCTCATGCACTAATGCATATGCCAAACAACCAAAAACACATAGATGAGCAACATATGGCTTGCAACCATGCCAAGTCTCATATGGAGTGATAGAGTGCAACGCTTTAGTGGGACACCTGTTAAGTACATATGTTGCACACATAACAACCTCAAGACAAAAACTATGTGGTAAAGTGTGACTCTTGACCATACACCTCGCCATCTCCATGAGTCATCTGTTCTTCCGTTCAAAAACTCCATTCTCTTGCGGTGTATATGACACTTTAGAGTGATGTTTTATCCCATGTTCAATAAAAAATGCATTAAATTCAGAAGACATATATCCCCCCCCTCCCCCCCCAATCACAGTGGAGGATGCCCATTTTACATGCTAATAGATTTTCAGCCAGAACCAAAAACTGTTTGAAGCACATAAAAACTTCGGACTTTGCTTTTAGTAGATATACCCATGCATGCCTAGAAAAACCATGAATGAAAGTCACAAAGGTAAAGATAATTCTCAAAAGAAGGTGTATGCATGGGAGCACAGACATCACTATAAACAAGCTGCAATTTTTGAGTAGCCCGTAACTGAACCATCTTTTGGGAAGGAGGAACGTTGCATTTTTTCCAAAATACAGCCTTCACAGACATGTTTTTTGGGTGCCTCAAGTTTGGGCAAAGAGGATATCGTTTCGTATTTCTACAAGCATAGCAAACTAGCAAAATTGAAATGACCAAAACATGCATGCCAAAACTTTGCATCTAGCATAGCCTACGAATCATGTACTACACATGTTGAATCATTCGCCAATTTTTCATATTCTATGAGCTTATATAGCCCATGAAATAAGATGCCAAAATCAATAATCAAATCTCCATTTGACACATCATGAACTGTACATCTATTATCAACAAATTTTACAACCAAGCCAATCTTGGCTAATGTAGAAACTAATAACAGATTTTTCTTGATCCGTGGCACAAATAAAGCATCTAAGAATGTAAAAGAACTAGCATGAGTAGTAGTCAGAATGATCTTAACAACTCCCATGATAGGATAAGAGGAGTTGTTTGTGCATGTGATAGTATTCCCTATAGGGGCAGGCTCAAGTGAAGTGAAGAAAATGTGATGCAAGGTGATATGTTTGGTTGCCCTACTCTCAAAGTACCAAACATCTGAGTCTATTCCAGACATACATTGTTCATGAGAAGATGGGTCAAAACTACAAACAGTAGTAAACACCCATTCTTCATTTTGCACAAGATTAGCAGCCTCTATTTTGGGTGTAGAGGCCTTTGCAACAACCATTCCAACGTGTTTCTTCTTTGCCTCTTTAGCAGCCAGTTTTGGTTAGCTCTTGATGACATGATCATTTCCTTTACACTATTTGCAAAACAATTTCAATTTTTCTCTTTTCTTCTCATCCTTGTCTTCCTTCTTTTATTGTGCAGAATTAGCAGATTTCTGCTTACTAGTAGAAGAGCTCCATTCACCTTTGCCCTTCTGATTAGCCAAGAAAGCTTGATCGGCAACACACATAATGGACCTATTCTGACTAGAATCATTTCCTACAATAGAACAGAGAGTAACTTCTCAAATGTTAAGGCATTTGGATTTCCTTTCATAATCAAATGAAGAGTAGAAGCAAAACTCTGATATGAATCAGGAACATCATTCAGGACAGTCTGCACAAGCAAACTTTTAGGCAAGACTTCATCAGTAGAAATCAATTGTTCCTTTAAATCTTTGATCTTTTTCAAGAAATTGTCTAAAGAATCTCCTTCATTCATGTGCTCACTCTCCAATTCTTTTTAGAGGTAAGCAACATGAGCGTCATTCCTTGCCTGTTATAATGTGGTTAGTGTATCCCAAGCATCCTTAGTTTTTTTGCAGGAATGAATGTAAGGAATAATGGCATGTTTGGCAAACAAGGCTATCAATACATGTGCTTGAGCATCTCTACCACCCCAAAAAATTTGCACTACAATAGGTGCAGTAAGAACCGCAACACGAACAGGAACATGAACAATATCTTCATCTTCAATGCCGTCAGTATCACATTCAGCAATGGTGTTTGCAAGTGTAATAGGAAATTTTTCAACACCCTCCACAATATTCCACATTCCTTTTGCAACCAATATATGACGCATGATATAATCCCATAATGGGTAATTGGTACCGTCCAAATTATCTTCAATAGCCAACATACGGAATACATCACTGCTTTCGGTCATGGCAAGTGACTAAAATACCCTGATGCCAAAAAATAAATGTATCTAAAAATGTGGAACAAAATTACCCCAACGAGTTCCCCCAAATCTATAGCAGACTTCGAGGTGCTTATACTGGCAAATCAAAATCTGTGTATATCTTTGGCACAAAAAGACAAAATTGCCTGCACTAGCACTATGATAGTGCATTTGGAGGCCAAAAAGAGCTCAAATCGCGATGTCGGCACCACAGAGCAAAGAGGTTTTGATCTCCTAATCACGTGAGTAAGCTTACCGAATTTCATGTGATTCTGAGACTATGACAGGAGGGGTGTCGATGCCCTAGATGAAGTAGTGACTTGCTCTGATACCAATTGTTGGAGGCCAACGTCTATGGAAGCACGCAAACAACACATCAAAGAAGACAAAGCTTGGAGCACAACACACAATAGTGAATGTATTACCACTAGAATTTACAAATATAAGTAACCCATTAGCACTATAGGCGTATATACAAGTCGGGGGGAATAAACCTCCTAAAGAGGGAAAAAACTGCCGTGGTGGTCCTAGTGTGTTCACACACATCACTACCTAAATATATCAACACAAGCAACTTGTGCTTCCTCCACCCATGTTTATCTCTAGAATATAACACTCTCTCCCTCTTCTAAAGGTCATTATCCTCAAAGATATAGAAGGAGCTATAAATTTGGGAATCATAACCCAACTAATAAGAGTAGAGTGTGTTGGGTTCTTGAAATACTTGATACTCGAAAAGTACACAACTAATCTTTTTGCTTTTTATCTACCATTTATACTGAGAAAAGAATCACTTCTCGCCTTCGGCATACTCTTGGAAACCCTCTGAGGCCCAAGGGGTCCATATGTACACAACATAAGCACTTAGAGATACCCAATCACAACTTTTCAAGTACTACAACTGTGTAACAAACAAAATCACTTACTCCACTAAAGTAATGAACAATTTTATGTGCATCTAATAATATGATTCACTCCACCATCCCATCTAGTTTAGTAACTAAGTGAATATAAATCTGACATACAAAAACTAATCATGTTTGCAAACCATACATTACACATAACTGATGGATGTTTTCTTCCAAATAGTGTGTCAAGCTATGAATGAGTTCTCTAGTAAAACACTTCTATAGAATCTATCTTTAATACTCTAGTACTCAGAGATTATGAAGTCCCATAATATGAGTCCACCAAATATATATTTGCATGGCAAGTACATGTGCACACACACATACTAAGCCAAGCATCTAGCTCACCTCATACATACTACATATAAACACATGGCTTGACCTCAATCATACCAAATAATGTAGTACGTACCTATGAATTACTTCTTAATGCAACTGTCTATTCAAAGATTTTGATGTGCAAAACTTGCCCTTCCACTTCTAAGCCACTTGCCTATGGACTTGCCTTGTCTTCCATCACATATAAAGTAATTATCTTGATTGCCCCTCTGTTGTCTAATAGTACAAAAATCATGCAAATGACCTCCATGCGATAAATGATATGATCTCAATGACTTCTCTCACATACCATCTTTCCTTCACCTAGGTAGAATACAAAGTTTGATGTCCCATACGACCAATCTTTATACCCCACATAGATGCATGTATGAGATTAAAGTCGAACCTCTCTCAACATGATAAGCACAAATATGTGAGTAATCACAACCATAACTAACAAAAATGAAATCATTGAGTGTTCCTGAAGTTTTTCCTTCTTTCTACATGGAGGATAGAATCATTTCTATGACTCTATGATTCATAACAATGAAAGTTCTCCTATTCCATGCTCAAGTGGTACTATATATGTTTGTAAAATTTTTGATAGATTCTACTCTCTTCATCTGAGAATGGTTACCATAAATTGTTCATCAATAGGCAAATATATGGGGCTTGGTTAGTACATAGTGATCACACCATATTAGACAATGTCATAAATGACTTTTGAAAAGTCATCCATGTCAAGTTTATTGGAACATCAAGCTTACACTATGCTTGAGGTGGATTCGATCTACATCAAAGGCTATCACATCGAAAGAATATCCGTTGGAGAGTTCTTTTTCTTATGCTCATTTATTGTATTTTTTGAGAGATTTTTGATGGTTCATTTACCATTGTAAAATCCTTGAGCTTTACACATGTAAAGGTAGAAAGATAAAACCCAAATCCCACGAATTTTTGGTGGTTGAAGTTGCATTCAATCAAGCAATCAATCACCTAAAAGTAGATCAAACTAGATCTTCACTTTTCCAAGATTGTAGGAAAGTGAGTTGATTCCCTCCAGCAACCATTCCCACCTTCATTTGAATTCAAACTTCACTTCTAGAAGTCGTAGAACACTCCTAGAGTCTATATGAAGACTTGAAATTACTTGTACATTACATGGAAGCAATATACATACACTTGTGACCATCATTGTCTTGCTCCTTCAATTCTGTGCATCGTCTTCTTCACCAACAATAATCTTGCAAAGGCTGCGGCTCTCTCGTCAGAGCTCCAAATCGAGTGCAAGATGGGTCACTGGAAAGATACTAGTGTCTAGTTTATTGCTTTACATTTTCATAGCATTTGGTTCAGTAGATTGGGAGAAATCTGAGTTTTTTTGTATTGGGGTCAATCTCTACACATTCCTGAAAAAATAGGAAGTACCACTGGTGAATGTCTCATTCATTCCTATAGCATATTTTGCTTATTCCTTATAATTTTGTGCATTCTATACACTCAACCCTATTTTTATCACTCCCATAAAAGGATTTTTTCTAATTGTAATCATGCTGGTCGCTATGGGCATTTGAAGTTCATTGTCTCTTCCATAGATAGTAAGTTTTTTGAGCTAGTCGACCCGCAAACCTATTTGTTTTGTATCGACTCATTCTCCTTGATGCTCCAAAGTACATAGTGTGTTTCTTTGCACTTATCACATGCGTATAAGGTCTATTTGAGTCTCCATAAGCTTAAGGGCTGGTCTTGTGCCGGTTGGCTAGACCAAATTGTTTCACTTCGAAACACATTTTTCTACCTTCTACAAGCTTTTCCAAGTTCTTTTAGTGGTATCAGAGCTAGATCAAGATGGGTGATAGCTTTCCCTCAATGATCGAGAAGCTTGATCGACAAAACTACGCGGCCTGTCAAATCAGGATGGAGGCCTATTTGCAAGGTAGAAATCTTTATGGATCCGTAGCAGGTGATGAAGCTATGCCTATTCCAAGATCCAAAGGAGGACCTATACAAGAGGAGATAGATAAGCTCACACTTTGGTGTGCAAGGGATGCTCAAGCAAGGTCGTACATACTAAAATCTATCTCTAACTTTGTATTACCACATATTAGAGGATGCAAGACATCTCAAGAGACTT
Organism: Ceratopteris richardii; assembly: GCA_020310875.1. Taxonomy (NCBI): domain Eukaryota; kingdom Viridiplantae; phylum Streptophyta; class Polypodiopsida; order Polypodiales; family Pteridaceae; genus Ceratopteris; species Ceratopteris richardii. The sequence continues at coordinate 125,252,698 of CM035419.1, forward strand.
GGGATGCCCTCGAGACTTTCTTTTATGCTAGTATCGAAGCAGAAAGAATCATCTTTGGAATGAGTTCAACCAAATGAAGAAGAGATCTAAACAAACCACCTAAATAGAATCAGGAAAACTTAGGGGCTACCATTGAAATCATACCCGGGGCAATGATCAGTCCCTCAAAATTCCAAGCACCGACCCCAAAAAACATAAAGATAATCCTTGAAGATTATGCTATACTACTTGATGCACATGACCAGTTATCAGAGGAACTGGATCAACTGAAGCAAAAACAACAGAAAGACACGACAGCTATCCCTCACACCACCGCCTCCACTGCTTCACTTCTCATGGACTCAGAGGCCCTAAAAGATCTCTAGAAACAGGTCACAGAATTGCAAGCATGCCTACTACAATACAAAAGACCACCTTCCCCACCCGAGGATCCCACCGATGAAGAAACAGTACAAATTCCTATGGAATAGACATTTGAAGAGGACTATGAGCCGCAACCCATCCCGGGGGGATGACAAACAGAGCTACGTCAAGGTAACCGCCCTGCCTCTACCTATGCATCAAAATTTAGACAGTTGATATGTGACCTCACTTGGCACGAAGATTATTTCATAAGCCAATTTAGATGAGGCTTAAGAGATGATGTGAAGGACCTTCTACTCACGATGCTAGAGGTTAAGACATTGAACGAATACATCAACCAAGCTATTCAATGTGATAATCGCCTTTTTGAAAGGAAACAAGAAAAACAAGTAGAAGGAAGACCTCGCCAATGGAAACCCTTCCAGCCCACTCCTAGAGATGAGTCTATGCCCGAACCTATGCAGATAGATGTAACTAGGTTCCAGGCTCTAACACCACAAGAGAAACAAAGAAGGAGGGATAACAAGTTATGCCTGTATTGTGGAAACCCTCGCCATATTGCAGTTAATTGTCCCAACAAGAGAACAAACTCCAAAGTTGCAGCCACCCTTGTAGAGCAGGGAAACAAGGAAGTCCAGTTGTAAAAGAGACCGTACAGCTGGACCATGATATAAGAAAGGGTCTCATCCTTCCCTTATAGCTCTAGTAGATTCAGGAGCCTCCTCATGTTTCATTGATGAGGGACTCGTTAAGAAATATGGAATTCCAGTACTTCGGAAGAACAAACCAGTAGTAGTAGAAGTAGTAGATGGAACGCCTCTAGCATCGGGGAATATAACCATGGAAACCATACCATTAAGAGTACACCTTGGTGACCATGATTCACACATATGTTTCAATGTAATATCAAGTCCTGTAAACAGGGCTATCATCAGAATGCCATGGTTAAAGAAACATAATCCAGAAATTAATTGGGAGAATAATAAAATCACCCGTCGAGATATCTAGAAGAATCCAAAATATGTTGGAGCCAAAGCCTTCATGCATGCAGTAAGAAAGGAACCGACGTATATGATCTATGACATACCAACTCAAGAGCCCAAGAAAGATGATTCAATGAATCTACCTGACCAATACCAAGGGTTTGAAGATGTCTTTGAGAAAAAGAATGGAGATATGCTCCAAGAGCATAGACCTTATGATTGTCCCATAGATCTTCAAGAGGGAGCACAACCGCCCTTTGGACCAATCTATAGACTATCCCTAGAGGAACTTATAGAACTACACAAGAACATTGATGAGAATCTAGCAAAGGGGTTTATCAAGCACTCAAAGTCTCCAGCAGGAGCTCCTATTTTATTTGTAAAGAAGAAGGATGGGACTCTCCGGATGTGTGTAGACTATCGGGGATTGAATAAAGTCACTATAAAAAACAGATACCTTCTAACACTCATATCAAAGCTCTTGGAACGACTTGGAAAAGCAAAATTCTTCACAAAGATTGACCTTCGAGGAGCTTACAACCTTGTCAGGATCAGAGAAGGAGATGAATGGAAGACATCATTTCGAACAAGGTATGGCCATTTTGAATATGTAGTTATGCCATTCGATCTCACGAATGCTCTAGCTGTCTTCCAACATATGATGAATGATATCTTTAGAGAATATTTAGATGATTTTGTTGTAATATGCCTTGACGATATCTTGATATTCTCCAAAAATCTAGAGGATCATGAATGTCATGTAAAGATAGTCCTAGAGAAACTAAGAGAAAAAGGATTATATGCAAAATTAGAGAAGTGCTCTTTCCATAAGACAGAAGTGGAATTTTTAGGGTACATTGTATCAGAGAAAGGAATTTTTATGGACCCTAAGAAGATTGAGACAGTCCTTGATTGGAAACCACCTTCATGTGTTCGAGATGTACAATTTTTTTTGGGGTTTGCCAATTTCTATAGGATATTCATCAGAGATTACTCCAAGATTGTGACCCCTCTTACCAAGCTTACGAGGAACTCCAAATTCTCATGGACCGAAGAAGCAGAAAAGCCTTTGAAACATTGAAATTAGCATTCACTAGTGCTCCAATTCTAGTTCATCCTAATTCCAGTAAGCCCTTCTTCCTAGAGACAGATGCATTAGACTTTGCCCTAGGGGCCATTCTTTCCCAATATGGAGATTATGGACACCTACATCGAGTTGCATATCATTCATGGAGAAATTAGTTATGAAATTCATGATAAAGAGCTTCTTGCCATAGTGGACGCATTTGTTACCTGGCGTCACCATCTAGAAGGAGCAGCTCATAAAGTCACTGTGTATATAGATCACAAGAACTTAGAGTATTTTATGACCACCCGCATTCTCAATAGAAGACAATCTCGATGGAGTAACTTTCTATCCAGATTCGACTTTGTCATCACATACCATCCATGATGTCAACAATCTCAGTCAGATGCCCTGTCCAGAAGATCTTACCTTGCACCAAAGAAGGGTGAAGAGGCCTTTGATCAACAAGAGAGTATATTACTCAAGCCTGAGCATCTCCAGTTAGCAGCTATCTCTTCAACCCATCATGAAGACTCAGCCTTCAATCATTTGATCCGTGAGAATCTTCCACAGGATTAATTGTTTTATAATGTTAAGCAAAAAAATCAAGAAGGAAAAGTCCAACAAGTAAATGAATTTCAAGAAAAGGACGGGTTACTATTCTATAAGAACCCATTCTATGTCCCTCCAGGAAAGCCCACGATTCAAGTACTTCAACAACGTCATGACAACCTTGCAGCAGGACATTTTGGAGTAAATAAAACAATAGAACTCATATCAAGAGATTTTTGGTGGCCCCAAATGTGGAAGGAAGTCAAAGAATATATTCGAACCTGTGACACTTGCAATAGATCTAAGGTACCACGACATAAACCTCATGGCCTCTTGCAACCTTTACCTACTCCAAAAAGGCCATGGGCTTCACTGTCTATGGATTCCATCACAGATCTACCAAAGTTAGATAAGTATGATGCCATTCTTGTTATTGTGGATAGATTTACAAAGATGGCACACTTCATTCCAACTACAAAGGCAATCACAGGTGCAACCACTGTTAGACTTTTTCTCAGATACATCTTTAGGCTTCATGGATTGCTTGATGATATTGTCAGTGATCGAGGTCCACAGTTCATATCCAGCTTTTGGAACAATCTTTGCAAGCTCCTTGGTGTTTAAGTTAAACTATCTACAGCAAATCATCCACAGACTGATGGACAAACAGAACGAGTGAATCAAGTCCTAGAGCAATATCTGCGTTGCACTAGCAACTATCACCAAAATGATTGGTTTGAGTTGTTACCTTTTGCAGAGTTTGCCTATAACAATAGTGTTCATGCATCCACTAAACAAACCCCCTTCTTTGCAAACTATGGACAACATCCAAGGATGGATATACAACTCTCAAATCATGTCAAGAATCCAGTTGCGAGAGACAAGGCCCAGTACCTGATGGACATTCACAAATAACTGAAGGAAGAGATCCATAAAGCTCAAGAACAATATAAGTACTATGCAGATCAACATCGTGTCCAAAATCCATCGTATCGAATTGGGGATAAAGTATGGTTACTCAAAAACAATTTGCAAACCTCAAGGCCTTGTGCAAAGTTATATCATCAAAGATTTGGTCCATTTACCATCTTGGCCAAGATTAATCTAGTCACCTTCAAGCTCCAGTTACCAAGTACCATGAGAATACATCCAATTTTCCATGTATCCGTGTTGGAACCATATCAGGTTTCACCATTGAGGCGGAAGAGACCTAGTCCTTCACCACCTATCGAGATTGATGATCATGAAGAATTTGAAGTCGAGCATGTCCTAGATTCCAGAATATCCCGAGGAAGATTAGAGTACCTTATTCATTGGAAAGGGTATGACATCAGTGATCGTACTTGGGAACCTACAGAAAACCTTTAGAGAGCACCAATCAAGGTTCGAGAATTCCATAAGAGAAATCCAATGAAGTCGAGACCAGATAACATGACCGTTCCTTGTGGAACTTGTCGCTTGAGGGGGAGGTAATGTCATGGACAAAGGAAACCATCATGAATCTCTGATTCCATGTGAATTCCATATCTCATGATTGGTTCAGAATTTGGGGAAACTAATGCTTCCATTGCGTTCGGAACGTCCCAAAACCCTAAGATCGATTGTCTTCTTGCTTGATTCTGACATCGAGAGACCAGGCTTCCAATTGATGACATCATTGATGACATCATCAATTAGTAACCGCCCTAGAACCGCCCTTGGAAAACCTATATAAAGAGGGGTTGGCCACATTCATAATCAGTATTGCCAATACCACTCTTGGGAGCTCAAGGAGTCGTGATCGCCAAGTAAGTACTCTCTAAGTTCCAGTTCCAGTTCTTGTCTTGTTCCTTGTTCTAGTCTAGTTCTTGGACATCCTATCTTGTCTTGTTGTAATCTCGTAGTACGAGATCCTGTCGAGTTCTTTCTTGTATCTAGTTTTTCTCCCAGATGGGAGTTCTTGTAATCCAGATATCTTGTTTCATACTTACGTTCCCCGGTTGTGAGATCTCCTGTATCATCTCTAGTCTAGTTATTCATACCTATTAGTCCCGAGTTGTGGGACATCTTGTATCAGTTACGTATTCTTGTATTGTTTTCCCTTCGTGGGTGTTCTTGTAATCAGAAGTGTATTTCCAAAATCTTGTCTACTATAGTCAGAGAGCACAATCTAGTGCTCCCCTAACACCTCTCCCAATCATATAAGCTTTTGTAGGAGTGAGTGACATCTTTAATTCTTAAACCAAAGAAACATGTACACTACTTAGGGTTGCTCCTATATCAATTAAAGAATCAACCAAATGATATTATTCCTTTCCAATCCCTTGGTTTAGATAAGGTTGCCTTGGTATGTTTCCTAGGGTTTTGATATTTATGGCATGGTAATGTTCCATGGGAATGGGTTCTTCACGTCGTAAGTATCTCTCATCATGTTCTCTGATCCATTCCTTATATTTTCTAATTCTTTCTAGAGCTTCTAGTTTTGATTCTTCTCTTATTTTCTCCTCCTCTTTCTTTTTCTATTTTGTGCTCCTAAGAGTCTGGTCAACATCTATTTCATCAAGGGTTCCATGTAATTTTTTACTCTACAAACACTTATGCAGTTTGGTAGTATGTCTCCATCCAGTGTGGCTAAGTTAATAGCTCCAAGTGAGGCTAAGTGTATAGTTAACACCTTATGAGATCCCATATAGCTTGTCTCGGAGTCTCACAACCCAACCCAATGGAGTATTTAATAATAGATAAGTGTAGTGTGATCATAAAAATCTACATTTGATATGATTCCTGTGACTCAAATCCATTCAAGTCATCGGCCTTCTTGTCAAATCCATCCATTCGTGGTCTCTGGTTTCATCTACAAAGTATGCAACTCTTTGAAGTTGAGGCTACAACTTGGAATCATGGAACGGGAATGAGTGACCTAGAATTAGCCTTTTGTTTTTCTTGGTATGCATGGAAGGTGTATAAACATGTTGTAGAGAATGTACCTTTCATCATAGTGTGTGCCATCGGTTGCATCATCTAGAGGAGAGCATGGTGCTAGGGAGGAAGGATAATAAACAACTCAAAGATGCATTCTTTGCTACAACTACCTTTCTAAACAGACATAGTGGTACAACGAAAGAGGACAATAGAGGGACAAACACAAAGTTGATTCGTGATGTGTCGAAAACTAATGTGACATGGTGTAGAAGTACATAACTTCCTACAATGTGTAAGCTTGACTAAATTGCTTATAATAAACTTATAACCCATCATCGCATGACATGTTAAGAGCTTAGGTGTTTGCCAAGTTTCAAACATTGAGAAGAAGTTAGATGTATTATTCACTCCTTACGATATCCCATCTCGATTGTTTTGGAGTCAAAGAAACTTACACAATGAATTATATGATAATGGCTAAGTGTAGTGTGAAAATAAACATGTATATTTGATGTAATTTCTCCAAGTCATATACATCCAAGTGATCAAGATTCTTGTTAGATCCATCCATTGGTGGTCTCCGGTTTCATCCGCAAAGTATGCAATTGGATGAGGTTGAGGTTGCAAACTAGAATCATGGAATAAAAAACAAAAATTCCAGTATGCATGGAAGGCCTATGAACATGTTGAAGATGGTGTAATTTTCCTCATAATGTGTGCCATTGATCACATCATCTACAACAGATTCAAGGAGAGAATGTTGCTATAGTGGAACGAGAACAAACAAGCCAAACATGCATTCAACACTAGAATTACCTTTAAAAACTCACATACAATGGTAGAACTTGATCAAGGAAAATGGAGTTATGATGACGTTATGACCCATAATCTCATGACCTCTTGTGATCATAGGTCTACTTATTGAGGTAAATCTAAAATTTTGTAAGTTCTTTTGAATAACTTTCACTTGTACTAGTTGCCCAAGCATTAGAGAGTGTTGTGTTAAACTTTCGTAGACAAATTTAATCATTTTATTAGTCAATGAGTGAATTTTGTGAAGCAGGTTTAGATAAGGTTGCCTTGGTATATTTCCTAGGGTTTTGATATTTATGGCATGGTAATGTTCCATGGGAATGGGTTCTTCACGTCGTAAGTATCTCTCATCATGTTCTCTAATCCATTCCTTACGTTTTCTAATTCTTTCTAGAGCTTCTAGTTTTGATTCTTCTCTTATTTTCTCCTCCTCTTTCTTTTTCTATTTTGTGCTCCTAAGAGTCTGGTCAACATCTATTTCATCAAGGGTTCCATGTATTTTTTCACTCTACAAACACTTATGCAGTTTGGTAGTATGTCTCCATCTAGTGTGGCTAAGTTAATAGCTCCACGTGAGGCTAAGTGTATAGTTCACACCTTATGAGATCCCATATAGCTTGTTTCGGAGTCTCACAACCCAACCCAATGGAGTATTTAATAATAGATAAGTGTAGTGTGATCATAAAAATCTACATTTGTATGATTCCTGTGACTCAAATCCATTCAAGTCATCGACCTTCTTGTCAAATCCATCCATTGGTGGTCTTTGTTTTCATCTACAAAGTATGTACCTCTTTGAAGTTGAGGCTACATCTTGGAATCATGGAATGGGAATGAGTGTCCTAGAATTAGCCTTTTGTTTTTCTTGGTATGCATGGAAGGCATATAAACATGTTGTAGACAATGTAGCTTTCATCATAGTGTGTGCCATCGGTTGCATCATCTAGAGCAGAGCATGGTGCTAGGGTGGAAGGACAATAAACAAGTCAAAGATGCATTCTTTGCTACAACTACCTTTGGAAACAGACATAGTGGTACAACTTGAAAGAGGACAATAGAGGGACAAACACAAAGTTTATTCGTGGTGTCGAAAACTAATGCGACATGGTGTAGAAGTACATAACTTCCTACAATTTGTAAGCTTGAGTAAATTGCTTATAATAAACTTATGACCCATCATAACATGACATGTTGTTGAGAGCTTAGGTGTTTGCCAAGTTTCAAACATTGAGAAGAAGCTAGATGTATTATTCACTCCTTACGATATCCCATCTCGATTGTTTTGGAGTCGGACAAACTAACACAATGAATTATATGATAATGGCTAAGTGGTGTGATCATAAACATGTACATTTGATGTAATCCCTCCAAGTCATATATATCCAAGTGATCAAGATTCTTGTTAGATCCATCCGTTGGTGGTCTCTCGTTTCATCTACAAAGTATGCAATTGGATGAGGTTGAGGTTGCAAATTGGAATCATGGAATGGAAGCAAAGACCTAAAATTAGTGTTCTATTAACTCCAGTATGCATGGAAGGCCTATGAACATGTTGTAGACGGTGTAACTTTCCTCATAATTTGTGCCATCGATCACATCATCTACAACAAACGAGAGGAGAGAATGTTGCTATAGTGGAAGGAGAACAAACAAGCCAAACATGCAGTCACCACTAGAACTACCTTTAGAAACTCACACACAATGGTAGAACTTGATCAAGGAAAATGGAGTTATGATAAAGTTATGACCCATAATCTCATGACCTCTTGTGGTCATAGGTTTACTTATTGAGGTAAATCTAAAATTTTGTAAGTTTTTTCGAATAAATTTATCTTGTACTAGTTGTCCAACCACTAGAGAGTGTTGTGTTAAAATGTCATAGAAAAATTTAATCATTTTATCAGTCAATGAGTGAGTTTTGTGAAGCAGACTTTCCTGAGTGAAGCTATGTCTCACAAAAGAGTTAATTTCCCATATTTTGGTAAAGACTTCCAAAAATTGGTGAAAGTATTGATCTATGCTTGAAATAAAGGTATTCTAGACCCAAGTATAGCTTTTCATTTGGAGATTAATCATCTCCATCAGCACTCACCACTACAACTACCTTTAGAAACTCACACACAGTGGTAG